>BDMV01000003.1:59523898-59728990 GCA_008326285.1 Oryza officinalis | reverse complement strand
CGGCGAGCTTGCCGCCATTCCACGCGCATCCTGCCACCTCGCACCGCCGCAGCCATGCAACAAGCAGTTGTGCATGGCATGCATGCAGCAAGCACCACGAGCAGCACCATGCACTGGCTAGCTATGCGTATGCCTGCATGCAAGCGGCTAGTCGGCGCTAAGCTGGCATGCGCACCAACCCACGCGGCCGCTGCAACTACCCCGTCCCTGCAAATCGGAGATTAGGCCCCGTCCTGCACTGTACACTAAGCATGGTTAGGCACCGTCGCCGCCTTCTCCGCCAAGCATACGACCATTCTACACACGGTCCAGTGCGCCATGGCACCGCGACGAGCTTGCCGGTGTCACTCGTCCACGCCGAAAGGTGTGAACCGAGCTCCACCCATGCCGCACCGGCCACTGTCCTCGCTCTGCCGGACCGCCCAACAGGACCGTCGGCCCCGCTCGGGCCGAGCCGTCCTTGTCGCCGGTCCGGCCGCTGCGACGGCTATAAAAAAGCCACCGTCTTCCTCCCACTGTAACGCACTTCTCCTCCCGACCAAAGCCACCCAAATCGCCTCCCCGGTCGTCGTCCGGCCGAGCTGCCCGACGAACGCGAGTCGCCCCGGCCGGCACTACCCCGGCTGAGGTTGCCGCACCGCTGCACCAACTCGCGCCAAGCAGCGTGCCCGGCCAACGCTGTGGCCAGCCCGCGCGCCGGTGCCGCGTCTCCTGCCACGGCCGCCCCACTGCCGCCCGACGCGGGGAAAATTAGACTTTTATCTTTTCAAACCCAATAGGAATGAAAGGGCTTGGGGAGGTAACATGGACTTTTTCCAGAAAAAGCCCAGCAACAAGAAGGCCACAGTAGAGGGAGCTTACACGGACTTTTTGGAGTAAAACTAATTTTCGGTTAGAGTGAAATTCTTGGGACAAAAACCAGAAGATCAGAGGAGTAGAAAAATTGGAAAATTTCAATAAAAGTTTGGCACTGGCATAAAACAAAGAAACTGTCGGCATGATGCAAAAATTTAAAAATAAAACAGAACTGATTTTTGACCGGTGTATTTTTTTTATTTAGGTATTTCCTCAGGGTGTTACACTTTGACCACGGTATTTGTGTAGTATGGGGATATCATTGGTGCAAGGATATACGCGAGATCAGATTTGTAGAATACGGGACAAGAATTTATATTGGTTTGGGCCCTAAAGATGAGTAATAACCTTTCTCCAGTTTATATGAATTTATGGATGGGAATATCACATGGATTACGATGGGAAATAGGACGACTAGACTAGAAGCCATCGATAATGACTCGACGAGATATCTATTCGACGAATAGGTCGCTGGCTTGCTGCGAATTGCTTGTAAGTGTGACGTGACTTTGGCTATGGCTTGTAACTTGATGTCCCTCCCTGAACGAGGGCGTTTTGTATTTATACCGTAGATTATCTTTTTTTTCAAGTAAAACTCGAAGAGACATAACATGATACGGGTCTAAGGATACCTTATCTTCCCCGACTAGGACTCTGACACCTTCTATTATGGGAAGATAATTTCTTTCTTTATTCGTTGTGTTTCCTTAATTAAATGATACCTTCTCGTATACTATTGGGTATATGGTATTGCCGTAGTCCATCAACCCGTGTATGGAAGGCATGCCTTGTCTTTGACACTGGTACAGTCAATGGCATAGAGTAGATTCTCTCTTTATTTATCTACCCCTTATCTAGTCCAAGTTCTTAAATGACCTACTTAGAGCAAGTGTAACAAGACTTTGGATATTGTTCATAAGAGTGCCACATAGGGATTGGGTAATAGTGAAAGAAACAAGTGAGATGAGAGGGGATAAGTCACCCCTCATGTAAGATGTAACATGTTTCTACAAATTAAAAAATTCTTATATTTTGTAGTATATCTTAGTTATTATGGAGTCTTACTTTCGGTTTCGTCTTTACAAAATAATTCTAGAAATAACTTTGGAATATAAAAAACAGACATATATATAATACATAGCTGATAGATAGATAGATAGATAGATAGATAGATACTTTCATCGTCTCATAAAAAACAAATCTAATATGGAATATGACACATTTTAGCACTAAAAATCTGAATAAGTTTTTGTCAAGATTTATTATATTATGATATGTTATATCTCGTATTAGATTTGTATTTTATGGGACAAAGGAAAACAAATGAATAGATAGATAAGATAGAGGTTGACTTGTCTAGTTCAAATGGTTTCTTTAGTACACAATATTCATACAATGTCAACTTTTGAATTAAAATTTGGTTTGGTTTGGCATGGCTGTTTGCAATCTTGCGATAACTGTTGATTGATTTTCGATTTTTATGACCGTATCATGAAGAGGGATCCGGAGGTGGGCGGCGTATATGTACTACAGAATACAGATGTCTGTCTCTCGAGTATTGTTTATTTTTTGTTGGTTCATGATGCAAGTAATCCCACGAAGTCATTCGATTTGTCTGCCCAGGCGGGATGCAGAAACTAATTAATTACCCTAGCTACTACTCCGTATCATATATATCAACAAAGCAAGTAATACACATGTAGTACGTGCATGTGTGTAGTTGGACTAGTAATGCATGGTTTAGCAAGCCTCGCCGCCGGCAGTGCAACCACCAGCTGTGGCCTCGACGACGTCGCCGGTTCTCCTCCGCGCCTTGTGGGCCTCGGCCGGCCAATCCATGCGCGCGATGACCGTGAGGAGCACCGCCAAGCTCGCCGCCGCGCCCAGCAGGAAGCCCACAAGGAGGCCCTCGATCCCGAGGCCGGCCTTGAAGCCCAGCGCCACCCCCACCGGCAGCGCCACCAGGTAGAAACCGCCCACCACCGCGTACATGCCCACCGCCGGCCTCGCCGTCCCACGCACTATGCCGCCGCACACGTTCAGCGGGAAGTTCACCACCTCCAGCACCGCCATCACCTTCATCGCCCTGCCAACCCCCTCCCGTACCCCCGCGTCGTGGCTGTATATGCAACCCCACGGCCGCCGCGCCGCCAGCATCACCAGGCCGCCCGCCACGCCGCCCACCGCTCCGCCCACGATCGACACCATGCCCGCGCGCCTCGCCGCCCACGCCTCGCCCGCGCCGAGCTCGTTCGACACGCGCACCGACGCGCTCACCGACAGGGACAGCATCCCCGCGAACAGCAGGTAGTCGAAGTTGAGCGTCACAGCGATCACCGCCACCATGCGCCGGGCGTCCGGGAGGCGTCCCGTCAGGAGGACCAGTATCTCGTAGCACCACCACTCCAGGCAGGTGTTAAGGCAGCTGGGAACGGCCAGCCGGAGGAGCCGGAGCCAGTCGCCCGTCGTCTGCTCCAGCCATCCGCCGCCGGCCGCCTTCCGCCGTCGCTCCGACTCGGAGACGACCACGTAGGCGCCGAGCATGACGGCGACGGCCAGGTCGCTGAGCCAGACGGCGGTGGCGACGCCCTGGATGCCCTTGGTCCTGGCCATCCACATGGTGAGGGGGACGTGGAGCGCCAGCGCCAGGGCGGAGGTGAAGAGTGTGGGGAGTGTGACCCCCTGCGCGCTGAGGTACGACTTGAGCGGGTTGAGAAAGGAGGTGACGGCGAGGTCCGGGAGGAGGCACACGACGTAGCTGCGTGCGTTCGTGGTGATGTCCGGCTGCTGCCCGAAGCGCCGGAGGACGGCGTCGACGTGCAGCCAGAGGAAGGCGATGGGGATGGAGGCGGCGAGCAGCAGGATGGTTGCCATGAGCAGCGTCTTGCGGAGGAGCTTGGCGTTGCTGGCACCATGCGCCTGGCCACAGATGGGGTCCATGGCGGCGCAGAGGCCGGTGAGGACGGCGAAGCCGGTGACATTGGCGAAGCTGAAGCCGAGGGTGCCGGCGGCGAGCTGGAGGTCGCCGAGGCGGCCGAGAAAGGCGGTGGTGACGGCCAGCTTGGCGAACCAGGTGAGGTTCATGGCGATGAGAGGGAGCGCGATGCCGCGCTGCGCCCGAAACTCGGCGGCCACCGACTCCGGCCACGTTTTCGTCTCATGCGGCGGCGGCGGCGTCATGGGTGCCAAACTCGATCGATCGATGAAATGAATTGAATGAGCAAAAAAAATGCCTCTGCACTCTGCTCTCTGCTCTCTCTCTTGCTCTGCTTTGTAAATGAGCATTGCAAATACTCAAGTCACACTAGTGCGTACACGTGGATCATCAACTTACAGTATAAAAAATACTATTAAATTAAATTAATTGGATGGATGGATGCCGCCTGGGAATCAACTAATCAAAGGACAAAGATTTTGTTGTCTTAATTGGCGTCAACTTAATTTATTGCTGAGAGGCAGACAGATACTAGATAAGAAGAAACTTGATCTTCTGGAGGTAGTGATCATCATCTATATTCCTTCATTCCTGCATGCATATGGTTCGGTTCGATTCGATCGTAAGTATACAACACCAACTGCACCATCAGATCTCAGTCCGTTTTGTCTATCTGAAATGGATAATTCGCCATCATGATGATGTTAGTGGGGAACAACTACTCTATAAAACACAAGCGCCTCTCTACGTCCATCATTGATCAATAAAAAAAAAAGATCCATCCATCAATCGATCGAATGACAAGCTAGTCTTTTTCCAAGATAAGGAATCTCTCTAGCAACTAACCTTAGCTTTATTTGGGATTGATCGATCAAGAGGCACCACCTCTTTACTTAATTATTCAATCAATGGATTATCATAAGCATGCAGTATATTCATTCCTAAATAAAAGGCTAATTTAAGCGCCATCCCATCTATACAACTAGCTAGATATATATCTGCATTCATATGCATATATGTAAGCCATAAAAAAGCTAATAAGAACAAGTTTACAGTGGTGAGTGAGAGCTTCATATTCACACGTAGGAGTACTATCTTCCATATTCCACGTACCAGCTACATACTAACTAGGTGGTTAAATCAGCATACATAAGCATGGTATATAGCATATGCACAACAACAAAAGAAAAAAAATATTAATCAATCAGCTAGCTAGGGATTTGATCAGTTTTGCATGCCAATCATGTGAACCGCTAAAAAGAGGAGGAGACGTGGATCCGTTTTGCATGAATGAAGGAAGTTGTTGCTGCCACTGCACGCATATACACACCAACTTCCCTCACGGTTATCTATCTATCTATCCGGATTCCGGGCTCCAGGCCAACAATTCATATCTTCTTCTTCTTCTTGTGATGATGATGATGATATACGGTGATGCTACTAGATTGGTATCGTCAAATCTGATTTTAAATTAGCTATATTTTGAAAGGGAAAAGGTAGATACGGATCAGTTTCTCCTCTGCAAAACGCCTTGCATACTGCAGTAACTGGACTAGCCATCCGCATGCTCTCTAATTAAACCACGACCATGGGATTGGCCTAGGATCCATTAGTTAACTGAATAAACACCTGATCTAATAACTCATGCTAGTTAGGAAAGTTTTGCACGATGATCGAGATGATTGATTGGTAATAACGGCATGAATTAAGGCGATAGAGATAGAGACAGATAGATGTTGAGAGAGCAAAATGGACTCCCCGTCCCTCCGCACTCAGATCACTGACTGACTGATTGGATTTAGTATTTGTTGCTCCTCCTTTCTCAGATTGATCTTACACTCGATCATTGCTTTCGGATCCGAATAGCTTTCCTTTTCTTTCTCTCTCTCTTTCTTTCCGGTGCAGTGCGCTCTGTCTCTTTCTTCTCTTTCCATACATTAGTATTTATATTTCCATCAACCTGAACTAACCATTTAGGACATATACAATGGTCGTCAACACTGGTCTTTTAACGATGTTAATTAGGAATACTTGTTGACATGAAAAAAAAAAGAAGAGACAAAACATCGTTGTTATGGGTAACAACACCTTAACAACGACTCTTAACCTCTATAATATGGAAACATAGTTGCATGAGGATAAAAAAAATAGAAAAAACAGTAATATAAAAAATATTTTTTGAGTTAATGGTTATAGCCTTTATCGTCTTAACTGTTGTAAAGATACGGTCTCTAAATAATTTTGGATTGTCTAAGAGACGATACTCGTCTCTATCATTGAACGTACACAAGTTGCTTGACTTTAGATATCCGTTTATAACCCCTATATATATGGATCGTAATATTTACTTAAAACTTAATTATTCTTTTATAAAAACAATAGGACTCGATAAACAGTTAGCTAGAATCATAGATCCAAACGAACATATGTTTCTACCTAAAGGTTCAAATAATCATAGAACCTCTAGCAGCACTAAGCCATTCATTTACACGAACATGAGTGTCCACCGATAAGCATTTTACTTTTGTGTAACATGTGTGGAGAGAATGATTTGAATTACAAAGGCACTGAAATAACAACACTATTTTACAAAGGAAACTTAGTGAAATATGCTCTATCCCTTTGAGTATTGATCCATGATAATGCCAAATATAAAGAAAGAGTTGATGACCTTCTCGCCTCCATTTCAAGTTGCTGAAAGGTGGCCTGAAGAAGCCATAACCTGGATTACTATGAATTGCAAAATTATAGTATTTCTCAATTTCTGTTCAATTCAATGCATCACAAAGACTGGGAGAAAACATGGACGAAAATTTAGGGGAATGAGCAGAGTAGGACTGGTCAATATGGCTCAATTTAATATAGCATCCAAAGCTATATGAAATTTCCTCATAAAAATTCGTGGTGCAGAGAACATGTATGAAGTGGATAGTGAATAAAAAAGCACACTGAAACCAATACATTCTGATTTAAACTGGTTAAGTATAAAATGTTTTAATCACATATCAGATTTTAAGAATTTCTGTTTTCTAGTTTGCTAGCAACAGCCATGGTCAGAAGAGAATTATGGAAATACAGGAGCAGCGGATACCTGTTAGAATATATACAGGCCAAGAATTTCAATGCGATTCAGCCAAGAGTGCACAAAATATGTTGGAAAGAAATTAGGTCTATATCAAAACTTTATGATCAAAACTTTATGAGTTGACGTGTTTCTTCAGGAAAGCGTTTGCCAGATTGCTGAAGTTAGTATTAGCATTTCTAGGTGCAGCAAATTCTTTTACTGCTCTGAGTCCATCTGGTTTCAAAATTGCTATTAACAATCCATTTTTTGTTGACATTGATGTAAACTTTTTTTTCTATTGCTTAAGAGTAAAATTAGGTATTTCTTGGAAGTTCTAAACCGGTTGGAAATCACAGTAGCCTAGATAAAATGGACACGGTTATGCAGTCTGACGTTTGTGTTGATAGTCAAAATTGACATATATGATACAATCGTATAATCGGCTACATCCAGTTATATAGTTGGCCGATTTTTTTTAATCAAAGACCTGGATAAATACTTGATTAGTTTAAATGAATGATTAATAAGAACATGCTTGTTAATTAACCAATGCGGCTGATTATCAAATGAATTAATTGGTCGAATACCATATCCAGCGATTGGATTAATTCGGCCACTGGCTTGTATTGCTTTCAATATATAGTCTTTGGGATTATTCCTTCATTGAATGATTAGCCGCAGGATTACGTGGATTAATTGGATTTGCTCACGTGCATACATACACACACACTATATATATATACACACACATACATACAACATAGATGGAAGCCTGGTGAATTATATGGATTTCTTGCATGGATGAATATGTGAATATCGCAGATCGTGTCGCTTGGAGACTGCCTTGTTGGCGCTGTGCGCGTCCATACGGCTCTTGCGCGAGGGGAAAGAAGGAAGAGCCCAAACAAAAAAAAATAGAAATAGACTAATCGTCTGAGAAGGATTCAGTGTGCGGACGCTATATAAAGCTACAGACTCAATTGCGGCAGGGCCCTTCTTTTTTCCACAACTCAATTGATAAATTCATTCCAGGTCTTTTTATGTCTTTTTTTTTCTTAGAAGTAGATCAATCCGATTTTTTTTGCCGATTTGCCTGAAAATCAGTTGCTAGTTGCCAAAAAAAATAATGGTTATCTTGTTATCAATTTATTCTTATGAATCGTGTGTTGGCGATTTTCTACGCCAACAGTTTGTACCAATCCAAGATAATTAGAGGAAGAGAAAAACTAAGTTGTTTAATCTAGAGAGCAGTAGCAGGGGATGGTGATGAGTGCCTAGGTAGGATTAGAGATGATGAGACGATGGAAGGTAGGATTACAGATGATGAGACGATGGAAGCAGTTCCTCTATTGGCCAGTGGTATCGTATACTGGTATCCCAGATTTAAGACTGGAAATCACAAAGAGATTCTATATCCAAACTAAGAGATCCATGCATAATTTTTACTTCCAGCATTCCAAGAGCCAGGACTAAAACTTTAGATGATATATGTGATTAAAAGGTCACCAAACTTAAAAATGATCCGTTGTTTAATCGTCAATTTATATATCTTGTCAGTTGCAAGATCAAACTAACAGGCACGCCCGCATCTCATCAAAGTTTTGGACCTACACTGAAACTAAGAAAATCTCCCAGGCCTTCGTGTGTCACACACAGGATCTACGTCAACATATCTTTTGGCACACCTGACAGGACAGATTTTGCGTCAACAGTGTGCTGGATTTGATCAGCGATATACTTCCTCCGTCCTAAATTATAAGGCTAATATTTTTTACACGACCTCTAGTGACATACTTTAACCATTAATTTATTTAATATTATTAGCTTTGGCTTCAGCGCTCTGACCATCTCTACTGGGCTGATCTCAAGGCTCCCCTCAAGCGGAGCATCTCCGATATTTTTGTGGCGTCCACCTTCCTCGTGCCAGGTGACAGTGTGTCGGTTCTCTTCTAGTCGGACCAATGGATTCAGGGCCGTTCGGTGTCCGTCTTGGCGCCGGACCTCCTTCTTGCGGTGCCCCGCGTCTTCGGGCATCGCGCACGGTCGCCTCTACCCTTGCTGACAACTCTTGGATGAGAGACATCTGTGGCGCTCTCACGGTCCCTGTCATCTCCCAATTCTTGATAGTCTGGGATGCGGGGCGTCCTGTCTAGCTCTCTCTGGGCACTGAGCACCGTCTTATTTGGCGCTGAACAAGCGATCAGTGCTACTTGGCTCGCTCGGTCTATCAGGCTTTCTTCTTAGACCAACACTCCTTTGCTTGCGTCGATCTGCTCTGGCAGGCTAAAGGCCTTGCCAAGTGCAAACTTTTTCTCTGGCTTGCGTTCCAGCAGCGTTGTTGGATGACAGATCTTCTACATAAGCATGGCATAGACAGCCACTTGGCCTGTCCTTTTTGCACCCAAGAGCTTTAAATAGCGAACCACATCCTACTCGACTATGTGTTCGCACGCCAGGTCTGGCACCATGTTCTGCCTCCCCCTAGTTGGCCTAGCCTTACTCCTTCCCATGGCTGCTCTCTTTAGGTTTTGTAACGCCCGTTTTGTCGCGGCGTTAGCGGGAAAACCTAATTGCTAAAAACTCTATTTGTGAAAGTTTTGCTCTTCGGTTGAGTCTGGTCGTGTGCCAAGGTCTCGTGTTTCCCCTCTCGTCTCAATCCCGGAGAAAACCGTGAAATCGGAATCCAAATCCGAACCCTAAAACTCCTCCTCTTTCTTTCCCAGCAAAAGTCCACTTTACCTCCCTCCTCCTTCCTCGGGCCGAATTCCTCTCGGCCTGCTCCCTCTCCCCCTTCCCTCTCGGGCCGCCACCGGCCCAGCCCCCTTCGGCCTCGCCCTCTCCCAGCTAGGCCGCGCCAGCGGCTCGGCCCGCGCGCGCCGGGCACGTGCGCCGCACGCGCCGAGCTATGAGAGAGAGAGAGCGCTCCGCTCTCTTCTCTCTCTCTCCTACTCCCTCGCCGTCCTCTTCCTCTCTCCCCGTCCCGTTCTGGCTGGCACCGTGCCCCGTTCTCTTTGCGCTCAGTCCCGCGTCCGCGCGGCGTGGCCGACCGCCACGCACGCCGCCGCCGCCGTCACTCGGGACCCCCCTGCGCCGTTGCCCCCGCGCCGCGCCAAGCGCTGGCGTCAGCCCTCGGCCCCGCCGCTGTGCTGCGCGCGCGTGCTGCCAAGGAGCTGAGCCGAGCTCGCCCCTCTCCCCGCGTGCCCTTGCCCGTTTCGGCAAGGAGCCCGCCCTCCTTTTCCCTTTTTTTCTTCCCCCTCTCCTCCTTTTCCCCGACCGTCGCCGGTCCCCTCCTCTCTCCGCCTGCCGCCGCTCAGCCGCACCCCGTGCGCCGGTCCCCTCTTCGCACGAACCACCTCTCGGCCGCACCAACTTCCTCCCCCAAACCGACCTCACTCCTCCCCCTTTAAATCTCCCTCCGCTAGCCGCCATTGCCGTCCTTCCATCCCCGAGCTCACCCCCTCTCCTCCCCGTTGCCGCCGTCGCCCAAGTAGCCCGCCGCTGCAGTCAAGGGCGCCCGAAGGAGCTCCGAGCGCCGTCTTCTTCCCCTCCCTCGGCCCGGAGACGTGCCGCACTGTCCCGCGCCATCGGCCTCTCCCCGGCGAACCCTTCCCCTCCGTGGTAACCCCTCTTTCCCTCTCCGCCTTCCTCCGTTCTCCCATGTTTAAGGCCGATAGTTGGCCGTAGACCCCCCCCGGGCGCCGCCGTGGCCGCCGCCCTCTCTTCTGCTCTCTTCTCTTCCGCCGTCCTGCCGCTGCCGCCTCGAGCCGTCGCCGGCAGCCGTCGAGCCCCCTCGCGCCGTCCCGAGCCGAGGGCTCGCATCCTCTCTCTCCCCTCTTCCCTCCGGTGCCTCCCGACGCCGTCCGCCACTCCGGCTCGCCGACCCCCCCTCGCCGGAGCGACCACCCGCTCCCGGCCGAGCTTCTTACTCTCCCCCCTTCGCCTCTCTCAATCGGCCGCCACGTAGGCGCCACGCGAGCGCCAGCCGGCGCTCTCCCTCCTTCCACCGGCCTCCGTGGCAGCCACGTAGGCGCCACGCGAGCGCCGATGGTCCTCCTTTCTCCGTGCGCCCGGTCCGCGTGGACCGAGTCGCTGACCGGTGGGTCCCGCCCTAGCGTCGCGCGGTGGACCTCGGTCCACCGGTCCGACCGCCCGCGTAGGCCGCGGCCTGCCCCGGCCCATCGGTCCCTCTCCTTCGTGGCCCACTCGGCCTACTCCCTTGGGCCGCTCGGCCTCCTCTCCCCCCTTGGCCCATCGGCCCGAGTCGCTCGGTCCGGCCCGTCGGCCCCGAGTCACTCGGGAGGCCGGACCAGGCCGCGCCCATCGGCCTCCGGCCCATCGGCCTTCCCCTTCCCCTCGTGTGCCGATCGGCCGTGGGCCGATTCTTTCGGGCCGTCGGTCCATCCTATCGGCCGCGCCCATTACTATTCCTTGGGCCGAATCCATTCAAAACAAGTCCAATTCAAGTCCCTCTTTTCTTTTTCTTTTTCCAGGGAATTAATAATTCCTTTTCCTTTAGACAGGAAATCATTTAATTTTCGGAAATTCATATCTCCTCAACCGTTCGTCCGATTTACTCCGTTCAACTTCCAAAATTCCTCAAAAATCGAGATCTATCCAATGGCATGATTAGTGGTCATTAATAAGGCTTCTTTTATCGTTTGGTTGAGTCGTCTCGTTTCGCGTGTAGTTTCGGAGCCAGAAGACCCACAGTGCATGGATTTCGAGGAAGAAGCTCAAGATCTCGAGCAAGGCAAGTCACCTTTGATCAATTGAGCCTATAATTTAAAATTAAGTATTTTGTTTTCGCAAACTATGTATTCTTTAGGTTACACTTGACACTTGGCCTCGGTTTGCAATATAACCGTCAGGCCCTACCCATTTGCTGCATATACCCTCCTTGAATGTTGAATACCCTAACACCCTTGTCACCCCTCAGGTGAGGCCTCGGTATTCGTACCTCGCGTACGAATATCGAGACTCCCCTCCAAATTTAAAACCGGTCAACTGGGTAAAATTTGAGTTTACAAAATGCTTGAAAAACCCGACACTTGGGTCGGTGTCTTGAAAATAAAGTGAGTTTCTAAAACTCGCGGTACGGGAGACATACTGGAGGTACGGTCTGCCCGTTCTCGCTCTAAGGACCGATTCCTTGGGAATTACATCCGAGCATATGTTAAGTACGACCACATGGGTGATATGGGACGCCCTTGGCTGAGTAATTAGCTAGGCCAAGGAAATCTTGATGTCAAGGGACAAGTGGATTCGCCGGAGTGGTGTCGGGGAGGACCCCTGGGCTTCCTGGCACAGTATGGTCTGGGACCTAACCTGGTGTTGGTCCGTGGGACCCCTCCCGTTGGCATAAGATGACCCTGAGTCGGCTTTCGAAATGCCTTGTCGTGAAAACCTCAAGGTCGCCAGACGTGACTGAGAGTCGCGGGCTGGATGACTCGGGGTTAGTAACATCGTGTGGGTAAAGTGTACCCCTCTGCAGAGGTTAATAACTGTTCGAACAGCCGTGCCCACGGTCATGAGCGGATGTGAGGTGATTCCTTAGCATAGTTTTAATGGTTACTTTGTGAACTGCTGTTGGTGCGAGAAACTCCTTTCTGTGCTTAAGTGTGGCTGTTGGAGCAGCCGGTGTCGGTGAACGATTGGCTGGGAACCTCTCGTTCCGACATGCTTGATTTGTGGCTATTGGAGCAGCCGGTGTCGGCGAACGATTGGCAGGGAGCCTCTCGTGCCGACGTGTTTGAGGTGTGGCTGTTGGTGTAGCCGGGGTCGGTGAACGATTGGCAGGGAGCCTCTCGTGCCGACAAGAATCAATCGATACAATTTCACTGCTCCGGCCGGATGAGATGCACTTTCTTGTCCGTGTCGTTGAGAAGCACTCACTTAGATGTTTCTGAAAGTCTTAAACTAAAATCAATTGTGAAAAACAACTGGCTCTCCTTTGAAGCTTGCATTAAACACTTAATTTTCCCTGACTTGCTGAGTACTTCCGTACTCACCCTTGTTCTATATAAATAAACCCCCCAGTTCTCGAAGATGAAGAGGTAGACCCTGCTGAAGAAGAGTTCTTCCAGGAGCAAGCAGTCTACGAGCAGTAGTAGGGTTTCAGCCTTTCCCCAAGACTTTGCTTGTTGCTTAGGGCCAGTCTCCGCCTTTTTCCGCTTCCGCCTTTTTGTACTGTTGTTGCGAACTCCGGTTCTGTCCGCAGTTCCAACCCTGGTTGTAATCCTACTCTTAATAAAGAGACCGCTGTTGTTGTGATATTCTATCTTCCTGTTGTACCAGCGCTATTTCCTGGGACTGGTACAGACATACAGGTTAATTTGGATCGCCTTATTCTGGCCTCCGTCCGGGGCTAGTTTGGGGCGTGACAGGTTTGATGGCCGTCTGCTAGGGCCTGCGTGCCAGAACATCTTTGTAAGGGCTTCGATTCTCTAGTCCTCCTGGTATCATGGAAGCTGTGGACGGAGCAGAACTCTCGGGTTTTTGACTCCTTTCTCTCGTCAATACCGGTGGTTCTGAAGTCATCCTTAAGAAAGGCCGCCTCTGGTATTTGGGTGGTGCCTCTTCATTTGGGGGTATGTTGGGAGCGTAGTGGGGTCTCCTCCGCCTCTAACCTCCCTCTTATATAGGAGCAACAACTTCAGCTTTCTTTTCGTAGTTTTTTATCCTTCGCAATTTTTTTCTTCGATGTCCCTCCACAATGGCCTTCTGGCCGTTGTGTTGTGTAACTAAAACTCTGCTTTCTTCTAATATATTGATATGCAATCCTTTTGCGCGTTCGCGAAAAAAAATATTTAATGCTATGTTACCAACGGATACAAAATTAGCATAGATGAAACTATTTTGAAATATGAATCTAGTCATATAACATGCATAATCCTTATTATAGGTATTGTTAGTATGATTATTAGTCAAAATTATTGAGTTTGATTTTTTTAAAAAATAAGGATGACTTATAATTTGGGATGGATGGAGTACTATTATAAGATGGGGAGGAGCTAACTCTTTAGGTTTTTTTATTGTAATAACATTAACAGTTTGTAATTTGACAACTACTTATTCGATATAATATAATGATCAGCTTTGCCTGGGAAAAAAAGGAAAATTGTAGTAGCATATATATATATATATAGATAGATAGATAGATAGATTGATCGATAATACAGTGGATTGATTAATTCAATTACATATATGTATATATAGTTGAAAGAAATGGATGGAGCGGTGGAAGGTAGGTGCATGAATGAATGCGCGCGCTGGGTCCTGGGTGGAAGAAATTGATGGAAGAGAGAGAGAGAGAGAGAGAGAGTTAATTAGGCGATGAGGAACTGGAGATAGTTGTCGAAGATGTAGTCGACGATGATGCTGTAGGCGCGCTGGGTTGGGTGGTAGCTGTCGAAGAAGACGTGGTTGGTGACGTTGTCGCAGATGTCGACGAAGCGGGCGTCGCAGAGTCCGGTGACCTCGATGGTGCCCGTGCCGCAGCAGCCGCGCGTCGTCTCCGTGAACCCGTACTTGTCTCCGTTCTCCACTAGCTCCTGCAGGATGCCGTAGATATCGATGTACACCATCCTCGTCGTCGCCGGGTTACTCTTGCCGGAGATCACCTCCTCCATCCGGGAATTGAACAGCTTGGCCGCGTAGTTGCGCTTCTCCTCGCAGCGCCGGTGAGGCCCTCCGCCCAGCGTCCTCTGCGACGGCACGCAGCCTATGGGCGGCAGTCCCACGAAGCCGACCCTGCGTGCCCCGAGCGCCGCCACCTGGTCCAGGAACTTGGCGGCGCCGGACACCAGCAGCTCCACGTAGGACGGGATGTCGTACTCCACGCTCCGGAACGGCGTCGTGAAGTAGGTGTTGGCGATGTCGTCGGTGCCGGCGCACACCACGAACATCGCGCCGTCGATGATCCTCGCCGTCTCCTTCTCGCCGACGAGGGCCACCAGCCGTTTCCGGTACTCGTGGAAGTATTCGATCTGCTGGTCGAGGGTGATGACGCTGACGATCACCGGGGTGAGAGGATCGTAGCCGGTGGCGCCGGAGGCGAAGCTGACGCCCGTCTTGAGATCCTCCGGGCTCAGCTCCACGCCCAGGTATGGAGGCATCAGCTGCTTCACGTTAAGCCCCCGGACTGCATCCATTCATTCATGTTATTTTATCATGCATTCACACATGTACAGTAATTAATTATTAATTACTACTCCTCCTAACACACTACTAGGGGCTTAATTAATTAGCTATCAGCAGAAAGCTAGAGATCGATCTACTCGTACAAACAAATTAATCAATTAACAAGAGGTCGTTGAGCCGCCATGAATTAATTAAAAGGAAGGAGCACAACGTACGACCAGTTGAGTACAGTACTCCAGCAAGCAAAAGCAATGCATGTCATGAACCAGGCAGTTGGAAAGCACATAATCTTTTTAATTTACAGTAAGTAATTAGGTATATATTAATTGTCACTGATCTTATATATCGTGCGGCGCGGGCTATTTTTATTATGATTGAGCTACAGATACAAGCAAAATTAATACCCACAAATTTGAAAGCTTTGAATTATTGGCTACTGCGTGCGTAGACCCACATTTTCTCTCTAGATGCGCGATAAGATATTAAGCTATATTTTAATATTTTAAGACAAAAAAATAGACGAAACCTTTTTTTTTATTTTTTTCTTTAATTAAAGACCGGAAATTAGCACTATGCGTGCGCCCCCGCCCAGCTTTGAAGTATGCTAAGCAGGTACTCCATATAGCTAGTAGTAATAATTAAGGTTTTTTCTTTTTCTAAAAGAAAGTTGGTAAGTACGGCAAGTGCAGTACCGGCAACTAAATTAATTAATGATAGCTCATGCACATATATAGTACTACTATACTATGGCCTTGTTTATATTCAGGGGTGTAAAATTTTGACGTGTCACATCGGATATACGGACACACATTTAAAGTATTAAACATAGACTAATAATAAAACAAATTACAGAATCCATCTGTAAACTGTGAGACAAATTTATTAAGCCTAATTAATCTGTTATTAGCAAATATTTACTGTAGCATCATATTGTCAGATCATGAAGCAATTAGGTTTAAAAGATTCGTCTCGCAATTTACACGCAATCTGTGTAATTAGTTATTTTTTTTATTTATATTTAATACTCCATGCATGTGTTCAAATATTCGATGTGACAGTATGAAAAATTTTGATGGAGGATCTAAACAAAGCCTATATATGTGTATAAAGAATGGCGCGTGATATAAATAAGATATACAACTGTAGTGTATTAATTGATGAATGAAATTGAGGCGGAGACGGCCTGTCCATGCATGCATGTCGTCCACGCCAGCTAACGCCGCCCTGCATGCACCTACTCGACCTATACTATACTACAGTATACTTGTATTGTACTACTGTAGTTGTAGTATTTCCTTAATTTCTCACTAGTCACTACCACAAGTAGTCTAGTACTACGGGCAACGTATAGTGTACTACTCCATGCATGTTCAACCTTAATTAATTATCCACCACTGGCAGCACTAGTGAAGAAGTATACATATATATACTACATACGTGCATCTCCATATATATATATGGGCAACTACATTCTTTGCATGATTCATTGTGGAGAAAGTAGAACACAATTTTGTACTCATATGCACATATATAAATGTCATAAAAGGTTGATTTTTTTAGAGCTGGTGCATTATGTTAGTTAATTTGATGTTGATGTAATAATATGTTCTTTAATCATAAAAAAGAAGGTGTCTAACATAATGCATATATATTATCTTCGTATGTTTTAGTTGGCTTCACACTCTTTGATCACTTGATACTAGCTATCACAGAAAGAATATGATAATATGTGCTATTATGTTATATTTTTGAAATTGGTAACTAATGATCTTTTATTTCAGCATATGCTAACAATTTTTGATTTTGAAAACTTTTTTCAGGTTCTTTTTACAAGGAGTTGAAAAGTTTGTCCCATCACTATTTTTGATACTAGAACTCAATGACGGACGGTATATCTAACGGATTGCAGAGAACGTAAAGCATTTTGGTTATGCCATTCGTGGTCGTTGCAAGTAGAGTGGGGAATCTCTAATAATCTATTAAAAGAATATCTCCTTATTTTTACATCTCACTTAAAAAGTCATAAAAAAATTGAAAAAATTTAGTAAGATATATTAATATGTGATATGTCACTCTACAAATATGTATGTTCAAATTCAACGTATACAAGTAGAAACAAAAATAATAAATTTAACTATGAATAGAACGCGTAATTCACGGTTGAATTTGTTGTTTTTGTTTTGAATTATATAAGTCTAATTTTAACTTACATGTTTATGAAAAGATATATTATATATTGATCTATTTTAGTATTTTTAAAATTTTGTTAATGACTTTTAGACGTCATTCATAAAACAGGGATATCCTCATGGGAAAAAAATTCACTTCCGATAGAGTGAACAAGTATGCATGGATCGATCGATGAGATATATAACTCCATATACAATTAAGATGGCGCTGGAGTCTGTGCTATATTATTATGTTCATGTCAGTGCACGCACCACCAGGTCACTTAATAGTGTGTAGATGCAAGGACACTCTTGCTATAGAGAGAAAGAGAGGAAGAGAGGTAGGTACCGATGAAGTCGGTGGGAATGAGGCCGTTGGAGTAGCGGCCGGTGGGCTCGCCGTTGGCGAAGTCCATGCCGTAGGGAGCATGGTTGGCCTTGATCTGCGTCTTGAGGTTGTTGTTGTTCCCCGGATCCACGATCGAGTCGCCGAACACGATCACCGCCGTCACCATCGGAGCCCCCGACGACGAGCTGTAGCTGTTGTGGTCGTACATGTCGCGGCACCACGCCGTGGGCGCCATCGCCGCCGCCACCGCCACGAGGAGGAGCTTCATCTTCATCGTCATGCGCATGGCCACCCTAGGTTCCATCGATCGATCGCTAGCTCTCTCTTGTTGAATCAGCAATATATATATATACTAGTATAAATTAAGGCGCTAGCTAGCTAACTAATTAATCTAGCACACAGCCGCTTGCTTAGTTTCGCACTCGCACACGATCGATCGCTAGCTGCAGCCTGCAGGAGATCGAGATTCGAGATGGATATATATGTATATATGAGGAAGGCCACTATTACTGGTAGTACGTAGCAGCTAGTGCCCGCAAGGACGGACTCTGAATCCCCCTATATTTATACACCAACATCGCCTATTCGCATCGTCTCTATATAGTACTAGCTACCCCTGTACCTTCATGCATGTCTCCATCTATTAAGTAGTAATTACCAGCTACAGTTATTATGTACTAGTACGAATTAATTAATTACGTCGTTACCATGCACGTCGTACGTAGGTGTGTATATATATATATATATATATAGATATATATCCGATAATAAATATACGCAGACGCAGAGGACATGTCCGGTAAAAATAAACTAAGCGTTGAAAACTCGTGAAAATCATATCTAAAAATTTTGTAAATTTATGAAAAACTTACTAGATATAGGTATAAATATAAAATACATTTTCACCAAATCTCAAATTCAAACTCAACTCATTTGGGGTAACAAAACGGACAAATTTCGAATGAATAGTAACAGAGCACTATTCACCTAAAATTTGTCATTTTTGTTTCTCTCAAATGAAGTTGAGTTTAGATTTGAGATTTGGTGAGAATGTATTTCATATCTACACCTATCTCTAATAATTTTTTCATGAGTTTACATGATTTTTAGATATAATTTTCATGAGTTTTTAACACTTAACTTGTTTTCGTCTTATATTATCCCATACATGTAAGCTAGCTACTACTGCATGCCCAATTATATATATTGTATTATTCTCCTTGCACTTGCGACGTACGTGTCCTCAGATTACGACAACACTAACCTGTGTGTGTGTGTAAATTCTCTTTGACTTTAATTTCAACCTTGGGCTCTTGGCAATACTACTAGCTCGCTCTCTCCTGCCTTGCCCGAGCAGGATTTTCTATTTGTCTAGTTGCAAGTAAATTATATAAAAAAAACTACGTCACTAGTGATAATTAAATATAGCACGTAGGGAATGCTAGCTAGCTAGCCAGCCAGCCAGGTTCATTATAAGTTAGAAAGGGACATCCTACTGCATGCACACCCAGGGCAGTGACATAGCCACGTGAGCTAGCATGCATGTATAATTTGATCATGTGCTTAATTAATTCATTTCCAGGACATCATGCATATGTCAACTGCATGCCTCGCTAGCCAATGCCACTGATTAGTAGTAGTGATCACATTGCCCGCGTGAATATTTACTAGTACTACGTTGAAAGAAAGGGCATGAAAAACGGTGGCCCTGACTGTTGTCGCTAGCTAGTACAAGTAGCTAGAGCATACGTTAAATCTTGCAAAAAGTATTAATTATCCCTATAAACTATCGTGATCGATCTAATTATTATCCTAAACTTAAATACCAAATATTTTATACCATCAACTGTTTATATCGGACAAATAACGGCCTCCGCCTCCGCCTCCGCCGTCCAAGCAAGCTACACCTCCGCCCTTATTCTGCAGCTTCGCGTGGATCTGCCTCCGTCGTCGGTCGCCCGAGCGAGCTCCATCCTTATTCTGCAGCCATAGGGGCATTGAGAGAGAGCAAGGGGACAAGGGAGGGATTGAGTTGAGGGAGAGGGATGATAGTGCTCACGAAAATTGTTTGTCCAGTATAAATAGTTAAGGGTGTAAAATGTTTGGTATTTGAGTTTAGAGAGATAATTTGATCGACCGCGATAGTTCAAAGGGGTAATTCATTTTTTTTCTTAAATCTTGGCTTGATTGATTTAACAACTTTAAAATCCCATCATCGTATACACTAACATATCGTTTTTAAAATGTAGTCACCCTATCTAAATTTACTGTATTCGTTAGCTATATTAGGACAAAGTGTACAATATAGTAGGAGTATCAGTTAGTTAAGGTACCTAGCGAGATCAATCCAGTTAGCACTGGGTGAGCTTATAACCTATATACATATACATATGCATGTTTTGGTACGTATATACGCGCATGTCCTACTTAATTATTAGGTCAGCCGGCTAACCGATCATCATGTGTGGCCATCCGGGAAATTAGGACGGAATCTAAAAATCCCAAGCATGCATGGAGCTAGCTAGTAACGTGTACGAACAAGCTAGTTTTGTGGGCATTAACTAATTCATTTCATGACGTTATTACCGCACGCTTAATTTATTTCATGATTGTTTAATTCCAATGCACATGAATCTAAACGTTTCCAGCCAATCATGTACTTTGAAAGAAATCTAAACAATTCAATATTAAGAATGTAACTGAAAGGGAATATTTTTACTTGTCCTTAACTTTGCTAAATAAACTGCAAATGCTTCTACTCTCTATCCCAAAATATAACTAAACTTAGCATGGTCTCCAAATCTAGTGTTGACTTTTAATTTCTTATATAGTCTATATATATTTGTAGCAACAAAATCACAACCATCATAATGTACATTCAAATGTCGATATCATAATATTATTTTCATCAAATAAAATTTAATTTATATTAGACTAGTTAAATATTACAATAGAAATACACACACCTTATATTTTTGGGACGGATGAAGTATTTAAGAACAAAAGGAATATCATAATACTCCCTCTATTTCATATTATAAATCACTTTGATTTTTTTAAAAAATAAAACTTTTTTTAGTTTGACCAAGTTCATAAAAAATATAGTAGCATTTTTAACCCAAAACAAATATATTATTAAATATATATTCAATGTTAAACTTAATGAAAAAACCAATTTGGTATTATAGATGTTGTTAAATTTTTCTATGAAGTTGTTTAATCTTAAAGAAATGTTAGATAAGGAACAAAATTAAAACGATTTATAATATGAAAGGGTGAGAGTAGTAGATTTGATATTGAAAGTTTGATCGAATCTTACTGAAACGTCAAATTATTTATGAGCCGAAGGAGAGCGGATTAAGACCGGCAGCATGCATTATGTAGGAACAAAGATCGATCGATAAATATACGCTAGATAGGAAGGATGATGCATGCTAGCTATAGCAGCCAGTACCTCAAATCCTATTGATGGAGATACAGAAATAGATATTCGATCGATGCATCCATCAGTCGCGACTATTAATGGCACCAAACGCTCAACAGTACCTGCTGTCCATTGCCGGTGCCAGCCTAGCTAAGCTCCAATTTCTCACTCGTAGCTAGCATAAAAGAGCAGTATCTCCCTCTTTTATGCTACTCCTACCTAGCAGTACAGTTGCTCGCTCTCCTAATCGATCGATCATGATGCATCGTTCAAAAAAAATAAAGAAGTCCATTGGAAAATCAACAACAACAACTATAGCGAGAGAGCGGTTAGTGGTTGAAAAGGATTGTACTGCAACGGTGCATGTTAAGACATTATTATGGCCGGTCTCACCAGTATACTACTCCAGTATGGTTACTGTCCCTGCAGCCACCTACTCCTACTACATTACCGAAGCTTATCGAGATCTCTTTTCTAATTTCTCTATTTCAGAATAAATTAATGAATCACATTTAGTACTAGATTAGATTATTTTAGAACAGAATAGTACTAACTATTACTTCATCCGTCCTAAAATAGTCTTTATAAAACATAAGGTACTTTGATAGTACCACTATATATCTCATGTAATCAAAATAGTTGAAACGGAGGAAGTACTGTCCAGCAGCAGGAGCATCATCATCATCATCAGCATCAGGTTGGCGAGGCGGCGAACACTGTTGCACATCAGATGGATGCCCACCATCAAAGGCAAACTAAACGCACGGCGCGACCACCTGTTTGCCGTTAACATTAGGCACGACCCGACCAAATCAAAACAGCTGCATGATCAATTCACTGCACGTTCACATGCCCCCCTGCACTACACCTTCAACCGTTCAACTGAAGGGCGACGCTAAAACACAGGCTCTTGTTTTTTTTTGTCTACCAGTACCAGTCTACTTCTTCTTGCCAATGACACCATACACTTCTCATAACAAGTAAATGTGCGCCAACCCTGTTACACAGGAGTTCATTGCTAATGGATGTAATAAAACCATTAGCAACAACGGCGGAAATCTCATCAGACGGTACAAAGCAGAGGAGAGCTCATCAAAAGGCAATAATTATTTGTGCTACAGAAAACCGTTTCAATATGGGCATGCATACCATCACCATCTTATCACAAATTTGCCCATAGGCTTTCACAACCACCCAAGGAAACATCATTCATAGTTCTAGCAAAAGTTGTAACATTCAAACGCTACTTCAAGGAGTTGAGTTGCAAAAGATCCTTGCCGAATAGTCAACTTCCTGAGTCTCTGAGCGAGAAAGTTCAGATCCTCCTTCAAAAATTGGAGGGTTACATCCAAACAGGGGGAAAAACCGACATGGTTCACACTTCAGGCCCATAGTCACGCAAGCCCAAAGGCCATTCAGGAATTGCAATATTAAACATTCGAGTGCCTTTAACTTAGCGCACCCTCGTCTTTCATTCTGTCCGATGGCTCTCCCCCCACCTCATCTTCTTTGCTGCCTCATGCCTCTACATATGTCTGTTTGCTGTCTTGTGTCTCAGCTACAGCAAATTTTTTTACCAACCACCTGAAAGGCTGAAACCTTCACGGTACCTCAATAACAGGGTAAACAAAAAAAATCTTACCTGAAACCCCCCAGAAACAAACTCACTAGTCAGTCTAATGCGCCCCGCAAGCATACCGCCATCAAAAAATTGCAAAACATTACTTGTACTCTGTCACTCGCGCTCGGACAAAACCCTTGCAGTCATCGTATGGACCAGATTGGAGCAAATGTGTACCATCATAGCTAGAGCTTGCCAGCACCGTCTTCAACTACTGGTGCTTGGTTGTTATTGGAAGTTGGTCCATTGGGAAGAATCTCATGATGGTTTTCATCCACCATGCTACTAGAGCTAGCTGCTGATTCCTGCAGACCCACGCTTCCAAGATTTGCTGTCAGATTGTTGATGTTAGGGCTTGACAGCACGTCAGTGTTGCTCTCTCGAGGAATCACCCACTTGTTCCAATCATTCTGCCTCCTAATTTTGTCATCCTGCATGACAAAGCGGCACAAAGCCCTAAATAAGAAGGGGGAAACGTTTCCAGTTTCAACCATATCCCGAAAAGCTTGCACTGTGCTATTAGAAAAGTTTCAACCATATCCCAAAAAGCTCACACTGTGCTATTAGAAAAGGGAGCATCAGTCCCTTGTTTATGCTCTTTTTATTTTCAGATGAAATACAACAATTCAACAGCTTGTTGTGAAATAAAAGAAACTGGATGTCAAATGAGATTAGTACCTGCATTTCCAGTATAGATGAGGACTGGATTGTGTCTTTTATATATTGTAGGTCATCAGTGAATTCCTGGACCTGCAAAATTCAACTTTCCAGCAAAGTTAAAAAAACAGGATTAAAACACACACTGAAATACACAGTGCCAAGCAACTACATGCAAACGTCCAGTTAGTAACACACAGCAGCTATGTGATTACTATGTAAAATCGAAAGAACGATAGTAATTTCCAGATTAATCTGTATGCTTTCACGTGCAATAGATAAAGTACATAAGCACAATAATTCGAAACACATGAGTTTTCCGCTTCTCCCATCAACTAGCTTGCTTTATGAGGAGTTGAGGACTATGCATACTTCAACCACACACAAGAAATTGTCCAAATATATAACACAAAGTGTATAGAAATAGCATGTAGCCTGTAGCTCCAGACCCCAAGGCTATTACTCTATTATGGGAACTATGATCCATGATCACTCGGTGCGTATCATTAGTTAATTTTGGTGTTTTTTTCCATTTAATTTAATATGATGTAATAATACAATGTGTACATTTCTCAATTGTTTATGTGGATGCACATTTATGAACCAGTACAGTTGCAACAATGGGGGAAGGGATTGTATAGATTATAGGCCATGTAAAGCAGAAGACAACTGTAGCTTGTGTGATCTTTTTGCCATTCATCAAAGAACCTAGTGTATATTAACTAAAGAAGAGAAACCAACAGTCCGCACTGCTATGTTTTCCAAATGACTTGAGTGATGAATTGCATGTTTGTGGCCACCAGTCTTCCTTTTTTTTTCATTTTAAAGTATATTAAAGAAGGTGTGCCACACTAACATGATGCTGTATTTGCCCTCAATGATACCTTGGATGGAGAAAAATAAATAAAGAGGCAAAAATGAAAAAAAAAACACTGCACACCTCTTAGCAATGAAAAAGGGGTGCACAAACCATCGGTTCTATCTACATGCTAGCATGCTACCAGTATCATATACATACTGAACGCCTATCTCTGCTTAGCTTCATTTGTAATGATATGATAAATGCAAACTATCCCAACCAGTACGTTAAAAGTGTTTCATTTACTCTACCTCACATCCAACTGCAATGTTGGTTGAGCAAGGACTTCATAGTAGATGTATCATACATGGTAATTAAACCCAAGTAACGGATTTGAATTTAATTTATAACAAAATATTAACTTAAAAGTTTTAAACTATTTAAAAACCCCAACAGAACACACATGAATTGAAGTTTGATCGACCAAAATGATTGTAAATTGTCATTTTTAATATTTAACCAAAATAAGGAATATTTAATGTTTAAGCACAACAAAGGAATACCTTTCGAATATAAAGATAGCTCCTAAGAAATACGATATAGCTTTAAAATCCCAAGGAAGCTAGCTTGTATGCAACATAAATTTCAACGGTAAATGGCACAGATTGACCTTTTTTCCTTTGCAAAACAAAGTGTTATTATATGTTCTTAAAGTGTGTTTCAGGTCAGAAAGCTGACATATTTTATTTCTTTATGCTGATATATAATGGGACTGAACCACAGCATGGCAATGGCACATTGGCATGGCAGCTCATAAGGAACTCAATCCTAACAGCTTGGGTATAACAAAGTATGAACTGTCCACAATACAATAACACTAGCCTTTGATATCAATCATAGAGTTCTAACACCTAAATCTAGATAGCATAGCCATACACTAATACAGTGATACTCCCTCCATCCACTTTTGTGGTGGTTTAGATTAAACTCTAATGATGGACTACTTATAAAATATACTTTAAAGGGCGCTATAAAACCAAAATCATATAAAATCATTTTAAAATACAAATCCGTTGGCATAATGTTGTACATCAAATATACATATACTTTGATTAACTTCATGCGCATCATATATTAGTGGAAGTGGGATGGTGGGAGTACATGAATTTAAAAAATAGATTCACATTGTAAAGAAAGGGACTGAATTTATATATACAAAAGGACACAACTTTTGCATTGTTTTTAGGGGTGCAAGACAACTAAATCAAGCCACAGCCCATAGGGCCAAAACAAACACAAAGGCCAACTAAATCATGCCACGTGACTCTTGAGATGTGAGCTTACTATGCAGGAACTTGAAGACGCATGATGATTTTGAGGCCATCATAAGCAATCAGCTCAAACTAACTGGCATTCATTACTCAATTCCCATCAAGTGCCAGAGACTTCCTCTACCAAGAGGAATGAATGGGAAGAAAGCAAGGGCAAAACATCGAATATAATATAATCAATACATATGAATGGTAGGCAATACCATATACAACAGATCTCTAAGCTCAAAAGGCAGCTGTACAGCCCATGAATGGCAAGTTACGTCCGGACGGACGATCATAAAAAACCGCTTCTATTAGAATCAAACAAATATATGCCCCCACGAGAACAACTAAGTCAACATCAAAACAAACAACCACTTTTTAAGGGCTAAACAGCAATTGATTGCAACATGACAAACCAATAATTCCTATGATCTCATATAACCTGAGCAGCTCAGCAGAACTCATGTGCATTTGTGCTAGCACCAAAGGTCAAGCCTTCATGCAGGGATAAGACAAAAGAAAACAGGCCAAGAAAATTCACATTTCTAGGGTAAAACCGACTAATCTGAACCATCCAGATGACATCTAAAACCCCAAAATCAACTACCAAAACATGGGTTTGCGCTGGGGATATTTCACTCCTATTAATTAATATCTATAGGCTGTCCCTGTTACGAAGTTCCCATCTGCTATAGAAATAGAAATAGGCTTGTATATTATGCGCTGGAACATTATACTAGATATTAAGGAACAGAATAGTAACAAGCAGACAATAAATTTCTAGATGAAACATCCAAAACATGCAATGCAAAAGGGGAAAAAGCCCAATATGCAAGGTGCAAAGATTATTAAGCCATTATTACTACTGACAGGACAAACAGCAATTGATTGCAACACGGCAACATGACAAACCAATAATTCCTATGATCTCATATAACCTAAGCAGGTCACCAGAACTCATGCACATTGTGCTAGCACCAAAGGTCAAACCTTCATGCAGGGATAAGACAAAAGAAAACAGAGGCTAAGAAAATTCACATTTATAGAGTAAACCCGACTAATCTGAACCATCCAAATCACATCTAAAAACCCCAAATCAACTACCAAAACATGGGTTTGCGCTGGGGATAATTTCACTCCTATTAATTAATATCTATAGGCGACTCCTGTAACGAAGTGCCCATCTGCTATAGAAATAGAAGAAGGCTTGTATATTACACAGTGGAACATTATATTAGATAGTAAGGAACAAAATAGTAACAAGCAGACAGTAAATTTCTAGATGGAACATCCAAAACATGCAATGCAAAAGGGGGAAAAGCACAATATGCAAGGTGCGACCATCATTAAGCCATTATTACTACTGGCAGTACAAATGCATGAATTAATTTTAGCCGAGGTGAACTTAATCAACGTAAAGAACTAAAAAGCAACAGATGACAATCCAAGGATACGAGCTTTAGCTAAAGTTATTTAAATGGGAAACGGGGTACCTAGAAACGCTTTTAAAATTGTGTCCCCAAAAATGTGCCAGGAGATTGTGTTAAGAAGAATAAGATTAGTAAGTAGCACAGAAGAGAAAAAAGTTAGGATAGAGGAATCGAAACGTTGAATGACTGACAACATGGCAATTATAGCAAATAGGCGTATAAAAGTAAGAAAAAGGTAATGTAACTTAGATTAGGCAAAGGAATAGGTATGGTGACCTTGTTAAACCCTGCTATAAGAGCGATGTTAACCCAGCCCTGGTCATCCATATTTCTCCTCAAGAAAACATCTGTACATAAGTTATCCTTGCTGCGGAGGAAATAATAACATGAGCATTGTCAACACTAGAGAAGTAGAAGCGAGAAGCGAGAAATAAAGTGGTTGATGCATAAAGAGAAGAGTAGAGTGACCTGAAGTAGAACTCAATCTGTTTGAGCAGGTTGGCACGATGGTGTTGAGGATGAGCATCTGGCTCGGGCTCGGGGTCAGGTTGAGGTTGAGGCGATGGGTGATAGTAAGGATAAGCAGGTGGAGCAAGCATGGTAGGCGGGAAAGGCAATCCCCTAAGAGCTTCTGGAGGAGGGGGAGGGCCAACATAGTAGATTGGGGAAACAGGAGAGACGGGCGATGGCATCTCTGAGCATGACATGATGGAGAAGAAGAGAATCGATCATGAAGGATATATATATAGAGAGAGAGAGAGAGAGAGCAGAGGAGGAAAGAAAGAATGGAAGAATGAGAGAGGAGATGATGATTACCGTGAAAGACGACAGGTCCAGCGAAAGGTCGCATGGGCGGAGGTGGAGGTCCCATGAAGGGTGGAGGAGCAACGGCCATGGGCGGCGGGGGCGGGGGCGCACCGGCGCCACGCAGATAGGGGCCTGGGCCGGGGCCAATGCCAATGCCAATCGGGGGGGCACTCGCACGGTACAAGGCGTCGAAACCCCCTCCTCCACCTCCACCTCCACCTCCTCCTCCTCCTCCTCTCCTGCGACCGCCAAAAGCGCCCCTCCTACCGCCGCCTCCATTGTTGTTGTTGTTATTGTTGTGGCGGGGGGCATGGTCCCAGCTGGCGCGGTCATCCCGCGGGGAGGAGGGGTGGTCGCCACTCCCGCGCCTGGCCGGCTTGTGGCGAGACTGCTGGGAGGGCGCCGAATGCTTGCCCTACATATATTTATTATTTATTTACATATAAGAGACGATGCGATGCGATGGTAAGAGGACGAAGACGAAGAAAGGGATCTCATCTTCATCTGACTGACCTCTCCGGAGGGAGAGTCGATGGAAGGAAGCTTGGGGTTCCTGGCGGCCACGGAGAGCGCGGGCCAGCTGGTGGTGTCGATGACGTCGGTGGTGGCAGTGCCTCCGTTGGAGGAGGAGGGGTGCCTCCATGGCGACCTCCTGGGCGGCGGGTGCTCCGGATCAGGCGACGCGGAGGCGGAGGCGGAGGGGGCGGCCGCCGACGGATCCATGCTCTTGTTGGTTGTTGCGGGGGCGAGGGAAGGGAGGGAGGACAAGAGCGGCGGCGGCGGCGGCGGCGGCGGGAGGAGGAGGAGGGAGCAAAGAGGAGAGCCTCCACCCAATGGATGGATGGGATTCCCTCCACCCAACAAACAAAACAATACAAACAAACGCAAACGCAAATAGGTCTACTAGCACTACTAGGGTACTCCGCCCTTCCATCGCCTCCATCCCTTCAGCCTTCGCTTCATCGGACGCTCCCACATTTTTCTCCTTCCTCCCCTCCCTTACATATTTCCATTCCTCCCCTCTCCATCACATTACATTGGACATTCACATCAAACAAACATATCGATGTACTCAATATTCCTCGCCTACTCTAAAATTTCTTTCCACCAATTCTCTTAAAGTTACAACACGTTTTCTTATATTTATTATGTAACTACTATTAATTCTGCGTTTTCTTTTCCTCGAATTTGGACACGGAAAACATAGATACTTTGATTATTATGTATTTGTTTCATGCTTTATTTTTTTTATATTTGAACACAGAACCACACAAATACTTTTTTCCCATACATATGCTCCTCATCATAAAATTATCTTTTCTTTTTCTGCTACCCCTCTATTTTCTCCTCTATTCATTGTTTTTTTTTCTCTTTGCTCCCTCGCTTCTTTTTCTTCTCAGGAAAATTACTTAAACCATCTCATAAGTCATTTGAAGTTTGACATTTCATTTCATAAGTCATTTTGTTGCAAATGTTCATCTCTCTGTGTACGTGTTTAATGAATAAGCTTGTTATCGTTGATGTAGATCTATCGCGGGCTAAACTAGTCAAGTCAATATTGTCCAAGTGCAGTGGCGAAGCCATGTAGATGGCAGCGAGTCAGCTGAACCCCACAACTTTTTCGTAAATACTCTTATGAGTCTATATTTTTACATGTAAATCTATTGAACTTTATAAAATTGACCCCATAAAATAAAAACCAATGTTATTTGACCCCACAGGATAAAAATGTTGACTCCGCCACTGGACCAAGTGTCTGTCTTAGATTTATTCTTCATATTTCATTGAACTTTTTTTTAATATAATGGAACTTAGTGCAACAACATTTAAGTTTTCTTCGTTATTTCTTTTGTGGAATCTCTAAAAAGAGTGTCAAGACTATACTCTAGAAGCATTTAATTTTGGTAAAGGCCACATTGACGGCTTATAGTTTATGAAAACATGTTGATTCGGTTAAGCACATATGCACTGGTGTGGTTTTTGCAACAAAAACTGAGACTATCTTGTTCTCTTCACTTTCCCAATATCTATTTCCTCGTTTTTTACGCGCACGTTTTCCAAACTGCTAAACGATGTGTTTTTTTGAAAAAAAAAATGTATATAAAAGTTGCTTTAAAAAATCATATGAATCCATTTTTTAACTTTTTTTAGCTAATACTTAATTAATCGTGCAATAAATTGTCGCTTTGTTTTGCATGCTAGAGAGGAAAGTTTCCAACCACTGTTGCATGCTAGAGAAGGAAAGTTTCCAACCACTGGAAACTAATGCAGCCTGAATAGGTGGGTGAGCATTTGTAACAAAATGATTAATGAGGCGGAATGTCAAACTTCAAATGACATTCGGTTTTTACAAATTTTCTTTTCTTCTTTGAGAAGCTTCTGACAATTACAGCTTTTTATTAGATTCTCCATTTCCCAAAACAGTTCAAATTCCCACACTCACTCTAAGAGACTATAGTTATAACTATGTAGTTATAAAGTCTAGAAAATAAACTAGAAGCAGAAGCCAGGAATCTCACCTTTTACAGATTCTCATTAGTTGAGTAATCACCAACTAGGGACAGATCCAGCGTGGGTGTTGGGAGGACTTGAGTCTCACCTATCCCGTTGGATCACCATTGATAGAAGGAGAGAGAGGAGAGGAGAGGAGGAATAAGAGATAGAGGAGAAAAAGTAGGAGGGCTGAAGGAGGAGGGAGATAAGTCCTCCTCTAATCTTATCATGTATCCGCCCCTATCACCAACTAATTCTCACAATCTTAAAGCTCCTCTAAACATGATCTTTTATATCTAATCACCGTTGATCCTATAATTTCTACATAAAAATATGTTATATAAATATGATCATATATATATTCCATCATCAACAACAAAAGAGCAGGGTGCCAAAAAAAACAACCAAATACTAATAGTGTAGTAGTCCTTTTTTTCTTGAAGTGTATCATTCCTGATATAAGGTGCTCCTTTAAGAGTAGCTGCGTTTGGCAGCAGCAAAAAAAAAAAAATTTTCTTCTTTTTCACGTGCACGTTTTTTAAACTGTTAAACGGTGTGTGTTTTTTTTAAAAAATCTATAAAAAAAAGTTATTTAAAAAATCATACTAATCTATTTTTCAAGTTTAAAATAACTAATATTTTAATTAATTATTCACTAATGGCTTATTTCGTTTTGCGTGTTTTCTTAATCTTTTTCTTTTCCTTCCTCTCAAACATGCTCCTCTCAAACGTACCATTAAAGTCATGTGGTAGTGTTTCTAAAATAAAAGAAAAAGAAAAACTCATGTGCTAGTGGTTGATTTATGAAAGTTCAAGTGTCACTAATTTGGTTTTGGTGATTAATGACAAATCCAATTATACGAGACTAATATTTTTATAAGCATTTTCTTTGTCCTAGTCTCATGTGGATATGGATGTGGAAATTGTGAGAAGTGATTCCCAGACTTTATATGAGTTGAGATAAAAACGTTCATTGATGATGGACCTAAATCACAAGGATGAAATGCATGAAGATCAAGCTATATGTATCACTTTTTTTTCCGTGCACATATTGATATATTCATATATAATATTTTCATGTGATTACATATGCATGTGAGACTAATGTTTTGTTTGAGCCACTGTTTAGTCTCTTTATATTGAGAACATGAAGAAGATGAAGGTATGTCTTTATTTTATTGTCTATATTTGATAAATGTCTTCTATTCTTGTATAGGATAAGCTCTCAATGTTTCATATCTTTTTATGCATACTCTTACTTCACACAAACATTTTGTATGCATACATTTAGGGGGAGCAAATCCTATAGCTTAGTTATGCATGTAATTGATCCAAGTTACTCACTTTCATTTAATTGGGATCTTTACATTTGAGCATATATTTAAGTATATGACACTTGTGGTGTTGATTAATACTCATCATTTATTCATATCCGTTTATACATGCAATCGATTGGTCAACAAGTAAAGGTTGACAACCGGATCATTGGGACTAACAATTTCATTGAGTTGAATGAGAGAAATAGGTTCCAAAATTGAAAAATTAGTTGATACTCAAAAAAGATGATGACACCTAACGATGTAAAAGATAACAAAGTGAAGTTATTGAAAATGTGGGGTACGAAGTGGTTACTATGGCAAGACGGTGAAGGGCAAGTGATGCTCGGCCGCGATGGACCATACGGTGGTGAAGGGCAAGCAAGGGGCTTGGCGCCGAAGCACCAAAAGCCGGTGGTGAAGGGTGAGTGACAGCTTTGTCGTGATGGACCATGTAAGGCCATTTGAAGCTACAAGGAGCCCACATATGGTGAAACGGTTTTGGCGTTGGCGTCCCTTAAGACAAAGAAATAAAGATGGAAAGAAGAAATTCCTATTAGTATAATTCTGTTCCTATTTACTTTTGAGTATAGGAATGTCGTATTATCAAGAGGGATGCAACGTCGATATGTTTGTGTATGTCTCGGTGCTCAAAGTGACCTATCCTAGTGCTACCTTGAGAGAAACCTAAGTTTTAACCTATCCTTTGAGTGGTTTTAGACCTTACTTTTGGTTGAGTTGGGTAGTTCTCTGAGATAGCTTTCCATAGAGTCCAAGTTCATCAAAAACGGACTTCCGAGAAAAAAGTTATGGTCGTTTTTCCTGGTGTTTTTCGGAAATTCCGAAAATATCTCGGAAAGTCTGAAATTTTTTCGGAAATTCCGAAAATGTCTGCGAAACTGAGATTGTCTTCTGTTGATTTTCGGACAAAAATGCATTTTGGACATTCCGAAAAATGGAATCTTGGCCTCCAACGGCTAGTTTTGAGAGGCTCGGGTATATAAATTCCTCCACCCCTCCTTTGAGTAACTGTTGTTCTTGGGCATTATTAGACACATCCAAAACCAAATAGCCTTCTCCATTTTTCTACCTTTGTGGTGTCTCTTTGTGAGAGGGATTTGAGAAGGGAAGATAGTTGGATTGAGAGATTGAGAAGTTGAGAGCTAGTGAGCTTCACTCCATACTTCGAGCACTAGAGTTCATAGCAACCAAATCTTCGATTGTGTTTGTTACTCTTGGGGACTAAGGTCTCCTAGACGGCTGGGCGTCGCCGGTGAGCACCCAAGGTTATGGTGTGCCTCGGAAAGTTTGTGAAGACTTCGATTTCGCCTCCGTAAGGAAAGAAATCAAGAGTGAAATCGAGGAGTGCATTTGTGCAACCTCGTGAGGAAAGGGTTGAAATAGACCCGGCCTTTGTGGCCCCTCAACGGAGACGTAGGATCCGTGGATCCGAACTTCGGGAAACAAATCACGTGTCTCCTTTCTTGGTTTGCTCGTGTAACGTCCCGCCTCCACGAGGCCGAGCCCGCTTACACCTAGCAGCTTAAATAGGACATAGACTGCCCTCACAAACCAACACCAGTCCTCACTCGTGCGCACCCGGAAAGGACTTCCCGGTTGGTCACCAATCCCTAGATTTCTCCAGGCCAAGCACGCTTACGTTAATAGGACATAGACTATCCTCACAAACCAACACCAGTCTTTTCTGCGCACTTTGTGCTCACTCGTGCGCACCCGAGAAGGACTTTCCGGTCGGTCACCCATCCCTAGATTTCTCCAGGCTAAGCACACTTAACTTTAAAGTTCTTTGGAGATGGGTTTCCTGAAAAGAAGTTGCAACTTGTTGGCATGAGTATCCTATCAATCCTATTATGCCTTGGGCCGGGGTGTTACATCCTCACCCCCTTAAGAGATCGACGTCCTCGTCGATCAACCCCAAGCCAGGAACTCCCTCTCTTGGCCACATCCGTGTGTCTAGTGCCAGCGCATGTGCCATGCTGTGTGACCATACCGAGTCCATACCAGCCATGCACACCATGCCTGCGCAACTGCGACACACCCATGTCCAGTGCCAGCGCATGTGCCATGCTGTGTGACCACACCGGGTCCATACCAGCCATACGCACCATGCCTGCGCAACTACAACACACGCGCCCGTGAAACCGCGAGAGTCGGTCACCCATCCCTAGATTTCTCCAAGCCAAGCACGCTTAACTTTAGAGTTCTTTGGAGATGGGTTTCCGGAAAAGAAGTTACAACTTGTTGGCATGAGTATCCTATCAATCCTATTATGCCTTGGGTCGGGGTGTTACATCCCCACCCTCTTAAGAGATCGACGTCCTCGTCGATCAACCCCAAGCCAAGAACTCCCTCTCTTGGCCACGTCCGTGTGTCTAGTGCCAGCGCATGTGCCATGCTGTGTGACCACACCGGGTCCACACCAGCCATGCGCACCATGTCTGCGCAACTGCGACACACGCGCCTGTGAAATCCGAGAGTCGGCTCTGATACCATACTGTAACGTTCCTCGTCGATCAACCCCAAGCCAGATCAACCCCAAGCCAAGAACTCCCTCTCTTGGCCACGTCCGTGTGTCTAGTGCCAGCGCATGTGCCATGCTGTGTGACCACATCGGGTCCACACCAGCCATGCGCACTATGCCTACGCAACTGCGACACACGCGCCTGTGAAACCCCGTCCCGCCTCCACGAGGCCAGGCCCGCTTACACCTAGCAGCTTAAATAGAACATAGACTGCCCTCACAAACCAACACTAGTCTTTTCTGCGCACTTTGTGCTCACTCGTGCGCACCTGGGAAGGACTTCCCGGTCGGTCACCCATCCCTAGATTTTTTCAGGCTAAGCACGCTTAACTTTAGAGTTCTTTGGAGATGGGCTTCCGAAAAAGAAGTTGCAACTTGTTAGCATGATTATCCTATCAATTCTATTATGCCTTGGGCCGGGGTGTTACAGCTCGTTCTTGCCTTTTCTCTTATTGTGTTTGAGCTTATTTTAACCCGATCTACTTGTATGCTTAAGTGATATAGTTAATGACCTAATATCTTGCTTAGATACCTTGTTTGTCACCTTTTGATTCATTTACATTTTGTTTGTTCGAGTTACAATTTCATAGCTAGCGTTTTATTCCGTTATCCGTCGAACTTTTCGGTTGAGACCGGAACTTCCAATCCCATATTGGAAGTTTCGATTTGAACCGAAAGTTCTCGTCTTTCTAATATGCTATGAAGTTGTGATAATTTTTTAGGAACGCCTATTCACCCTCCTCTAGGCGACATCAAGGTCCTTTCAATTTATAATACCGAGTAAGGAATAAGTACACTCGTCGTTCCTCATCTTACATCGAGTTTATTTGATATCTCTCAACCGTAATACCAAAAATTTTCATTCCTCATCTAGACAAAACTGACCAAATTAAATCTCATAGCAGTATGGAGGGCTAGTTTCACTGTCGTGGCATCGCTGACGTGCCAATTTTTTTCCCTAGTTCACACCACATCAGCGCATAGTGGGGGATGCGGTGAAGGAGTACGGCTCCCTCACGTCGGCCGGCAGTGGGAGGAAGGCCGACACCAGGGGGTGGGGGTGGCGCAGTGGCAAGGAGAAGGAGCGGCTGCATCTACTCCACCGCGCGCTGCGGCTGGTCAGCCAATGAAGGGCCGGGGTGCTAGTACTGCTCGCCGCTGCCTCCGCCGCTGTGGCGGTGGATGTAGTCGTGTAGCGCGTCGTCCTCCTCCGGCGACCACAACCCCCTCTTCACCGCAGCACACACGCGGCCCAGCAGAATCGTCCTATGCATCCATCCCACCTCCACCTTCCCTGCTCAAATCAAATCAATCAAGCTCGTGCACACAGACGAGCCAGCAGAATTGACTCGATTTGTGTACGAATTGTTGAGTTCCAGGGGCGGATCTGCCATGGGGGCTATCGGGTCTCGAGCTCCTACCGGCGTTGCAACCATGAGAACCCTCGTTAAGCCCCCACTAATTTTTTTTGTCATACATCCATTAGAAGAGGGGGCTATAGTTTTGTATAGTTTATTCGGCCCCTCCTGTTAGTCCTTTCTGGATCTGCCCTGTTGAGTTTGGAAGCTGTACCTAGCTCCACGAAGAGGATGAGGTTGGAGTCAACATACCGTTGCATGAACAACGTCTTGGACTCCAAGATGATGAAGTCGATGTGCATGAGCGCCTCCCAGCAGCACCCGAAGGCTGCCGACCACTACCAATTACGCTACCACAGGTCCAGCACAACGGCAACCGATGGCCACGGCGGGTCGTGCACCACGGGCACAAGCCCACCTAGCCACCCTTCGACACCACCACCTTTTCCCCCAGTGCAACACGAACAACCCCTTCTCCGCTGGTCTAGGCTTGGGGCCGGGGTCGTCGCCCCTGCCTTTTCCCTCCTCCGGACGCCACTCCCCCTCCCGCTCCTCCTCCCAGTCCCACCCCTTCTCACCATACCTCGACGGCGATGCCGCCACCGAGCACCACAAGAGGAGGAGAAGCAGCATCAGCAATGACACCACCACCGCCTCCTCTTCACCGCGTCGGCGGCTATGGCAGCGTCTCCGCGCTCACCCTGTCGTTTCCTTCCCACCTGGTTTTTTATTTATCTTTTGCCGACTAGAATGTCACGTCAGCGAAACCATCCCTTCCGTAGGACGTGAGTTAAACAGTTTTGCATAGATGAGAAGTGAAGATTTAGGAAAAAGTACATTGAAGGTCCCTTATCTTATCATCTAATTACAAAATCGTTCCCCAACCACAAAACCAGATATCTCACATCCGTCAACTTATAAAACCGGGTCACTATGGTTCCCAAGGCAGTATTGCACCCGGTTTTGTCCGACGTGGCAGCTGAGTCAGCGTGGAACCTATCTGGGCTCCACTTGTCAGTGATTACTCCTTCTCTCTCCACCTCTCTTCCTCTCTCTTCTTAGCGACGCTGACTGGTGAAGAGGAGCGGCGCCGGCGCACGGCTTGGCCGAGCTTGAGGAGCTCGTTGCTCGTAGCAGGCGGTGCCCTTCCCCAACCAAGTCGAGCTCGCAACGGTTGTCGTTCTCAAGGACGGGAGCTTGTGCTCGAGCTTGAGCCACCGTCGACCTTGCGACAAACGGTACGACACTAGAGGGAGGGGGAACGGGGACCAGCACCGCGATGGAAGGAGAGGGGAGCGGGGACTGGCGCAGTGGTGGAGAGAAGAAAGCAACAACTGGCGTGGGTGCCGACGACCGCATCGTGCTCTGGGACAATGCCCGCTAGGTCTACGCGGACGACCGCCACCGCCGCCGACGCCCATCTCCTCTCCGTCGGCTGTCGCTCCTCTCCCTGCTCGTCTTCGCCAGCAAGAGCCCGTCGCCGACCACGTGTCTCCCCGACGCGCACTCGTCTTCGATGACCCAGGCCTCCACGCTCCTGCACGTGATGCCCTCGCTGTCCCTGAGCTCCGCCACCCAACGCCCGCCCACGATGCTCGCCGCGACCGGCGGCGGGGGAGGAGCCCGGGCCGGGATCAATTGGGGAGTTGATTCCCCTCATCGAGGTGGAGCCTCGCTGAGCTTCAACCCGACCGAAGGGGGGGCCCCCTCGGCATCGGCGACGACAAGCCCGTACCTGGCTTGGATGCCGCCCGTGCATGACCGCTGCACGCCCTCTCACCGCCGTTCCCACCTCGCTGCCGCCGGCTTCAAGACTTGGCCTCCCCAAACCCATCCTTGGCCGTCGTTGGGCTATCGTCGTGCTTGCGCGCGCGAGATAGAAGAGAGAAGAGAGAAAAAGGAAAGAGGACACTCCTCCCTCCTCCCTTCCTTCCCCGCCCGCTCGCCGGCCTCCTGACTCCTCCTTCTCCACGCGCGCTCAGCTGGCTTCGGCTCGTCGTCGGCGACTTCCTCAGCGCCCTCTTCCCCTCCCAGCTCGCTGCCGCCCTCCTTCGGAGCCACCCCCTCCTCAGCCCTTATGCAAGAAAGAGGAAGGAGAGAGAAAAGGGGAAAATGAGAATGAGGATGACATGTGAGCCCCACATGAACCCATCAATTTTTTATTATTTTTTAGTGTAACTGACATGTGGGCCTCACTTTTTTTAATTTTCCCCCAGATCGAATTGCCACGTAAACGTCACGTTAATGCCACATGGGATGAAGACCTAGTCAAAGAGTCATGTAGGCGCCACATCAGCCAAATCCAGAGACAATACCGCCGATGGACCTAGTTTGCACTGGTTTTGTAAGTTGGGGGATGTGCTGTATCCAGTTTTACGGTTGAAGGATGATTTTGTAATTCGGTGACAAGATGAGAAAGCTTCGGTATACTTTTTCTGAAGATTTATGGGATCGTGGTATAGGGATGTCAAATAAACTCGATGTAGATGAGGGATGGTAGTAAGTGGACTTATTGCACTGAGTAAAACGCATCGAATGTCAGGATTGGGCCTTAGCCCATTATGCGGAGATTAGAGTTCGATCTGTCTTCAAGGATGTGTTGTATAGGGCCCAAAAACGAAGGTGCAGTCCATGGAACTACCTAGCCTAAGCCGAGCAAGCAAGCGGCAGCACAAAGACTGAAAAGAGGAGGCAAGCTGGTGGCAACAAGAGAAAAATGGAACATACATACTCAGGACAACAAAATAGTCTCATCTTCAATCCCCAAACTAAACCGTCTGTATGTCTGTCTGTGATACGTAGTACAAACATACATAGACAGAGACACAGTACGGCATGTAAGCATGATGAAGAAAGAATATGTGCATGCATGGCAGACGGACAGTCAGTTGAGTCAGCTGTGGATACATTCATTTCCCAACAGACAGAGGCTACGACGTCACACTAGCTGGGAGTAGCAGTCACTTTGCGGTGTCCAGCTCCAGCAGCACCAGCTGCCAAGCAACCTCATGTGTTTCCTTACATTCAGACGAAGCAACACGTACAGAATAACACGGTATCCAACCGCCATCACAAGCAAAACCAGCAGATTCACCCACTTTGCGTTTGCTGAAGACGAGATGTCGTATGAGCCTCCAACTGCTTGGACACCTGGTATCGTCCTTATCGCACCAACCGCAAACGATGTGCCCACATACTCGTTCTCAAGCAAACCCTGCACCCACGCACCAATATTGCACCACTGTTGTTATTACTTTTGCCCTCACTATCTCTATATATGTTTCCCAACCCCAATCATCCATTTATACTTATTACTAGTACAAAGAGAATCTTTAATTTCCCGACTTATTACCTGAACTGCATACACATGGAACGAAACGTACGACAATGGGTACTTCCATACTGCGCACGGTAGACCCCCTCGGATTCGAAAATATCCACCCACAAGCATCATCATAACCTGAATCGATGACATATAAGTATTGTTATTCAATATTGATCCAACTGACCCATACTATTTCTTCTTAAAATGGCGAGCAAAAGGAAGGCTTACGTATAAGCAAATGAGAGTTAAGGTGCACTTGTAAATGTCGAGCCAGATGTAAGCAACAATCATCATAAGTGCCTCATTTGCCAACAGGCACATAAACATGGTCACCACAAAATACATAAACAAGTTGAACTCATTCCTGAGTCCTATCAGGAAGTAGAAAACCAGCGATGACGAAATAGTGACCAGAAATAGAAACGGAATACTGGACAGGAAGTGCCCTAGCAGGAAAACCATTGTACTTGAATGCTGATTCGCTTCCTCATGGGAATATATCTGCATAAATAGGACACAAACAATTTGCGATATTAATAGATTGTAGTGCTTGGACAAACCTAGTACCTTTTCTTTTGCTAATGGGTACTAAATCATAACAGCAGGACTATGTCTCAGTACGAAAAAAAATAGAATTACTCTGTTCAACAATAAAGAACACAAATGAGAATGAAGTGGTAAAGACCAAAAGTTTCACCTTGATCTCATCAATATGAGCAGGTACTCCAGAAACACTCAGAAGGATGACAAATGATACATACACAAATATTGCAGAAACCCTTACCTGTTGAAACAACGTAAACTCTTATCATCATATCATACATTTAGTAGATTCAAACGTAACAGAGTAATGCTACTGACCATTACAGATGACAATGAATGACCAGCGCTGTTAAATATGGTGCCGACTGAGAGGGCAAGAAGCATATACAAGGCAAATCTGCTCCAGAAATATTTCCAGTTTCTTGACATTATTACCAATGATCTCCAGGTGAGAACACCGATTCGTGTTGTATTACTGGCTCTGCCTTTACTTTTCAAGTGAGAACCTTCCTGCAGCACATCATGTAAGAAAAAAGACGGGGACAGATAAATGTAAAACCACACAACAACAATTATATGTGCACTGCAATACTGGGTAGTACTACTAACTATCCTAAATTATATTGTACTGGATTTAAGGGCCCCCATAATTAGTGTGGTTTAGATAACACCAGGACAACCAGGTCACCGTATTCCCTGTTGCTAGCTGTGTCCTGATTGGAGGTTGGAGCACAACCAAAATTCTCCAAAGGAAACAGGAACATCAAGTTGTAAACCTTTATAACAACATCCAGAAAGATGTGCAACAATCTTTGTGGCTGTGCCAACTGCCAAATAATTACTTAATTAGAGTATATGGAAGAAGGCAACTTCAATGCATCAATATATAATTACTAGCTAAAGGCCCGTGCGTTGCAACGGATCTTATAAGAGATAAAAGCAAAAAATACAAGTTTATATAGCATAGTTAGTTGATTAGGCATATAATGTCATATCCAAAGCAAAAGCATTATGGCCCCACATGTCAGCTTGTGGGGTTGGACAGACTCGGACACCACCACTAGCATCATTCAAAGTAGTATAGATATATAAATGTACATAATGTGTTGGACGCATAGTGACATTTCTGCATCATAAAAATTAATCCAAAGAGAGGTGATTACACCATTTTAACTATGGTCTGAAACAATTATGTACAATGTGCAGGATGAAAGAATGAGATAACTCATTTCCTTTTCCAGTGTGTTTAGCAACAGGTACCTTCTCCGTCAATTTCGCAACCAGTGATTCAACAGCAACAGAGTCAGCTGATGACTTGTAGGTTGCTTCCAGCGTACGGATTGCCACAGCTGTGTCCATGCTCACTGATGAAAAGTCCCCTTGATCATCCTGTTAGTAACTACAAAGGTTTTTATCTCTTACTACAAAGGAATATTTCTGAATTGACTTGAGTAAAGGGTCGGAAATAAAAATAAAATCTCTTGTCAAGATGGGTCTATTAGATACCTGCAAATTTTTGCACATGGCTATGATTCTGTCAAAATCAGTATTGATTGCCCGCAAGAAGTGATCAGATGGACTTTGCATGATTGGACATGGAAAGCCAGCATTTGAGAAGTGCTGCAACAGAAAAAGGCAAAACAAGAATTGTGCACAAGGCATAGGATGAGAATATGACAAATAAATCAGGAAAATAATAATAATAATAATAATATTATTATTATTATTATTATTATTATTATTATTATCTTGTTACTAACTAGTACAGGTTTTTTTTTTGCACAGGATTCTTTGTTTACTTACTACCAATGTTACTTGGAGCCTGACATGGGTTTCTGATTTAGTGTACTCCAGTAAACACAATCATGCTCAAGTACTGAACTAATTAGTCCCGTAAATTCCTCTAAAAAAACTAGCCATGTAATCTTAGAGCAACTTTCATGACCGATGTATCCAAACTACAGAACTCAATAGTTCTAGTCCAAACACAATACCTTTTTTAGATAAAAGGAAGCTTCTATTGATCTGAGATGATTACATCAAGGTGACAGAGCCATACTGAGAACACTCCCAACAGAATACTGTAATTCTAACCAAGCGCTAAATTGGGAATTCATGTAAAATGTACAAAAAAATAACTTGTTCACCTGTAGGCAAGACAACGTCTCTCCAAAAAAGAGCGTATTCCCATTTGAAAGCAAGCAGATTCGATCGAAAAGTCCAAAAACTTCTGTACTGCTTTGATACATTGTGAAGATGACCGTGCATCCTGTGCTCGCAAGTTTCTTCAATGTTACCATCAGTAGAAGTGCAGAAACACTGCAGCAAAAGGAGAAGAAGAACACGGTTGCGCTTCTTAACTCTGTACATATGCAAAGACAGCATCCACATATGACTGCTGGATCTACTAATCTATCAAATAGGATTGTACTGATTGTCATATTAGCATGCATGTGAAAATCAACATTCTCATGCATACAGAAATAGTTCAAGCTGACATTTTTTTTTGTTTTGAATTGTCATATATATATATATACATATATATATATATGTATATGTATATATGTGTATATGTGTATATATGTGTATATGTGTATATATGTGTATATGTGTATATGTGTGTGTGTGTGTGTATATATATATATATATATATGCGCAAGCAATAGTTACTTTAAACTCTATGGAATGGCAATGAAACAAACCTGTCAAGATGATAGAGAGGCTCGTCGATAAACAGAACGTGTGGTCTCATCACTAGCTCTCTTGCAATGCTGAGGCGCCTCCTTTCTCCAGTTGGGAGCCTCTTGACAAAACAGTGGCCACCAATGAGGTTGTCAGCATAGTCAGCTAAGGACATGGCTGCGATAGCATCTTCAACTATGGAGGTCTTTGAGGAGAATAGGCCAGGAAGCTGCAAGTGAGCCGAGTAGTATAGCATCTCCCGTACTGTGAGAGAGTCGATTAGCACATCGTCTCGATCAACATAACCCTACAAGTCTCCAACAGAAGGCATAAAAAGTGTGTTGTATGTAGAAGTTGCATTTAAGAAATGTGACAACCCATGTAATTAAATTTGTAAAAAAGAAGGAACAAATAAATGTGAACATGAATTCAGTGGGCAGATATGAAGTATAGATGGATGGAATTGAATTTGCATACAGAAGGCACATGATAGATGATGAAAGGTATGGTAGAACAGTGCAGTGCAGGTGCAAGAGGAGAAGAGGAAGTAAAAGATAGTAGTGAGTACATACATATGATCCATATGGGAAGCGTGTGTTGGCGGCGTTGAGCAAGACTTGGCCGTACATCCGCTCGGCGGGGCGCAGGCGGCCTGCGATTGCCCGGAGCAGAGTGGATTTGCCGGAGCGCGCGGGTCCCATGATGACGGTGAGGGTACCTGGGAGCGCGTAGCCGGTGGAGCTCTTCACGACGCGGTCAGCTGAGCGCCGGCGATTGCGGGAGCGGTCCCTCACGCTGACGCTGAGCTCCTTCCACACCAGGGTGGCACCGGCCACCTTGCGCTCTCTGCAGGCCGGGTCGGGGAGGGAGGGCGTCGGAGAGGGGTAAGCGGTGGTGGGAAGGGACGCCGACGCCGACGCCGATGCGGTGGCGAGGTGGATGGAGTCGACGTCGTCGTCGGCCCAGTCGGGGGAGTCCTCGAATGATATGGGGCGGGCGGGCCTGGCGGGCAGGTAGTAGTGGCGGCGGCCCATGGCGCCGGCGGCGCCGGCGGCGGGGCTGCTCGCCGACGACGAGGATGACCGGTACGGGTCCATGCCTACTGCCTAGCTATTACTACTAGTAGTAGCAGTAGCAGCTTACTTGTGGAGGTGAAGGACAAGGACAAGGATTGGATGCCGCGACGGCTTTGGCATTGGCATTGCGATTTGCTTTTGATTTTGTAAAGAAGAAGAGGAAGAAGAAGCGGCCTGCGCTGCGCTGAGTGACAGTGAGAGTGTGACGGACTAGTCTTCGCTATCCAACTCCAACTCATGTGCAAAGCAAATACACAACTGGTAGCCTGTTTAGGCGAGTTTTTGGTAGCTATAGTTTTTTTAAAAAGAATTTTCAGCTGTCAGAAATATTTTTAAATAGACTAAATTTTTATTCAAATTCTAAAAAACTATAGTTGTAAAATAAAAAAATAAACTAAAAAACAGAAACTGAATTTTTTAGCTTGTCCAAATTCTAATCAGCCTGCTTCTCAACATCTTAATATTCTCGAACAGGAGCAGGACCAGAGAGGGTGGACGAGGCGCACGTGATTCTAGTGAGGGCCCACCCACCAGTCAGCTTGATCATGGCAGGCTGGACTTTCTTGGAACCCGAGCCAAACAAAGATAAAGAAAAAAAAGAGAGAGATGAAATTTTGTTCCCTCCTTTCCTCTCTCTATTCCAGTTTTTCTTTTTTTATTAGGCTATGTTTTTTCTTCAACTCCAAACTTTAACTTTTAGTTTTCTGTTAGCATATTTTTTAAATTGTTAAATGATATATATTTTGTAAAAAATTATATAGAAGTCGTCTAAAAAACAAAAAGTTTATTTTTTAAATTTGTAACCGTTAATATTTAATTAATCATGTGTTAATGAGTTTTTTTCGTTTCATGTGTATAAATTTTTTCTTCAAATTAAGACAAAGAACGCAGCCTTAAGTAGCATTCATCTAGCAGTATACTGTACCACTGTCTCCTTTCACAAATGTTTAATGTTGATTAGTTTAATTTTAAGCTAACTGACTTAAAAAAAGGTTGAAGGGAGTAGCTGTAGCACATCTTTAAACAGCTTCTTTATCTAGTATACCAGTGCTTTTGGTTTTTCCATACCAATTCAGGTGATTAGCATATGATCCTTCCTTCCGGTTCAAGTTATGTTTTCCTTCCCTTCCCTTCCTAATATATACTCCTACTTTGCATATATCCATCAACTCCTATCTCTTACATGGCCGCTTGCTCCCACCGTGCAATTTTATCACATTCCTTCTCCAACACCAACAGGGGTCTTAAGTTAACACACTCAATTCTAAAGAAAAAAGTGGTCTTAACGAGAAGGAATCCAAAGATTGATGACAGGTCAAAGTGTACAACTGTCATTATACATTTTTTGTTCATTATTAGTACGAGTACTAGAGATCACTCACCACAGGAGATCGACCTCCTGCTGCAATAGCTACTGGTGGTTTAGTACAAAAGCGACGCCATCCCCGTCATATGTTTTGCACTGGCGGTGGCGGACCAAGTTCCAGCGTCCGTCATGAAGAATCCATCACCAATTAAAAAAACAAGGGTATACAATTCTATCTTTAGCCCTTAATTTTTTCACCCTAAACTACAAATTTGGCCTTTTCCATCTCTGAACAACGCCGATTATTTTCCATCCCCAACTTTTAAAACCAAGCACGAGACACCGATCAGTTAACATGAACTTCATTTAGGTAAGTTTCATAGTTGTGGGCTTACCAAAGTGACATGTACAAGAACAAAATATGCGTAATAAAAGTATGAACTAACAAAAACACCTTCGTTCCAACACAAAGGCACTAAAAGAATATATATAAAGGATGAGAAATAACTAGTTTTATAGTCTTGGATGAATAGACTCTGAACAAAGTTCAGGAGCTAAGAATTGGACTATAGAAGAAAAACAACAATTGTGTTCATACTCAGAGTGTAGTATCACTATTGAAGCAATCGTAACGGCAAACAGTTTTCTCCTCGGCTGCTGGGGCAAATTCTACTAACTCTAGTTTTTTACTACTTTGGATGTAGTTTTCCTGAGAGATTAATTAAGAAATATGGTGAAATTAAATGAGATATGATTGTAATTGATTGAGACGAAGGAAACATGTGAAGAAATAGCTATATTATATAACAAAATTCAAATGCTAGAAGTATAATCATGTTAGAAGTAGCAGTAGATGGAGGCTTTGGCCTGTGCCTGCCTGGACTTCTTCTGGTGGGGGCTCAGTTGGGCGGGTCTCAGGCTTGCGAGGATAAGGCGTGCAGAGCTGTGCATTTGCCGGCCAAGTATAAGAAGACTGAGGATAAGGCATGTTACATGTAGCATTCCATAATCCATATGGAAGCATGGATTTGCGGCGATGCGAGCGGCGGCGCTGCGCGACGGACGGTACGTTACTCATTCATTCATCTACTGCTACAAACGAGCACATCAAAAGGAAACCATCACAGCTACTCACTTCACTTGGACTGGATTTATTTATTCTTCTTGTTCACAAGTTTACCTCTGCTAAACAACTTGTAAAATAACACTGTTTTGCTGTTACGACGCAGTGGCAAAATCACACACCACAGGTAGAAAGAATGGAATGGAGATCACCTCCTTCACATGGCAAGAGAACCTTCTGGTGCCCCGGAAGCCGCCGTCGCCTTCTTCTTTGGCTTCTCCACAACGATGGCTTGCGTAGTTAGTACCATTCCGGCCACCGAGGCTGCGTTTTGCAACGCACATCTTGTCACCTTTGCAGGGTCAATCACACCAGCCTGTACCAGGTTCTCGTGCCTGTCAGCCATCGCATTGTAACCAACCTCCCATTCACTCTCCTTGATCTTTTCTACAATCACTTCCCCTTCAACTCCAGCATTATGTGCTATTAGTGCTGCCGGTGCCACTAGAGCCTGCAAAACCACCCAAAAACAATTACTATTATGATACTAGTAAAGACAAAAACAACACTAAAATGCTCAATTTTCAAACTTGCTTTACTCCATGAAACCACACACATCTGTTGCTTTTGAGTGGCAAATCTAGACATCATCCACCACCATACATATACAATAGAGTAATTCACTATATTGCCTTCGTTTAAATGTCGGCAAAATTATTTCCAACTGGAATAATACCTTTTGAATGATATCAGCACCAAGGCGCTCTTCAGGGTCGTCCAACTTCTCCTTGATGGCTGGTACATATGTTGACAGGTGAACATAGGCCGCACCACCTCCAGGTACTATACCTTCCTCAATAGCAGCAAATGTTGCATTCTTGGCGTCCTCAATACGGAGCTTGCGATCCTCAAGCTCTGTCTCAGTTGCAGCTCCTACCTTTATAACCGCAACTCCACCAGAAAGCTTTGCGATTCTCTCAGCCAACTTCTCAGAGTCGTATACTGAGTCTGTCTGAGAAAGCTCTCTCTTCAGCTGTGCAATTCTTGCCTGGATCTCATCTTTGGTGGCAACATCTGCAATAATGGTAGTGGCTGACTGGGAGATTGTCACTTTCCGGGCTATGCCAAGCTGCTCCACTGTTGTACTCTCCACCAGTAAACCAAGATCTTTGGCTTGAAATTCAGCACCTGAAACAAAAGACACGGCAAGGAATACAGTAAATCAGATAGGCAATAAAGATAGAGCACACCACAGGATGAAACAAGTGGTAGTTTTTTTGGAAAAAAAAAAAGCTATGTTCTCAAAGTTCTACGCTCAAGTAACTCAGTTCTGTCTCCGGACTTTACCCTACTCACTGGCTCCAACCACTTTAACTAATACAAAATCCGGTGGTGGCAACGAGTAGAGTCTTTGTTATAGCGCGCCACTTTTGCTAGATGGCAAAGAAATTCATTAATATTGCCTATATTGCAGTAGATTGATTTGTGTATAAAGCCAAGAAACCAGATGATAAATATTTGGACTATGCAATGTAGGTTTATGTCATAATCCATGTAAGCATCTCTGTCTGTGTATTGCATAAATACTAAATAATTGTAAAAAGATAACAAATGACAAATACATATCAGTAGTAGCAAGATGAAGTAGTTAACAAAGAAGTGAGAGCTATTGGTTAACAAACATGGAACATCATGAGAACGGGAAAAAATAAGTCCAATAAGCCTGCCCAGTAGTTTTACCTGTAACGATGGCAATGTCCTGAAGAAGAGCCTTACGCCTTTCACCAAAGCCAGGTGCTTTAATCGCAGCTACATTGAGAATTCCTCTAAGCTTGTTGACAACTAAAGTTGCCAAAGCTTCGCCGGCTACATCCTCCGCAATTATGAGGAGTGGTGCTCTTAGTTGAGTTGTTTGTTCCAGCAAAGGAATTATTTCTTTTATTGAAGAAATCTTCTGGTCAGTGACAAGAACTCTAGCATTTTCAAACTCAACAAGTGACTTCTCAGGATTTGTAACAAACTGAGGAGAGATATATCCTCTGTCAATCTGCACACACGGGATAAATGCAGAATCAGTTTAGCATGAAGAGAGCATATCGCCAAAATGCAGAACCACTTTAGCATGAAGAGAATGTATCGCCAAAATGCAGAACCACTTCAGCAGCAAGAAAAAACTGTTGTACCAGACACAAAAAGGAATCAGAAAGATAGCAATCCTAGCAAGGCTGCCTACCTCCATTCCTTCTTCAACTTCAACGGTGGTCTCAAAAGATGATGATGACTCAATCGAAAGAACACCATCAGGGCCAACCTTGTCAATAGCCTCCGCGATCATGGTACCGACGAAGTCGTCATTTCCAGCAGATATAGCAGCAACAGCTAAAACAGGGGACAACAGAGGAGAAATGCTCAAGATGATATTCCTTCCTCATGAAGTGAGCTAGCTATCTGGTTTATACAATGAAAGCACCCAAATCCTCCTATGCGGCGGCTCACCTTTAATATCACCACTGCCCTTCACAGGCCTTGACTTCTTCTCAAGTTCCACAACTAAACTGTGGACGGTCTTATCTATGCCCTTTTTAATAGATACTGGGTTTGCCCCTGAAGTAACACTCAGCAGGCCCAATTTTATGATCTCACGAGCCAGGACAGATGCGGTTGTAGTCCCATCACCTGCTGAGTCATTTGTCTTGCTGGCAACCTTTTGTTTGACAGGAATGAGTGAATGTTGTTAGAAAGTAAGCAATGAATTAATTAGAGTAGACACATTCAGAGAATGCATACGGTTTAAGCATTAGAAGAAACAAGGTAAATATGTTAGCTCAGAGAGAGAGAGAGCAAGATTGTTACCTCACGAATCAAAGCAGCACCAGCATTCTCCATTGGATCAGCGAGCTCAATAGCTCGAGCAATGGTAACTCCATCATTGACCACTTTGGGGCTCCCAAACTCATCCAAGACGACATTTCTTCCTACAATACCAAGAAGAATTAGTAAGTTTAGTGAGACACTGCCTGCAGCAGAATAAAGGATATCAGCACAAAAGGCTGAAGGAGGAAGATGCATATAAATGAATAAAAAAAAATAGCAGACATGGCAGCATCACAACCAAGATTGACAACACAAGATCAAACAAATCGTGTATAACCACTAGTATTTGAAGCATTTTTGACGAAAAGAAGAGAAGGAAAGGAAGGAAGGAAGTAAGCACCTCTGGGACCGAGGGTGACGGCGACGGCGGCGGCGAGCTTCTCGACGCCGGCCTGGAGGGAGGATCGCGAACCCTGGTCGAAGGCGATCTCCTTGGCGGAGGCGCGCACAGTCCCCAAATGCGTCCGACGGCGGGCGGCTCCAGGAAGGCTGGCACTCCTGCTCCTCCTGTCCCTCTGGAAGCAGCAGCAAGGAGCAAAGCATCAGTGAATCCAAATCCAATCCAGGAGGGGATCCATGGATGAGTAGGAGAGGTTTAGGGGTTTAGTACGTACGCGGAGAGAGGAGGAGGAGGAGCCGAGGAGGAAGAAGAGGGAGGAGGAGCAAGTAGTTGGGATGGTGGCCATGGCAGTGGCACCCCCTGCTCTACCCGTCGTCTAGGGTTTCCGAGATGGATGATGGCGGCGGCGGCTGATCCCTCTTGTTTTCAGATTGAGACTTGTTGAGCGAGAGTTGAAACCAAACCCTCAAAAAGAAAAGAAACACGAGAGAGAAAAGGTTTTCCAGAACATTCCGGCCTCCCGCACTTTAAGCGTGTCTTCTCTTCTTCTTTCTCACCATCACCCACCACACGTTTCCATTAGAAACCTTTTTTTTTCTTTACTAATAGTTTTTACAAATACTACAAATCTGATGATTGACTCGAATCCATAATTATAAGTTTACATCCCTAACACCCACTCTTATTTTGAACGAAACAAAACTACTAATTTTTTATTATATTTTCTTCATCTTAAAATAAACAAACCTATAAACATGTCTATATTTGAATTAAGAATAACAATTATAAGAATGGATTACCTGCACCAAACTATCACAAAACTACAGATTTAACATATACATTACAAAACTACATAGTTAATACCCAATTTATCATAGTACTACAAATATCATAAAATTATGAAAAGTTATCAGTTCAGCTTCACTTTAATCACAAAAGTTTGATGTTTATAACTCAGGATAAGTCCATTTTACCCCCTAACGCTTCGCTTTGTCTAAAACACTCCTAAAGTTCAAATACTTTGCATCCGGAACTTTTAATACCGTATAGTTTATTCCCTTTGGTGGTTTCTAGCCTGGTTTTTTTAATTAATCAATGGGGATCTGCAATTACAGAGAAGAAAACGCGTTGAGTTATTTAATTTCTTGATGTGTTTCGCTGTGCAAATTGCATGCCGCTAGAACAGCTAGACGACTACGGCTGAGTTTGTTGTTGAGTGCAGCGAGTGGTGCAACGTTTTGCTCACAGATGCAAACTGCTTATCGTTAAACGAAAAGAATAGATTCATCTAGCATGTGGGTTTGTTTAGCAGAGCTTAAACTTCAGCTTTAGCTCTAGCTAGAGCTAGAGTTTAACCAAACACATAAAATGAAACGGCTCATTAGCACATAATTAATTAAGTATTTAGTAATTTTTTTTAAAAAATTAGATTAATATGATTTTTTAAAGCAACGTTCATATAGAAACTTTTTGTAAAAAATACACCGTTTAACAGTTTGAAAAGCTGCACGTGAAAAACTAGTGGGATGAGTTGGTTCCTCATTGAAACGAACAAAGCCGTAGCATTGCTGCGAGCAGCACGGCGGCCATGCATGTGTGACGGTGGAAGGAGGCGACGACGCGTCTCGCCGTGATCGGCGGCCGGCGAACGGTTTCACCATGGATGGTTTACATGTCCGTTCGCTGTCCGGGTGGACGGACAAGTGCCGGCACGTCGCCAACGCCGGGATTGGCCCGCAGCTAACGCGCACCGGCGGCGTGCTCGTCCTGGCAGCGCGGCGCGCGCCGCGCGCGGCGGCCGTGGCTATTCGCGTTCGCCGGCGGCAGGAGGGGCGGCACCAGTGGCAACTGCTGCGCGACCACACCGTTTCCACGGCGAGCTCGCCGTCGCTCGACGAGGCTTCAAGGGCGGAGCTGGCAAGCTCTAGGCGGCGCTCCTCGTCGAGATCTCTGCCCCGTTGGTCAGCGTCGGTGCTCGAGCTGGCCAACCCGGTGGCTGCTGGCTGGTGGAGAGAGAAAAATGGAGAATGGGTCTGACACGTAGGGCCCTTATTATTTTTTAATATGTTTCGCTGAGTCAGATTGTCACGTCACGTGGGTGAAACCATCATGATTCAGACAAAGGGGTAATTTAAACGGTTTTAAGAATTACGAGGTGTATTGTATCCGGTTTTAAAGTTAAGCAGTGTATTTCAAACAATCATTATAGTTGAGGGCGGCAAAATGGACTTATCCCTTATTACTCAAACATAATAATATTAGTGCTAGAGAATTAAACCTTAAAATATATAGTTTTGTGATAACTCTATTATTAAATATGTATTAAATATGTAGTTTTGTGATACTTAGTCTTAAATTGATAGCTTATGACAATTTAGTTTTAAATTTGTAAGTTTTATGATAATTTGATAAAAAAATTTGTAGTTTTATTAAATTTACTCTTTCTTTTACATACACACACTTCTAAGTCGAATAAGAAAGAAAGATGTTGCATATGCTCACTCTAATCTTGATTTCAATTTTACAACTACACACTGCTACTCCACCTCAAATATAGCAACTTCTAAACTATGTATATATTTTAAGACGAAAGTAGCATCGTATATCATTGTGGGCTCTAATCTTCTCCAAAATTAAATTAAATTAAGTTTATCAAGCCAAGCATTTTTTTTAATTTGGATGTTCACATTTGGCGTCCAGCGCTATCTACATAAAAGAGTATTCTATTCCTATCTCTTGGCAAAAATATACTCCTTCTGGATATAAATATTTAAACTTAAAAGATTGGAACTATCTTATATTGTCGACTAATTTTTAGAAAAAAAATTATCAGATGTAAATATAATACAATATTAGTGTAATTACATTATAATTTATATATAACTACAAGGTAACTAGTACGTAACTTTCACTTAATTTTAAAACCGTTAGATTTGCTTTAATATTTATGCAAGCGGAGAAAAAATCACAACGCACACACAAGTGAGGGGATTTGGTCCCACGACTTTCGCTTCGTGAAAATAGCATGTTATCACAATATTTTTGAAAGTTACATACAAGTTGTATTGTAGTTATATTCAAGTTACAACATTTGTCAAATTTTTGAGAAAAAAATTGTCGACAAATATATAGCAAATTTGAAAAGATTTGTGTCAAACTTGTGAGATTTCAACCATGAAAAGTTTCTTAAATGCTAGTTTTCTCTTTTTCTAAAAAAATAATAATACATATGTCTCAAAAAGTACTATCATATTATCATACATTAAATATAGTAGATTTTATAAACTTATCCTGAACTGATTGTCATAATTTCTATTAATACAACTTTTTTGTGTTTCTAAACTAAGTACTAAAGAAATCGTTTATTTTTAAAATTTTAAAGGTTTGGCTGTTCCTAATCATAATATATTTATGACCATCGTGTATTTACGATCGGAGCGAGTGGTGCAACGTTTTGCTCACAGATGCAAACTGCTTATCGTTAAACGAAAAGAATAGATTCATCTAGCATGTGGGTTTGTTTAGCAGAGCTTAAACTTCAGCTTTAGCTCTAGCTAGAGCTAGAGTTTAACCAAACATGTTCCAAAATAAATTAGAGCTTCTAGAGCTAGAGTCCAACCAAATGTGTTCCAAAATAAATTAGATAAGTAGAGCAAAGGTTTAGACAACTTCACAATTTTATTTTAGACCTAACTCCAAATTAATTAAATTTAGAAGTTAAAGTACAGTCAAACGGACCATATATAACATCAATAATATCCAATACATGATACATCCATCTGCTGCCGCTGCTATTCCTCCTAGTTAAATGTGTTATGTACACTCACAGACCAACAATCCTACACTGACATATAGCCCCAACAAAATGACCACTGATATAACCAACATCAAATCAAATCAAATGGAGTGTACCCAGCCCAATGGAATGGCTACCTGCACACCAGTTGCTGATCTAAAAATGCCACCACCTTTTCCTTCTGTTCTCCAAAACTGGTAACTCTGCACCACAAACATGCACAGGTGAGCTACCGCATCAACCTGCCAAAGAGATACTCCTAGATGAACACGGTATCTAAATGATAAACTGTACCTCCTTCTGGATATATCGAGTTGTAGTGCACCTCAGCCCAAAAACTCAAGCATATAACTGGGTTTTTCGAGGAAAAAATAAACAGAAACACATTAGATACACATCTATTGAAAAGTACAATCCACTATGCAAACTAACTAAGAACAATGAAGTTAGACATGCAGAAATTCTTAATGATAAGGCGGGTGATATCAACTGATGAAGATATGCATCTATGTTTGACTGGACAATATAAGTAGTTGCTAAGTTCAGTAATACAATTCAGTAGCAAGAGAATTTGAAAAGAAAGGCTACCTCTTTCTGATTTCTGAACAACAGGAAGGATTTCAATGTAGCAAGTATCTCTGAATGATGTCAGGATGAAAATCTTTACACCATACTGCAAAAACCAATGCAGATACTTGAGTTTCACATTGATAGCAAGGAGCAGATGCACGACATCCCTGGTTCATTCATAAAACCCTAGGTAATCCATGACTTGGTCATTCACAAGATGCTACTCAATCTCAAACGAGAACACAACAGATGTATAGGCCTGGTATTATGATAAGGGCGGACATTACAACACCATCTATGAAAATCATGAAGTTTGAGTGTTGGACAAAGAGAAGAATCAAGTAGCACAAAAGCAGCATGACCAAGTCCAAGGGCAGCAATACCTATACTATATTAATGATGTGCATGAGATTGCAATATACTACGTAGCTGTTAAGATATGCTCGTTACCAAAATAAAAACTAGAGAAAATATCATTCTTTTTTGTTGAGATTTAAATATTCAGATATATATGATTTCTTTCGATTATTCATCACTTAATGAATCCCAGACCATACTGTCCAATACAAAGAACTCCTTATTCTGTATACAGCATAATTCCGATGAACAGCAGAATAATTATTTAACAAGTCAGGATGTGAGGAAACATCATGTTTACCGAGTCTGCAGCAGCCTGCAATGTAACGTGGTCACCCCACTCCCCATTCCTGGTCGATTTTGTGGCCGCAAAGTGAAAATGCTTAATGTTAAACTATAAAGTAAAGATTTACTTGTCAACAAAAACAAGAAATACTTACTTTATCATCTTTTTGAGATATTCCCTATAATCCATAGGGACATATCCTGCATAAATTTCCGGATAAGACTCAAGCTGTGCAAAAAGGGAAAAATAAGAATGAGGAAGTAGAGTTGTAACAAGAAAACATGATGACTTCACCAACACTAACCTGTTTCACTATTTGTTGCCGAACAAATCTGTGGTGTTCAGTAGTGCGGTAAAATTGATCAGACAATGCTCGGAACTGTGTATAAGATACATGCTAAAAGAGATAAGTAGAGCATAAAATAGAGAAAGTGAAATGGGTACATATTTAAAGTATACCTGACAATTGCCATCCCCTTCAACCTTGAGCTCAGCAAGATCATACAGCTCCAACCTAAATAAGAAATCACATCGCGCCATGCATGGGTCAGTTTCCAGAACCAACATTAAGTGAAACACCTATGCGGACTCACATTACAAACACATGAACATAGAAAAGTTGGCATGAGGTTCAAGTTGTATTGGTAGAGTTAGAAATACAGTTAAAAATATACTTGAGGGCTATTTATTACCTGTGAAGGAGTCTTTGGTGATCTGAAAAGGCTTCATCAACAGAAGGAATCTCCCCGTTTGTTTTTGGAACATGCTGCAATAACAGAAGGAAAAGGTAACCAACAAGTAGCATCAAGAAGAAGAACCAGGCATGGGCATCCATCCATTAGGTAATAATAATTACTCCCTCCGTTTCATATTATAAGTCAAACTTTGTTTGACTAAGTTTGTAGCAAAATATAGTAACATTTTCAATACAAAACAAACATTGTATCACAATATATTCAATGTTAAATTTAATGAAACTAGTTTGGTGTCATAGATGTTAATTTTTTTTATAAACTTGGTCAAATCTAAAAAAACTTTGACTAAGAAAAAATCAAACGACTTATAATATGGAAACAGAGAAAGTATATATCATTCATAGATTAATATTTTGACAACAATATTTGTGCTGTAAAATGATGAATTGACAGTCAAGGTGGGGAATAAGCAGTAGCGAGAGTTACTTACAGGAATGGGAATCATGTCGTATAATCTTTTGCCAACTTGGCCATCTAGAGCAGAGAAATCATCGACAAACTCGATTAAGCAATCATGGGCAGCATTACTAGTAGTAGTATTATCTCCAGGGCTTGAACAAGAACTAAAGGGGGCTGGTGGTGGTGCATCATCTTGTTCGTCTTCCTTTAGTGGAGGAGCTGTAGAAAAAGAAACAAGATTAATACAAGAGCGGAGGAAAGGGAAAGGGGGAGAGAAAGAAGGATTCGGTACCAGAGGGCGGGAGATGGAGGATGGAGGAGGGGTGAAGCCAGCGTTGCGTGAGAACACAAGAGGAGGATTGGGATTGGGAGGAAGCCCCTGAAGCCTCGGCGAAGGCAACGTTGGATAGCTCCTCCTGGAGGGCGTGGGCGATCATCTCGTCGTTGTCGACGCTGCTGGTGCGTTGGTAGTGTAGCGCTGCCGCGGGTGGCAGAAGTAGGTGAAGGCTCCACCGGAGAACATCCGGATCCTGCTCGTACACAACCATGCTCATCCGCCGCCGCGACCCCTTTTCTTCTTCTTCTTCGCTTCTTCTCCCGTTCTTGTTCCCTTCTTCCAAAAGAGAAAGAACACAATTGGATTGGATTGGTGGTTCTCCGATCTGAGGAACCTGTCCGTACCTATGAAGGATCTGAGAACATGGGCAGAGGCGGCGGCGGCGGCGGCGGCCGGAGAGAAATTGAATTTCAGAGAGGGGGCTACCAGGCTAGGAGGCGCAGAGGTTCCTTTTCCTGATGAAGGAAAAGAAAGAGATCGAATCGATGATGGCGTGGCATTGCGACGAGGCCAAAAAAACAAAAAGAAAAAAAGAAAAGAAACCGCCCACTGACGTCTCGTCTGGGCTGTTCCGTTCCGAGGCCGACTTTCTTTCTTGAACCGCTCGCCGTGCTTGTTTTCCTTATTACTTCTGTAATAATTAATACGGTATACTAATTAATTAATAATTTCACCGGCCCAAAGAGGAGAGCGGGCAGGATGACCTGTGCGGGCCTTATGTTGTTTCGGCCTAACTATCCATGGGCCCCCTTTTTGCGGGTAAATCCACACGGGCTTTTATAAGAATCTTGCTGGCTTGCTCCTTCCCACCTTTCTTATTTCCCTGTGGAATAAGGTCATTTAAGTTCCCTCGTATTGATGTCGAGTTTGAATCATATTTTTAAATCATAATACTAAATATAGCATATTTCTTAAGATATAGTACTGAAGTACATGAGGTCCTAAGATAGTGTTGTGATTGGTTTCAGTTGACGTAAAGTGGAGTAGAAACAAGTGGTCTAGAAAAATATTTTTGACAAAATGTATTCTTCGAAGCATGACGCAAATATTCTATTTCAACAATCCAGTGAATAATATAAAAAACTAATCCAATATCATATATGAATAAAATACATGTAGTTTATAGAAATTTTAATTCATGGGAATAGAAAAGTGAAGGGATACAAATACCTATAAACTTTAATCCTGTTGGAATTTTTCAAGAGGCCTGAATGGATGCAAAATTTCCTAATTCTTGCCTCTACAACGGGTAGGAAATGAATATTTTCCCTTGTTGTCCTATAATTTATTGAGTGAATGGCAATTTGGGCCACTTTTTTTCCCATGTTCCACTTTGAGCTACCTTAAATCAATCTTTTTATTTTGGACTGAGTAACTTTGCTATTTTCTCGGTTTGGATCATCCCAAATAATTTTTTCATCACCCATCAACAACCTCAATTAAACCAGTTTCGGTACACCGCTGAACTTTTCCGTCTATATCTTCACCAGAATAGAGGGTAGACATGAATAATAAAGAGAATTTGGTGGTTCAAACTGAAAAATTGTAAAATTACCTGATCCAAAATGAAAAGATTAGTTCAAAAGTGGTCCAAAGTGAAACTTTAACAATAAAAAATGACCCAAACTGTGGACACTCAGAGTATTATACCATCCAGTGTCCAACGTGACCACCACATACAATTGGAGGAGTGGGATCCAAACACGCATAAAAAGCCACTCGTCCCAAAGTGCCCATGGTCGCGGTTGACACCTTTTGCTATATAACCGGAATGCCGAGTAGTGAGCGCAAGAGATAACCATAAGATAGCTTGCCAGTCCACTCCGTCATATGCTCATCAAACCACACGAAGGCGGCGACCAAAAACATACCCCAGTGACTCGATTCAAAAGCGCTATCCCCAATTATCTCAAGCGATCAAAACCCGTTACTCATGCTTAGCTAGTCCCCAGGAATGCGACTAGCCTCACACTTTCATCGCAAGCAATTAATCAACATAGCAAGTGCCATAATAGGGTTAAAGTGCAGCGAGGTACATGACACATAATAGGGTCCGAGGTCCCAACATACAACACATAAATATAGCAGCGGAAGTCTCAGATAGAGCTCATAAGCAAAAGATAAAACCGGTGGTGCCACAACCCCACTAGGGCAAACCAACCGGGCAAGAGCCAAGCTGCAAGAGATCACTCATCACCCTCGCCGCCCTCAGCAGAGCAATGACCACACAAGAAGCATAACTCATAACCGGTATCCTCACCTGAAACAGCGGCGCCGGGTTAAGTACAAGATTGTACTCGCAAGTCTTACCCAAAATTATATATACATAAGGGAGAGAGAAGTATGCAAGCATTCTAGCATATAGTGGGTCTCTAGGTTCAATATTTGCATAAAGCTAATTTTATTGAGCAATTAATGAGTAAAATAAGCAAGGACGAGCAAATCTAGCATCATTTTAATTTATGGACAGCAAGTATATAATTCTGAAATGTATAAGCAAATGAGCCCAAACGACGCTCTCATCAACAACCATGGACTACCAACGTCCATACCAACATGGCACAACATGCCAACCCCACTATCAAACATAATCCCATCCATAATAATCCACATTTGATGCTAACATAATTGACTAACACATCAAGCATTGTCCATAACCGAGGACGCGGCTATTCAAATAGATTATACTCTGATCAGAGGTGTACAACTGGACCCACACGAAATGAACAAGGGTCAAATGCTACACACCCTGTCGAGTGCGGTACACAAATGATTCAAGCTCATTACATGCCCTTTCTTAACCCCACCCCAACCACCTATACCACGCTGGGGTTTCCGACGACTCAGTCACGTGCGTGCGTGATGTGACCAAGGCGGGCGCGCCACGTGGGAGGCACCACCGGCCAAACCTAGGCACCCGAGGCCCTCCAAAGGCTACCTGCCTCACGACTCTCCAACGTGGTATAAATGATCACAGTAGAACTAGTAAGAACAAGCCGGTCCCAAATAAGGCATGTGGTAAGTACGTAGGGTGCTTGATTAGATGTCAAAATGTTCGGTCCTTAACGACCTAGACGGGGCTACTTGCATCAGGGGAAACCAACCTCCCATCATCGCCCTATCACCCGTCCAAGTCCAACATATTTCATCAACCATTATTTAGTGTAAGTGCTCAAGTTTTATGCCCAATAATGTAAGTTGTCTATATACCACAATTAATAGCACTGTCCATCCCTATAGTTCTATTAGCACTAAGCATGGCTAAGCATTAATGAATAAGACATCCCAAGTAATCCCAACCAGTGGTAATAGGGTATAAGGACAGCAATATCACCAGAACTGAATGCATAAATAGGTTCTACCCATACACCACAAACTGACAATATTAATATCTAGGCAATGCATGCATATATATACGTATAGATTGCAACCAAATCATTTTTAGAGAAAGCATAGGTCCTATATGCTTAGGTGCTTGCCTTGCTGCTGAGGGTAGTCACTATCCTCCTCTGGATATGGCTTGTTACTTTCCGGAATCTCCGAATCTATCGAAAAGAAGCAATATGCGAATAAGAGCCAAATAAACATGCATATGCAAAATGATCAATAAATTATGAAATAAATATAGTGGGTAGATCATATTTTAACTTGAATTTAGGTGAAATAATCACCAGATTATCACTTATGATTTGGGAGATATGAAAATGACAAGCCCTCAGGTGCTGAAAATGACAGTCCTGTAAATAATTAAGTCTACTTGAGAGCATTACAAGCAACTTGCAACTCAAACCAAGTTTTTACAAGTATGATTATTTTTATTGGGAAGTACATCATTCACAGGTCCTAAGAAAAATTATTTCACAGCTATATGTGTTGCCATTATTTATATATGGGTTTTACAAGTTAAAAACATAGGAATACTAAATAAACTCCTAAACATGATTTAAGAGGTAGTTTTGTCAAAAACAACACCACAACAGCAAAGAACAGCAAAGAGTACTATAATATAAGCTCAAGAAAAAATGGTTTCACAATTTTAGCTTTTACCAACAATTTCTTACGAATTTATTAAGAGCTAGACCACGCAAGGGATACATATAGTTATTTATATTTTTACTGGGAAAACCAGTACAAAAATTGGTCATTTTTATTTTACAACATTGAAGAGCTCTGTTTTATGAATCTACAGGAATTTGGTTCACTGAATTCGGGGTTCATATTAATTAGTTACGGATTTTTTTAAAGTTCATACCTCTTTCAGCTCAAAAGCTATCTCAGAAATCGATTTCTATTTTCACTCCCTTTTTCTCCAACTTCCACCGGATTTCGCTCACATGGCAGCAACCTGGACGTAGGGTCGTGCGATGCTAAGGCCTCGGTCTGATGGCAAGAGATGGAGCAAGGCCTCGGGCTGATGTCAAGAGACGTTGCCTAGGGCTGCTTCAACTGAAATCAAAAGAGATGAACTCGGGGTGAGTTGCAGCCACCTTCTAGCTGCAGCAATGGAGTGGACAACCTATAGAACGTTGCTATAGATGTTCAATATGGAGGGAATTCAAAAGAGGCACCATGGATGAAAAGGAAGCTCACCAAATGGAGGAAAACAAAATGCTGCTGTTGCAGCCTTGCAGGCTAAAACCACCACTCTCTTATTCCATCTCGATCTCTCTCAACTCTCCATGCATGTGCAAGATGTTGGGATGGATGGAAAGCTTAGATGATGGGGATTGTTGTGGTCTAACATGCAGGGATTGATCTTGGGCTATTGGATGGGATTTGGGGAGGAGAAGTGAGATAAGAGCTCAGCTTGAGGAAGAAAAGAAAGAACAAGCAGTGAAGATGAAAGGGGAGGAAGAAGAAGGGGTTTTCTCTGCCCCCCCTTAAGTCCTGAGGTGGGAGCACGCCCATGAGTGTGTTGTGGGGCTAAAGAGGCACCCAAGGTCAGTGACAAGTGGGCCCAAGTTGTGGCTGTCTTTGAGGGTAAGACATGTGGGTGAAAAACTGAGTATAGATTCATTCTTGCAATTTCCAGGATTTATTTTCTTTCCCTCTCTTGGTAAATTCAATTTGACTAGGTAACACTTGTTCAACAATTCAGGAATTTGGTGTGGTGGTAGGTGTTGGTTTATAGGTTCCATTTTTCAAGGTTTCACACATAAATTCCAAGTATTTTAAATCTGGTGAAAAGATGAAATTGGTTAGACCTGAAAGTTGGTTAGGCCAAAACAGAGAGTAAAAATTCCACAAAATTTATATTTAGTGATGACAATTAAACTAATATTTTAATAAAACATTAAACATGTATACTTCTGTCCAAGCTATTGCTCAAATAGAAGTGGTTCCAATTTTGCTGATTAGAGTTAATTTTGTTATCGCATATGATCAAATTGCAATATAGTAAATATGAAATCTAAAGGACAACAAATGCACTTCTAAATACCTGGTTATGAGCCTAGGGCTGTTACACAAACTGTAATTTACTCTAATTTATTCTTGCAAGCCGAATGGGACATATAAGAGTTAATCCTTATAAATTCAAATTCGTTGTTTGTTCTGTAAACCTAGCTAACAAGTCTGTAGTAGTAAGTGATATATTGTCATTTTTATTGTAACTAGTAATATGACCCTACGTTATAACGGATCATGTCCATATAAGTAGGCGTGGGGTAGGAGGATGATTGAGAATAAAACATTAGATCCAGTGGTTACTTAATTACGTACGCTCCGTGTGTGCTCGGGCTACGCGTGGTGGGAGTGCGGATGGAAGGAGAACGACTTCACTTTTAAGATGGCAGGGAAGAGATATGTGTAGGACTCCATTTTGAATATATGGAGATGAATGTTAAAGTTGATTGTCGAAAACAATATAAGAATATAACGGACGCTAAATGATTTCAAATTTTAGTTTAAATCGTAAAACCCATGCGTGGTACCTACGGATACCAGCTGGTTAGTGAAGATGATAATCTTGATTCCACCCACCTGCACTAGATACAGAATATAATTGGAATAAGCAGAGAAAACAAGCAAGAACGCGCGCCAGGTAAGGTAGCGGTGTTTGTGTAGGTTGCACTCAACAAGGAGAGGAGAGGAAAAACAGAGAGATTAATTCGAGATGCATGGTGGATGCAGTTGTGCGTGTGGATTACAAGGCAAGATAGGCATGTGTGGAAGGGAAAAAAATATTAAAATTGGAATGGGAAATGTAGATGGGATGTAACACGCGCGCGACTAAATGGAATCGATGACGCCACCAACCCATGGCACTATATATATACTGGAGTACTAGTAGAGACTACAGAGTAGCAGTGCTTTGGTTGCATTTGCGTTGTGGATCGATGATCAATAATCCCCTCGCCCAAATATAGCAGCAGTTTGCGTACTGCGGCCGCACCTCACCTGCCAATCCTTGCAGTTGCAGCCACGACCGATCGACCAGCTAGCCATCTACGACAGCGCCCTCCCAACCATCTGCTCTAGCTAGCTAGCTTTCTTCCTCCTTGATCCATCCATTGATCATCCATCATCTTCTTCTTCTTCGCCTAGCTAGCTTGCTCCCGCCGGTTCTAATGAACCATCGTTAGTTCATCGAATATACATATACATATTGATCTGGCCCGGCGATCAGCAGATCGACGAGCGGATATATAGCATATATAGTATATATACATGGATGAGTACGTGGCCGCGGGACGCCGTAGCGGAAGCACTCCACCGCCCCATCATCGCCAGCAGCTCGCCGGCGCTGCACCACCACCGTCTGAGGATGCCGGCCATCCTCAGCCTCAGGTCAGGTGATCCCGTCCCATTCATACATATATACCTTAATTAATTGGCATTGTAGCTAATTAATTACATTCGATCGATGACTTAGTGGCAGTATAAATGTCCAGTAATCCATTATCTGAAGAAAATATTTATCCACCAACATGGTACTCCGGTTCCAATATTGATGAGCTACGTAGCTGTTTAATTTCAATTACAGAGCAGAAGAACAGTGCCCGCGCGGCGACGGCGGCAGAGACTTGAGCAGGAGGTAATTAATTAGCTTAAATTTGTTGGATCAGCAGAGGCAATTAGCAGTGTAGTGAGGTGTTGAATGCATATATAAATAAGCAGGTGAGTGAGCTGAAGAAGCAGCTGTGGAGCGAGCAGGCGGTGCATGATATCCTAAACCGCGCCCTGCAGCACTCAAACACCAAATCATCATCGTCTCCATCCGTCCTCCGCAACATCCCCGCGTTCATCCCGCCCAAGGTATATATAGGAGTACTATTATACTGGAGTATAGCAGAAGCAGAGTTGATGAGATGATGATTTTTTTTCTTTTTATAGATAATAATAATGGACAAGCTACTATATATATATTTGTGTGCATGAAAATGAATTCAGGCCAAGGAGCTGCTTGCAGAGCTGGTGCTGGTGGAGGAGGAGATTGCCCGCCTCGAGACCCAGATCCTCACCATGAAGAAGAAGGCGGCCACCACAACTACTGGTTCCATCATCCAGCAGCACGCACCTGCAATCACCCACGACGACACTGTTAATAATAATGCCAATTTTAATAATGTAGCATCTGCAACAGGAGATCATGCCAACATCAAGTCCATGTTCTTCATCAGTCAGGCCATCAACGGCGGCCTCGACACAAGCCATCATCCTCTCATGAGCAGCATCGGCATGATAAATAAACCTCCCAGTCCAAAGCTTAATTCACTCGATGATACTAGTAGTAACAAAAAGAAGATGGTGCAGCAGCCCAACAAGCTGTCGGAGAGGATCGTCAAGTGCCTCATCTGCATCTTCATCCGCTTGCTCAGGTCCTCGCGGGTCGCCGACCTGCAGGACGACAACAACAACAACAACAACACTAGTACTAGTAGGTCCTCTTCCTCCTCGTCTTCACTGACCAGGCATCAAGGAGGAGGTGGAAGCTTCAGAATCGACACCGGCCTGGTGATGAACAAGCAGCAGCAGCAGCAGGAGTGCCGGTCGGGGCAGCAGGATCACTACGGCATCTTCGCCATCCAGGATTCCATCGTCAGAGACATCGGCCCCTACAAGAATCTCGTCAGCTTCACTTCCTCCGCTTTCGACCTCAGAGGATTCTCCACCTCTCCCCTGCTCACCAAGCTCAGGTACTTGCACTAATTCTTGCTTGCTTTGCTAGCTCTTGATGATACATATATAATGCAGCTGGACTGGTAATTAATTAGCAGATCCGCTAATAAGTAAAAGTTGAGCATTTCTGCATGCATGCAGGGGGATGCTGGAGGCACTGCAGCATGTGGATTTGAGGTTTCTCACTCACCACCACAAGCTTGCCTTCTGGCTCAACATATACAACACCTGCATCATGCACGTAATTAATCTTTATTTATTCTTATCTACCTGCTTCGGCCTCTCTGCGCTACTCCCTTTTATATAATTCAATTAATAATTTGTCTACAGTAATTAGCTGATGACAATCAATTATCAACTTCTATTTCAGGGGATTTTGCACAACGGATTACCCTCAAACCCTGAAAAGTTACTTGCACTGAAGAACAAGGCCACGCTCAATGTATCAGGGCAAAAGTTCAACGCCTTGGTGATAGAGAATTTCATCCTCAGACAGCCATCCAGTGTCAAAGAAGTGAGACATTTCAATCATTCATTCATTCATTCTTTTCGTGGCTCTGGCTACGATTGATGATTCATACATCCACCCATTCGAGAATGCAGGAATTCTGGAAATGCGAGGTGGATGTGGAAGAACAGCAGGTGAGGAGTCGTTACGGGCTCAACAGCTCAGAACCCAACATTCTGTTCGCACTCTGCTGTGGCAACAGATCATCTCCTGCGGTAATTAATTAAGCTGCTAGCTAGCTGTTGAATTCAGTTACAGAGACTTACATCGAATGCATGAAGAAGCATGAATATATGGTAATTGCAATAATTAATTTGCATTGCAGCTACGAATATACAAGGCTGATCGTGTGATGATGGATCTGGAGAAGGCGAAGCTGGAGTATCTGCAGGCATCGCTGGTGGTGACTTCGACAAGGAGGCTGATGATCCCAAGCCTCATACAATCCAACATGCACGACTTCGCAAAGGACCTGGACTCGCTTGTTCGCTGGATTTGCGACCAGCTGCCGACGTCGTGGTCGCTCAGGAAATCCATGGTTGATTGCCTCAGGTCCGTCGGACACGCAAATCATCATCATCGTCTCAATATCCATGACCTCGTCGATGTCATTCCATACGACTATGAATTTCAGTACCTACTCCCAATGTGAATTGTCCGTCCGATATATATGATCCATCCATGTCTGCTTTCCTTTTCTTTTTGCCGGTATATATGAGCATCTTAACTATTATTTGTTTTTGCTTGATAATCTATGGCCATCCAATGATATTATCTATGCAAGATCCACTACAGTCTTCCCTTCAAGCATGCCATTCAATCCCCATGCATCTTCACTTCTCCAACAGCCAGGACAAAGGCAAAAGCTTACAACGCTGAGGAAATGAAATTATTAGCCTCAGATGCGTGTCTCTAGGCGTCCTACAGTGCATAGGGGCAAGCAAATGGTTTTAGAGAGTTGAAGAGGCACAAGATGAGGCCACGCATCCAACGCAACCAACTGAGGATCCGACGTGTTTTTCCTACGTGTCGTCGTTGTAAGGCCAAACGCCACGTACACGTACCCGCACTGTGACTGACTGGCCTTATAAGGAAGGAATCAGGCAAAGTTTTCAGATCCTGAAGCTTCTTATGCCACTTGTCCAAATCTGAAGCAACCTCCATCGTTGTACCAAACATTTTGCAATTGTAGGTGCATTTTCATGGGCATGGAATCTAGCAAATATCTATATATATTATCTATCATTATCAGCAGAATAAAAGAACTTTGATACTAAAGAAGAAACTAGTTTTAATTGTTTTAATTATAAGAGAGAAGAAACCATCATCATCATCATCTGCACACTAACTAACAAATTTTACCAAAAAATCCAAAAAATATTGTACATATACTTTTAGTAGTATTACATCTATGTGTGAAGTCTCATCTTGAAATTCATTATATATAGGGAGCAACAAAAAAGACAAAATTCTAACATATTTATACTCTCAAAACTGTCAGAATTCTTATCTTTTTTTGTTATGGCTAAAATATAATGAATTTAAGATTAAGACTTTACACATAAGTGTAATACTATTGAAAATACTTGTACAATTTTTTATAAAATTTTTGGTGAAATTTGTTAGTTGATGTATATGGTGTGTACTGCATAGAATAAGTTATCCTGTCTATATATATTTGTTGGGCCAAACAAAGGCTTAATTTGGGCCAACACAAGAGCAGACAGATCCTTTCATCCTTTCTTCCCCACGACCACGACTAGGACCGAATCGACGGCAATCCCTATTCCGATTCCGATTCGACTCCAAGCACGGCGGCGGCATGCGCGGCGGCGGTGCTAGTGGCGGCGCAAGGCTCCGGAACCCTTGCCTGACGATGCACCAGCCGTGGGCGTCGCTGCTCGTCCACGGAATCAAGCGAGTCGAGGGAAGGTCATGGCCATCGCCCCTCACCGGTAGGTATCTATCTATCTATCTAGCTTATCCCCTTCCTTCCTCCTCGATTCTTCTTCACCTTTGCCCTTTGGATTGATGATTGATGTTATATAGATGAACTGATTGAAAGCAGGGCGGCTTTGGATCCACGCGGCTTCCAAGGTCCCCGACCCGGACACCATCAAGGCCATGGAGGAGTTCTACAGGGAAATTTACGCCGTCGACGGAATCACCAACATCACCTTCCCGCACCACTATCCTGTCTCCCGCCTCCTTGGTACTCTCATAGTCTCATCCTCCTTCCCAATTTACTACTCTACTAACTTACTGCTACTATTATGCTATGCTATGCTATGCTATGCCTATGCCTATGCATGATGGAGTACAATCTACACACACACACACACACACACACACACACACACAAATCTCATTCATGCCTGATGAACACTCCTACTACTCAATAGGATGCGTCGAGGTGGTAGGCTGTCTCACCTCTCAAGAGCTTGCTTCCTGGGAACATGTGCCCCAATCTGTATCCACTCAACCCTACCCTATTAGTACCTGCACCTTCCAATTTCTACTAGGAGTGTCATGTCATCTTCTTCACTACCTGCAGGTCAGGCTCGAAGCATTGACTGACTTCTGCTGGCTTTGTGAAAACCCACAGGTCACCTCAACTCACTAATTCACGCTGCACTTCTTTTCATTCTTTGCTTAAATGTGTTTTATATTTTTTTTTGCTGCAATACAATGCAGAAGTTGGTTGTTCCATTCGACATGCGTGGTTACCAGGGTGTTTACAATTTAGAGAGACGGGTGTGTCCTCTCTTCTCTTCTAAATAACATAAGCACAGTACACAAACAATGCATCTGCTTAATTTCTCACTTGTCCTTCTAATGAATCTGTTGATCTTCTTTCTGTGATGTCACAGATCTATGAGGGAGCAGTCAGGGGTCTTTCACCTGTTCAAGGTCCACTGCCTGTCAATTTCCCACTCCCTGACCCCACCAATCCCCTCTCTCTCAACCCTGGATCTCTTCAACTTCACTCCTCAAGGTCTGCACTAGACAATTCTCCCAGTGTCACTGCCGCCATAGCCGGAGCTCGAGCTGCCGCCACTCAGTATTCACGCAAGAATACTGCTACTAGTACTCCAACTGAAGAAACTCGACAAAGATTTTGTAGGGAAAACCATGCAGATAACACTTCAGGGCCATCAATTGTCCACAACAGATCACCCGTTTTGCAAAACCAGAATCTACCATCTCTTGCCCTGACCAATCCACTCTATTTGCAGAACCAGACCATGCCATCCTTTGTCCAGAACAATCTACCTAATTTACAAAATCACAATCTGTCCTATTTGCCGCACCAGAATCTGCCGGCTGATGTCTCGAACAGGAGGGTATCGCATTTGCAAAACCGGAGTCCATCGTCTCTTTTCCAGAGTGGTCAGTCCTGTTTGCAAAACCAGAATGCAGAGCCTCGGAGAAGTCCCAGACTACAAAATGAACCTCCCAGTAGGGTGAGTGCTCACTATTTCAATCCCTTTATGGATTAGTACTACAATTCTTGTGGCTTGGCAATACAATGCAATGATGCATCCAGATCATGTACAATGTCATACTTTTTTTTCCAGTAGCACATCCTTGACGTGCTGTTAATTGTCACTGGGTGGATAATCTCTAACCATTAGGCACAATAGGTTGAACGCTTCCGGCCAATTCCTTTTTGGAATAAATTAACCTGAAAAGCTTTGAAGAAACATTTGTGTGGAACTATTTCCCAGAGTTCCTTGAACAACCTGTCATTATATTTTCGGGTGAAGTCACATAGAATTGTAGTTTCGATTGATGCATAATAGTTTCTCTGTTCACCTGTCGTGCAATCTAATATGTGCCTCATTAGCTTGTTGCAGTGGCACTTAGGGGATTGAAGCGATTGAATGTTACTGAGGGAGGAGAGCAATCAGCTCCGAAAAGATGGCCTGAGTAAATATCTGGTGAGACATTCCTGAGTAGTATTGCTTGTAAGTATTAGTATATTTCTGAAATTGCACTTGCATTGCAATCGCGGAGAGCATTAGGGCCTTGCAGGATCAAATTGAATGTGTTTGCCCTTGGAAGGCCGCCAAAGCCGAGGCAAATAAGTACTAGTATTGCTTGCGGTTTTAAATGATGAGCATTTGACTCCATCCAGTTTATTGCAACCAATCAAAGTATTAATCATGATGAATTATATCTGCTTCCTGGAACTTTGTTTTGCTGAATTCGACAGACGGTTCCATCTGCCCAGCCGGGCTGGTGCATAATAATCCCTACATACTATGTTCTCCCGATTTATGACAATAATAATAATTGAAGAAAGACAAGAGGAATAGAGGACGACTCCCGTGACTCCCATTCCGCTCTCTCGGGGCGGCACGGGAGGCGATTAGCGCCGAGTCGTAGGCTCCCCCCGTATCCAGCCAGCGTTGCCGCCGTCGGCAGTGGCGACGCCTTCCTCTCCCTTCCTTCCTCTCTCATCCTTTTCCCTTCCTCCTTCCCTCTCCCCTTCCCTTTCTTGTTTTTCTCCTGGCTCTACTCGTCTTGCCTCGCCACAGCCGGTGGGGGCGCCGCCTCTCCATCCTTTTTTCCTTGCCTTTCCTTCTCTCTTCCTCCCCTCTTCGTTTCCCCTTCCATTTTTTCTCCAGATCTATAGATCCAGGTTTTCCAGCGGGCTAGACTGGCCAGCTAGTGGCCGTCCGGCAGATCCAACGGTCTAGCTCCGCGTCTCAACGTGGGGCTCTGTGTGGGATAGGCTATGTGGTGACGCAGATCCTCTTGGCAAGCTCTGCTGAGCTATGGCCGCTCTTCGCTCGGCCCACTTCTCTCTGTGAAGCTCCTCCCCTCCCCGTGTGGAGCTCCATGGTGTGGTGCGGTGGTGGAAGGCGACCGGGGCGACGGACGGACGCCTTCGACGGCTTGTTGCCCGACGGCTAGGAAAGCCTAGCACCGGTGCATCGGTAGTCATGTTGGACAGGTGGTGGCTTTTGGTGTGTGGGTCTTTAGGTGTGCTGGTGGCGTTAGGTGGCTTTCTTCGTGGACACAGTGGTTGGATGGGACTTTGAGAGGAAAGCCTTTGCGGCTTGCCGACGCTAGCAACGGCGAAGCCCTTGGGCGTCATTCACCTTCTTGAAGGCGTTGCTATGGAGCCATTGTTCTCCACCACCTCAAGGAATCTCTCTGGGTGAAAACCTTAAATTTGTTTGGATCGGGCAATCTCGCCGTTCTACCGACGTGTCCTTCTCGAAGGCTTCATCTTAGGAGTTTTCCATTATTGGACCGCCGGCCTTTGTCAGTGGGTTTGCGTGGTTAGCTCAATTTGATAGTGTTAGGGCTTTCGCTGGTTTTTCTTAATTAATCGTGCTGTTGTAAGGTTTTTGGGTCCGGTTTTTCTTATAAACTGGATGGACTTTCTTTTTCTATTAGTGAAATTGCAGGAGCTTCATGCCCTTTTCGAAGGTTTCCCTCGGAAAAAAAAAGAAAGACTAGTAGCATGTGTTATCACAAGACGAAAGCAACGTGGTTGTGATTTTGTGAAGGAAGCAAAGCATGCAAAGTGGAAGTTTCATGTTGGCAGAAGTTTCAGTGACCCTGCCACGAAATTGCTTTGCTGGCGGGCGACAATGAGGTCCCTTCCAGGAAGCAAGCGTCATACTACTACTAGTGCTGCTGCTGTACTGAAAGCATGGAATACTGTATTCAGCTGCGACGTACTAGTGGCCAAGCCCAAGGGATGCACTTTTTGTTACTGTAATGCACGTAATTATAAATCAGAAGATTCTCCGGGGGAGGGGATCAGGCCTCAGGGGAGAAGAACCCAAAGAAATGGCTGGAAACCCTCTTTTCCGGAGGAGATGGATTGATACTACTTGGATAGTACAGTATTGTAGTGCTGATGGAATGGGATGTACTCCTACTATGTTGGGATTGTCAATGGAGGAGTAACACGTAGTGCTACACACTGCATAGGAGTAGGAGTATACTCCTATATTGTTTGCACCGATCGAGCATCATGCCACTTGATTGTTTGCAAACTGCTCATTTCCACATTTCACGGTATATCATGCCTCCTCGGATATGAATCTGATACTCCATCTAGGTAACAGGTCAAACTGTATGCTAGTACTGTGTACTAGTATGAGTATATTGCCTCAAAATTATACTATTAGTCCACTATTTTTTCTTCTTTTAAAAAAAAAGGTGCAACTAGCGTGCACGTGTTCAAATGGATGCTGCTTAGAAGTTACTGCAGCAAGGAAGCACGAGTGGTAGGCTATCCAAGCAAGCTCAACGGATGCTCTTCGTCTCCAAGGTATACAAGGACAGGTTGCAATCACCAATCAAGGAGTAGTATTATTAATGATCCTTTCTGTTTGGTCACGTGACACTGAGAACGAGTCCCAGTCGATGGTTTTGCACCACGACCTCTGGCTTATCCATCGATTTTATACATGTCTTGATGAAGATAGCAGCCAGCATGCAACTCACTCCATCAGTTCACAATCCAAAAACACTACATTTTAGATAATCTTAATTTGACCACCAATTTCTAATACAAACATACTTGCGAAATTGATCAAACTAATAAGGTAGGAATAAGTTCTAAAGAAATACTATAGGCATGCGGTTCAGTTTTTTTTTTTGAGCACTTGGGCTCATTCGGAACTAATAACATATGAATTTTTATAGATTCTTTTGCAGGACTTCTTGCAATTCTTCCGACAATCCTCTTAAATTTTTCCGAAGGCCTGGTTAGATTTGAAACAATTTGTCCGTGAACGGTATGTTTTTGTGATAATAACAACCCCCCACGTGTAGTGAGATGGGTCGTCTTTGAAGAAATTGAACCGGATGACAGTTAAGTTGAGTTGCTGGATTCATCATCCCAGACCCAGAAAAGATGAAAGGGTACGTCTCAATCAGCTGATTTCCTTGTGTTCTAGACTTGTACTGATAGCATAGCAGGCACGCATAATGAAGGAAAGAAGGTTACAGAAGCAAAGGCTTGTTATCAGTTGCTAGTAATTGTTAATACTCCTAATTCGAGTCAAAGGCAACAAGACTTCTTTTTTTGTTTTTTGTTTTGGGAGTAACAAACCAAGGCCACACGTGATGAATTAAAAGGCAGTTGCCAACTCTGATCCATCCATCGTCCTTAATCGCCAGTACTCCTCATTCGTCAACAATCTGGTTCAATTCGTTGCACTTGGGCAAACAAACCAACGGAGGAAATGATCTATTTGCCACGTGTCTTTTAAATCTTGAGGCCATTATCTTTTACAAATTTGTCCTACTTACTGTAAAAGTTGCTTTTTTTAAGGTAATGAAAATCTAAAAAAGAAGTTGCTAGAAAATAATCTTACAAATGAATCTCTCTTTTTTCTATAGTACTATAAGACCTGATCGGTTTGTTGCCACTTTCAATTTTACCAGATTTTGATATTACTAAATTTTGATAGTGCAACAAACTAAACACATTTCGACCATTACTACCCTACTAAAATTTTGGTAGTTCCAAAAACTTCCTCTCTTCAAACTCTACTCCAGAATTTGACGAAAGTATCAAAACAAACAAAACCAACACTATCAAAATTTGATAATGTCAAAATGTACCAAAATTTAGCATTACCAAAATATGCTATGGTTGATTTGGGCATAAAAGTGAACAAGTCCATAGTACAGGGAATATACTATTGTAGGGCACTATTTAGGTTGCTGGGTTTTTTTGAGTGAGTAAAAAAAATGAGGCACGTGGGTGAATCACTACGTGCTTGCCTCCTGGACTTTGGACTTGACCTGGTCAACATCTGTGTTCGGTTGGCTTCCATGCATATGCCTCGAAGGTGACGTCAGCACCGTCAATCTAATAAATCTCTCCATGGACCAATGCAAACCAAAACAAGGGCCCAGATTAGACGATTTCAAACACAGCGCCATTTCCCGCTCTAATATATCTATCTACAGTCGGGGTAATTTTTTTTTATTCGGAGCAATGTTAAGTTGGTGCCACCAAAGTATAGTACTGAAAATACAAATGGTAATCCTGAAACCCAAAATCTATATATATTTACACCAATTCTGGAGGCATTCCAATATTCCTTGAAAATATAAGCAACCATCAGAGCATGGGAAATTAATGTCTGTTGCAATGAAGAAGAAAAGTAGTACGGAGTATAAGCTTTTGCATTGCATAGTGCAGGTGGCTGAGAAATGGAGATCAGATGGAGTGGTGGCTTGTGCTTGTGCAGCAGCTGATGGATGTTGTGGCCTCCTCCTCGTGAGACTGAGAGGCGGCGAGCAGCTCTTCCAGGTAGTCAGGTCCCAGGTCCTCCAGCTCCATGACCCCTCCTCCGGCTTGGGCTTCCGCCCCATCCCGCGCGGCGCTACCCTTGCGCCTCCCCGCCGCCGCCGCCGCTCGCATGGAATGCCGCCGCTTCAGCGCCACCACCGGCGACGCCCCTTCCTGCAGGAGGGACGACACGTCCATGGAACGCCGCACCTGCTCCATGGGGAAGTTGAGCACCGCCGCCGACCCCCGCATGGCGAACGCCGCCTGGTCGTAGGCCAGCGCCGCCGCCTCCGCGCTGTCGAACGTGCCCAGCCACACGCGCACGCCGTTGCGCGTAGAGTCGCGGATCTCCGCCGCGAACTTGCCCCATGGCCGCTTGCGCACCCCGCGGAACGCCGCCTGTTGTTGCTGCTGCACCTGCACCGGCGGCGAGGGGTCCTCCTGTCCATGGACGAGCACGTCGATGGGGACAGAGGAGGAGTCGTCGAGGCGGTTGGTGGTGGTCATGGTGCCGGCGCCGGCGCGACGGGATTCGAGGAAGTTGATGAGGCCGGCGGTGAGGCGAGCTGATCCTGATCCGTCGACGTCGACATGGTCGGGCGACATGCAGCAATGCACAAGCAGAGCCCAGCCGCCGCCGAGTATACGAGTATGAATAAATGGACGGAGGCGCGCGCTCGCCCTTTTATACTGCACTGCACGTCTGCACCTGCCCCATCCCCTTCTTTTTCTTAACCACTGATAAATGATTTCTCTTTCCTTCTTTTTCTTAACAAAAGAGAGGCACACGCACATACACAGATTTCACAGACTAGTCAACTGAGCAGATTCCAAACAAAACAGAGGACTCTACTCTGCTTTCCGCTTCACATTCATCGCTCTCTTCCTCTTGTGATATTTACGCACCTCTTCAACTTGGCCTTGCTTTACTTTAGTATCAATGATCTTATCAAAATACTGGGCAAGACCAAATCTTCATTAACTGTACTATTTGTTTGGTTTGTTGCTAAAATTTTTATAACTATTCTTTCTTCTTAGGGATACTCCTTAACTATCAGGTTTGTCTTAAAACAACACCTCTCAACCAAAAAACACCCCACAACTATCAAATAGAAAAGAATACCGCTTTAATGGCAGTACAACCCGATTTTAATGCTAATTTTTATAATTTTCACATCCAAAAGATATATCTTTTTATCTGTATGGCATTTATATCCTTATATTTATATGGCATATAGTAAGTAAGAGATGTAAAACTACTTAAATATAAGTCCTCGCGTTCCTTGCGTTCTACGGCTATGTTTTCGCAAGCGGCTAATTTGCAATGCTGTTACCCTCCGATGATAACTTCTGCTTCGGTTCAATGTTGCAGGCGATGATGTTCACGAATTCCGATCGGCAGAACGATCGGGCACTGATTCCAGGGAGTCTGTTTCCTGGTTTGGTAACAACGAGGATGGCATGAAACCTGTAGGTTTTTCACCAACTATAAATAGTCTTGTATCTATCTTTAAGATGGTGTTTCAATTGCTTTTCTTGTTATCCATCACCGTGATCTGTAACACGCAGTCATTTGAACTGCGTACTAATAATTGGCATTAACTTCTTTGAAGCAAAGACCAAAATTAATTCCATTATAAAAAAATTTAAATATAAGTCAGAAATATATATTTAGATAAAAAAATTTATGAAAACTATCGTTAAAACTGGGTTATTTTGTTCTTAGGAGAGTATTTTATCCGGTTAGAACTGGCGCGAGGAGGTTTCTAGGTTTTCGAGGGAACGGTCTCTTTATGAGGGTTTCTGGTCTGATAACTGAAGAGTATAAAATGTCTGATTTTATAGTAGGATGGGTGTTTTTTTAAAAGAGAAACCTAATAGTTGAGAGGTGATATTGACGTAATCCCGAGTAGAATTGGTGGACTAGTAACTAATTCTCTCTCTTAACTTTTCTAGTTCAACAGAATTTGTCTGTATACAATTCGGTGCATTGCACCTGCATCATGGGACGACATGGTGCGCATGTAAAAATATCTTTCTAGACATGTTTTTAGATAATAGATTTTTTCATTAATCCAGCCTCTATATCCAAAAAGATACATACAGCCAAAACGTACACGAGTTTTTATACTCCAAACATCACGCAGAGAAATACACAAAAATAAAAAAAAAGAAAGCTAGAAGATTTAGCTTCAACCTTCATTGACAATTTATTCTTTCCATCATGACGCGAGAGGACAGAAGGAGAGAATCGGAACTCGTCCGTGTTACCCGTCGCCGCACCATCTCCACCTCCGCGGATCACAACCATGCGCCATCTGCTACCAACTGCTATGTCTGCTGTCCGTTGTCACCGTCCAAATCCCCTTACGACACTACCGCATTTTTGAACGTCTCTAATGTGCCGCGAAGCCACTCTGCCACGTCACCACCGTCTTTCACGGACCGTCAGAGTCCCCATTACTCCTAGAGCGTTGTGGAGCCGTCCAACACAACATGCAGATGCCTTTACCGCCATGAGCTCACCGAAGATGCTCCACCACCGTCCACACCTGTTCATAGCTAGACCTTGGCATCGATCCTCGCTTGGCAATCGCCACCTCTAGGATGCCACCGTCGAGAGCCTCCGCTGTCCTCATTTGCACTAGGCGAGTTGACAATCATTGCATCATCGCCAACGTCATCATTGACGATCACCGTCCCACCGTCCTCGCCTAGTCACCACTGCCCCTAGGACGCCACAACCGAGAGCCTCCTCCACCGCCGTCTTCATCTGCTATGACCGAACCGACCATCCACCGTCGTCTCCATACGCATCAACTGACCCACCATTGCCAGAGGAGGGCTAGCCCCCCTCCCCCATTCGTCGCCACTAGCCCACGTCGTCAGTGACAGAGGAAGGGATGGAGGACTAGCCCCCGTATCTGCCTAACGCCATTGCTGTCTCGGCCCTCCCTGCGCTCTTCTTTCCCTCTCTCTTCACAGTCATGGGTGTTTTGGTCTAAAACTCTTTAATGTGGTATTTTAAGTGAAAGGTGATGTACTAAGTGACATTTTATTCGATGTATTTTAGTGGGTAATATTTTATCAAAACCACGAATGGAGTGACATTGTTTGTTTTCTCGTGTGTGTGTATATATATATTCCTATATATGACACCTATATGCTACTACCGGGAGTAGCTACTCTTATAATATCATGTGATGATTATCCTCGATATGTTTTCATATTGATAGGAAACAGAAAATAATCAGTTTGGAAAGAAACAAAATATGAACATAAAAATAAGCCAAATATATATTTACTTAAAGAATATCGGTATATTATCTTGACAAGGAGCAGAACATAAGGTAGAAAAAAAACAGTATATATATGAAATGAAACGAGTAGTCTACCAATTGAAAATGTGCAGAAAATTATTCAATTTGAAATGGAGCAAAAAACCAGCTAGTTATAGAGCAGAATTTCAATTAGATAGTGAGCAGAAAATCAACACAAAAGAGCAGAACATCAACTAGGATGAGAGTAGCTACACCTGGTAGTAGCTTATAATATTCCTATATATATATATATATATATATATATATATATATATATAAATATAAAGAGAGAGACACACACGGTAGCACTACCTGGAGCGCTGCATGCCACGAAGCTCGTGGCGCGTCTCTGTCTGCTGCTTCCGATTTTTCCATTCCGTGGGAGGAGCGATATCCCCTTCTCACATGTCTTCCTAATTCCTAGATCACTTTCATCTTGGTAAAAATTTTACTAGTGTGTCACATCTCCTATTTTCTGACTCTATCAGTTCACACGGTCAGTAAAAAAACCCTTAGCACATGCATGCCTCTTTTCTAAATGTACTAAAATTTTTATTTCCAGCACAAGCAAGCCGATATCTATAGGGAATAAAATTTTTACTCCCCGCAAGATCCTGAGCACAAGCAGGCCTCTTTTTACAGGCAGTAAAATTTTTACTCTCCCGCAAGTTAGGGGCTCGATAATACTAGTCCACATCAATAATACTTTTACTCCCATATATTTTTGTTACATTCATAGTTATATTTTTATCACATCTATTTTATAATTCTTTTATACAGTAATATATGAAAAAAGTGCATAAAATTTTTGTAGACATTAAAATATGAGTATCGTTATTTTTTTATCGGACATATTAAGACATACAAGTAAGATAATGGGATATTACATTCAATCATGCATATCAATCATACAAAAATCTTCCATGTGTAAAAAACTACGGAACCAATCAGGAGGACAAAAAGAAGAAACGCATCTCTCGTGGACGGGAGGAGAGACACACAACAGAGATGAGGATGGTCCGAGGAGCAAAACGTGGTGCTGTAACATATAAATCGGAATAAAAAAAAAGAAAGCTAGAGATGGTTGGCTACAAATATAAATACGCTGTACGCGATAATGGCGTGGGTAAAAAATTACTTACAATGGAGATGGGGGCACCAGCAGGATCGATGCATCGGTAGGAAGTTCTAGTAAAAAAATTACTGTATCAGGATAAGAGATGGGTTGGTGAATCGCTCATGAGAAATGAAGGTCGCGTGGCATGTCAGCAGTAAAAAAAATACTATCATAAAAGTGCGCTACGAAGATACATAAGGCTTTGTTCGGCTTCTCAGCGCGCTACAGTGTTTCATCCCCGCGCACGCTTTTCAAACTACTACACGGTGAACTTTTTTGCAAAAAGTTTCTATACAAAAGTTGCTTAAAAAAATCAAATTAATCCATTTTTGAAAAAAAATTTAACTAATACTTAATTAATCACGCGCTAATGACCGCTCCGTTTTCCGTGATCACTGTGCGCGCTGGAACCATCTCTGCCGAACAAAGCCTAAGTTCAGTTCAGGTGAGTCCAGGTGCATGCACATCCTGAAGCTGAAATTAATTTGTGGGGACTATTTCATGCTTAACCGACTTCAGGTGGGGGAAATCGATCATATAATAAGGACTTAAGGAGTCCATGTATATAACGTAGAGTATATATCGATCGATCCCCCGTTTTTTTGCCGATTGATTTGGGCATTTACTACTACTACGTTTTAGCGACAGATTCATTGCCCCACGTGTGCCAATTAATTAACTAAAGAGCTAAGCGGATCGATCTGATGATGTGATGGATGACCTTGGCTAGCTAGATGCTGCATACATATATGTCTACATTAGCTGAATCAATTCCTTGTTCTTTTTCCATCATGCATCTTCTACTGGAGTATCTACATACTACTATATGCTGGGCAATTCATTCCATCATCATCAGTTGCTTAAATTAAATATATGTGATGTTAATTAGGGCTCATCAAACAGCCAGCCAGCAGGGATTGGTACCAGAGAGCAGATAGTATCTCATTCATGCATTTCATCTGCATGCATGCCTTAGCTGGATGGAATTGTTTACTGGATCACTACACTTTCGAATTTTGAAAGGCAGGCTCAATTAATTAGTACTCCCGCGAGGTACATCAATTAACAGAATTGGTTTTTTCTTTTCAGGGAGGGAAGGATTATATTGGGGTGAGTTGGTTAGGCGTGCTTTTTTGGTCAACGTGTAAGTCAGTCTTCAAGCTTGACCGCCCGCCTGACCATATACATGTCCTTTTCTTGCTTAAAAGATGTATGCATGCATGCCTAATTGAGAGCTACTGATTGATGATTTCAATATTATTACATATATAATCTGTATTTTGGCTTTGCATGTGATTATTGAACTTATAGTATAATCAGAGTTCGTCTTTCTACTAAGCATATATTTGCAAGTTAATAGTATATATCTTTGCACATAACAAGCAGTAACTTACACCAGTACAGATCCTATCATCTGTGACGGGCTCAATTATGCCTGGACTACTTGGACCGTCAGAACGAAGTCATCTCAATCGGGCCTAAATTTGCACTGTTGTAGATGTACTCGTACAGTCATACTCTAGATCCAAGTACATATAGCCTGTCACCGATGACACTCATCTGTGACGGGCACAGATTCAGGCCCGATTGAGATGACCTAGGATATCTCAATCGGGCCCGTCTACAGAGCCCGTCAGAGATAAGTGTCATCGTGTTAACAGCAGATTTTCGTAATCTACTCGGAGAGGAAAGAGAAAACCGATACAGAAAAGAAGGAGCGCTCTAAGTCGAGTCGGTTACTTTATCGGACCAAGCCAGAGTCGGACTTAACTCTGTATCGGACTCAGCATCGCATCGGATCAGGTGGAGCGCTGGCAGGGAGACCGTATCGGCCGATACGAGTTCAATACGGCCATCGGCTGATAAAGTCAGGAAGTTGATAGAGTCGACATGGGTTTGGCTTGGGCTCCAGATAAGCTTCAAGGAGATTGCCAAATAGAGATAAGGCTCGGTTTTAGACAACTGTATTTTCTAAATTAAGTAGGTTTAGATCTAATCTTTGGTAAGGGTCCGTCACAAGGACTTGTTTGTTAGTTAGAGATATGATCGTGTCCTACATGGACAATGTTGTAATCTCGGGTATAAATAGCCCGGTAGTTTGTACATAAAAGAGGGACTCTCAATCAATCAAACACAAAATCAATCTACTTTCGGCGCATCGCTAACCCTCGCAAGAGATTAACTTCCGGCGAGTTCTTGCTTCCCCAGAGCAGAGGTAAGAACTTGTACCCGACGATCTACATCGTCGGGGCTAGCGTGTCGCTTTAGGCACGTTAAGCCCTGATGATGTGATCGTCGTATTTCATGTTTTAGCTAATCTTGGCATGGCTTTCTAATTCTATTTCGCCAGCGGTTAACTCGTTTTAGGGTTTATTGCCGACGATGGTCGAATTAGCTTGCTCGTCTAGATTATCTAAGGTATCTACCATCCCCAAAAACGATCGACGGCTTGATTTTCTTTGTGTTAATTCTCGATCTATACTTTGAGTTGCCATCGACCTTAGTCGTATATTGAGATTTAATTCAAAGCCTGTCTTTGATCGTAATTAAGGATAGCACTGGGGTTTCAGCCAGTCTTACCTAATACATGTGATTATTTAGGTTTTTGCATGTATTTGCCACTTGTACAAACAAATCATTAAATATAAATATATCTATTACAAGGTATTCTTAGGATTTCTTTGTGATTAATATATTTATATTGGCCGATTGGCTTGTATAAGTTTGCACTAGAGTATTAGCTAATGTATTTATCTTCATGCGATCCCAATCGGCTGTGTCCATTAAATTGCCACAAACACATTAACATGGGTCGATGGGATTAGATCTATTTACCAATCTTATTATGTTATGACCTCAAGTTGGCCGATATAGCTTTGCCCTATCGGCTACGCTCCCACGATGCAACATCGGCCTACCGGCCGATTGGCCATCGTTTCTAATGTGGTTTACTTGTTTATTCTTATTGATTGCAGATCAAATCAACTGGCACGCCCTACACGCACCTAGGGAAGCCATTGGACCTGCACTGGAGTTAAGCAGATCGTTCAGGCCACCGTGGAAACGTGGAACCTACTTTTGACACGTGAGCGGGTTGAAATTCTACGCCAACACGCTTTTGGCACGCTCGGTGGGACCAACAAGAACACAGGCTTCGCACCGGCAACAAGCTCGCTTCAAGATGTCGAAGCACACTAACGTGTCGGAAGAAAACGTTTTCTCCATGATTGCCGATCAGCTCAATGAGGAGCAAAAAGCTGACATGAACAAGCTGGTCGAGCAGTTCCAGAACATGTATCTGTAAACATATTCTAGGACTCGGCAAGGCACCCTGATCCAAAAAACTAAAATGGTAATGCTGAGTCCTGGGGACGGAGCTAGCACGTCGGCGGCGGCACACGATCAAGCTATCAAGACAGAGGACAGTGCCGCGCCGACGCTGCAGGACCGTATCGACTCCGTGGTTCACTCAGCGTTGGTCAACTAATCCGGGATCCTGGTGAACACATTGACCAATACGGTGAAATCAATCCTAGACGGTTCCATTCACCAGTACAAGCCTCAAGGACCGATTTTCTTGCCTGAAAACAAATTTCCTGCATATCGGACCTTGAGGACCGATCTGAGTACGGCTCCGCAGCCGACAGTGCTGATCCCACCTCCATCGGCCCAACCAGCATCGACCATGCCGCTGGTCCTGACCAAGCAAGCGGGAGGAAGCCTCCAGCATATCACGGAGGAACAATTCACATAATGGACGAGAGGGAAACAACCAATGGTTGAGCCGATACAACAAGCTCCAGTCAACCCGCCATCGGCCGCGCAACCTCAATTCTCCACGCCAAGCAACCCTCCACAAGCAGCTGCCTACAACGCGCCGCAAGGCTACCAGCAGTACACCGCAGGGCAGTACGACGCGCAGAACCTGAATCACCACTTCCAACCGTGCTCCCCAAGGCAATATAGGCCAAAAGGCTTTCAACAGCCTTACCATCAAGAGCTTCCACATTAGCCCGCAGGATACTGGGCCGATATGATAGCCGAGGTGATGCGAGATCAGTTCGGCTTAAAGCCTAAGGAGAGCTCCACAGTGTATCGGCATCCGTACCCCGAGAAGTTCTATAGAGTGCCACTGCCGAGCCGATACAAGATCCCAAACTTCTCCAAGTTTTCGGGGCAAGACAATGTCTCTACGTACGAGCACATAAGCCGATTCCTAGCTCAATGTGGTGAGGCATCGGCCGTGGAGGCGTTGAGAGTGAGATTTTTCCCTCTGTCCTTGTCAGGGTCAGCGTTTACATGGTTTTCCTCTCTACGCTGCAATTCCATCAGAGGATGGATCGACCTGGAGAAACAGTTTCATCGTTATTTCTTCAACGGCGTACAAGAGATGAAGCTGTCCGATCTCACTGCCATCCGGCAGAGGGTTGACGAATCGGTTCCAGATTACATACAACGATTTAGGGACATCAGGAATAGGTGTTATAGCCTCAGTCTGACAGATCCTCAATTGGCCGATTTGGCATTCTAGGGACTACTGGGGCCGATAGGAGAAAGGTTCTCGTCTCAAGAGTTTGACAGCCTAGCTCAGCTAGCGCAACGGGTATCGGCCCACGAACAAAGATTCCAGGAGGCGAAGAAGTTCGCGAAGAAGATCAACAGTGTCTATCAATACGTCTCCGACGAAGACAATGAAGTTGATGCCAACGTCGATCTGGCTGAGTGGGCCCGGATGAAGAAGCCGACGGCATGCCAATGGGCCAAAAAGGGTGACAAAGACGACAAGTTCGACTTCGACATCAATAAGGCCGATAAGATATTTGATCTACTGCTGCAGGAGAAGCAGATACAGCTCCCAGTGGGTCACGTGTTGCCATCGGCCGAAGAAATCAAGAAGAGAAGATATTGCAAGTGGCACAACACCTATTCTCATCACACGAACGAGTGCAAGATCTTCCGACAACAAATACAATCGGCAATCGAACAAGGTAGAATCAAGTTTGACGAAACCAAGAGGCCGATGAAGATAGAAGGACACCCGTTCCCAGTCAACATGGTGCGGGCTGCCAGGGCCGATAGTGGTGCCTATCAGACCAACAAGCGACCTCGTCAGACCTCAGAAGGCCTGATCAAAAAATAGCAGCAGAGGCAGGAAGAACAAGAACAAGATTATGCCGACCAAGATAAATCCTACGATCCCCATTGGGAGTGCGAGTTTTTTCGGTTCTGCTGGAACGAAGGGATGAGGTTGCCATCAATCCAGGAGTGCCTTGCATGCAACGACGTAGAAAACTCTTACCAGGGCAACTCAAGCAAACAAGCGCATCGGCCGAACAAGCAGAGAAAGTCTGTACACAAGAGGCTAGGGCCGATGCACCGTGATCGCCGGACTAAGGATGACGAGCAAGTCCAGAACCCTCAATGGTGCCCAAGTGACGTATTTAGCAAGACACAAAAGCGACGGGTTCAGAGGCTGAGGCAGAAGGAGCAGATCCAGGAGCAGCAAGCAGCAGTCGCCCATCGGCCCGCCAAGACTAAAAAAGAATGGAGAATAAAATCTACAGTGATCAAGGCCGATGAGGGCACCTCAAAGTCAGCTCAGGCTCCTGCGTTTGTAAAAGGTAAAGGCATAGCATCGGCTTCTGTTAACATGGTGTTCATATTGCCAGCAGAGTACAGCATACAGATGGCCGATGAAGCAGTAGCCGATGACGACTTCGAGCAATCTTCGGCTAAGCTACAATTGTCGCCAGAACAAGCTGTGTTCGACAAGCCAGCCGACACCAGCTACAGGCACCTCCGGCCGTTGTACATCAAGGGATTCGTCACTGGACGGTCGATGACGAAGATGCTGGTCGATGGTGGCGCGGCAGTAAACTTAATGCCATATACGACTTTCAGGAAGCTTGAAAAAGTACCCGAGGACCTCATCAAGACCAATATGGTGCTAAAAGACTTTGGCGGCAACGCATCGGAGGCAAAAGGGGTGTTGAATGTGGAGCTCACAGTGGGCAACAAGACGATACCTACCACCTTTTTTGTCTTTGATGGAAAGGGTTCCTATAGCCTGTTGTTGGGACGAGATTGGATCCACGCAAATTGTTGCGTTCCTTCAACAATGCATCAGTGCCTCATTCAGTGGCAAGGGGACCAAGTCGAGATCGTGCAGGCCGACAGGTTAGTGCATGTGGCCAATGCGGATCTCGCAGTTTGGGAGATGGAAGGAATCGATTGCCTGTCTGGACGAGTTTGGGAGGCCGATTTCCTCAAGGTAACCGACTGCGACATCGAGACGATCGAAGATCAAGACAAACAGTTGCTTTAACAAAGGTGTACCATCCACTGCCCAGGATGAACAAGCTAGCCCTTATACAGATGATGCTATGGATGAGTTAGATGACAAACCAGGACAAGGCTTTACGTCGGCCGATGAACTTGAAGAGGTTGATATAGGAATAAGTGATAGGCCTAGGCCGACGTATGTAAGTGCTAACCTGCCAAGAGATTATAAGAATAATTTAATAAATCTTTTGAAATAATTCATGAATTGTTTTGCATGGGAATATCATGAGATGCCAGGATTAAGCTGATCAATTGTAGAACATCGGTTACCTATTAAACCAGGCTATCGGCCATTTAAACAGGCTCCTAGGAGATTTAAGGCCGATATGCATGAAGCTATCAAAGCAGAGATCACAAGACTTTACGACGCTAACTTTATCAGACCCTGCCGATACACGGAGTGGGTTTCCAACATAGTTCCAGTACTGAAAAAAACGGCAAGCTCAGGGTGTGTGTTGATTTCAGGGATTTAAACAAAGCAACACCAAAGGACGAATACCCTATGCCGTTGGCCGATTTGCTAGTTGATGCCGCGTCTGGACACAAGATCATCAGCTTCATGGACGGGAACGCGGGCTATAACCAGATCTTCATGGCCGAGGAAGATATCCACAAGACAGCTTTCAGGTGTCCGGGGGCAATCGGCCTATACGAGTGGGTGGTTATGACATTCGGCTTGAAAAACGCTGGAGCTACTTATCAGAGGGCTATGAATTATATTTTTCATGATCTTATTGGCTCACTGATCGAGGTTTACATCGATGATGTAGTCGTAAAGTCAGAACAGTACGATATGCACCTGGCCGATTTACGCAAGGTACTAAAAAGAGCAAGGAAATATGGTCTAAAGATGAACCCTAACAAGTGTGCTTTTGGCGTATCGGCTGGTCAGTTTTTGGGTTTCTTGGTTCACGAAAGAGGAATTGAGATTACATAGAAGAACATCGATGCTATAAAGAATATCAAGCATCCAACTAACAAGACCAAGTTACAATCTCTGCTCGGCAAGATCAATTTGTTCGACGTTTTATATCAAATCTGTCAGGCCGGATAGAGCCGTTCACTCCATTATTGAGAACGAAAGACGAACAAGAGTTTATATGGGGTGATGAGTAGCAAAAGACGTTGGACAATATCAAATCATATCTGAGTTCTCCACCAGTCCTAATTCCTCCACGAAAAGGAATTCCATTCAGGCTGTACTTATCTGCCGATGAGAAGTCTATCGGCTCAGTTTTGGTTCAAGACATTGATGGCAACGAGAGGGCCCTTTTTTATCTCAGTAGGAGGTTGTTGTATGCCGAAACAAAGTACACGCCAGTGGAGAAATTATGTCTATGCTTATATTTTTCATGTACTAAATTGAGGCATTATTTACTTTCCAATGAGTGCATTGTGGTAAGTAAGACCGATGTGATGAAATACATGCTATCAGCCCCCGTGTTGAAAGGGAGAATTGGGAAGTTGATTTTTGCCTTAACAAAATTTGATCTCAGGTATGAATCGGCCAAAGCGATCAAGGGACAAGCTGTGGGCACCCGGAAGTTATACCGTCTAATGCAATTTGTGACCACCACATAATTTTGATTGAGTGAGATCCATACACGCATAATTAGCCACTCATATCTCAATGTGCCCATGATCACAAATTAACACCATTCGATATAAAATCCATAATGCTGAATAATGAGCAAAGGAGATATTGCTGGGACTCTGCTTGCCAGTCAACTTCAGCCTGAGATGTGCCCGTCAAACCACACGAAGGCGGCGACAAGATGTGTTACACATCTCAGGAGACTTGACTCAAATTGCAAGAGCTCTACAACATCTCAATTGCTCAAAATTCATACTTGTGTTTAGCTAGTCCCCAGGAAAAGCGACTAGCCTTGCACTTTCATCGCAAACAATTGATAACCATCACAAATGCATAAACATGGATAACATAATAGCAGGATACATATATTATAATGGAATTCAACAACCCATCATACAACTCAAACTATAGCAGCGAAAGTTTTATAAGTTCACAAAAGCAAAAGTAAAACCTGTGGTTTGCCCACCATCCCACAAGGGCAACCAACCGAGGCAAGAGTCAAGCTAAAAAGACTACTCACCACCCTCACCGCCCTCGGTAGGGTAGTAAGAACAATCAAGTTCACCGGCATCTTCGTCTGCAACTTTCGTCTGAAAGTTGCAGACATCGGGTTAAGTACGGAATATACTCGCAAGACTTACTCTTTAATATATATATAGAACAAAGGAGTATGCAAGCTTCTACCTTAGAAGATGGCATAATGGTTCAAGTTTTGCAGAAAAGCCAATTTGATTGAGCAAGTAATAAGTTGAAAAACATGAAATTTCTAAAGTAACATAATCTGAAATTTAATCACCAATAAGCACAACCCGTGCTCTCAATACCATTTATGTATTAGCACAACCCATGCTCTCATCACCATCCATGGACAACCATTGTCCAACTATGGCTTATCAACATATTCATCGCATATCCAAGACTAACCAACCCATTTAACCCGGTTTGATGCTAACATAGTTGAGCTAACACATCAAACGATCGTCCTGTAACCGTGGACACGGCTATTCGAATAGTTTTACTCTGATAAGAGGGGTACATCTTTACCCACACGAAATGAACAAGAATCAAATGCTTTCACACGCACACAGGTGTGACTCACAAGTGACACAAGCTCATAACATGTCCTTTCCTAGTCACACCCCAACCACCTAAACCACGCCTGGGCCCCCGACGAGTTAGCCACGTGCGTGCGTGATGTGGCTAAAGCGGGCTCACCATCGTGGGACACCCCCTACCAAAACACAACACACTTGGGTTCTCCAAAGGAACAGCATCCTCACGATTGACCCGTAGCGTAGATGATCACAGTGCAACGTAGTACTAAGTCAAGCCGTCCCATATCGGCGTGCGGTAGTACGTAAGGTGCTTGAATAGAGGTCAATATGTTCGGTCCTTAACAACCTAGACGAGACTACTTGCATCAGGGAAAACCACAATCCCTTCATCGCCCTATCACTCGTCCAAGTTAAAGCATATTTTCCATATGAATCATTTAGTGGAAGTAGTCAGATTTTATGCCCATAATCGCAAATAGTGAATAAATTCAATCGATAGCTCCATCTATCGATTTTTAACACTACTCGATCTAAGCATGGCTAAGCATCGGTGAAACAATAAAACAATCCCAAATATTTCTATCCCGAGGTTACAAGGATAAATGACAACAACGAAACAAGGAAGGATATGTAGCAATTAGGTATAACCCAAAACTAACCATTACCGACAAATTTGTAGTAAATCGACACATGCATATATATATCGTTTTGCAACCAAATTATTTTAGCAAAATAGGAATTCTATATGCTTAGATGCTTGCCTGCCTGCTGTGAGAAATCACAATCAAACTCAGGTTCTGGCTCCACGTACTCCGGAACGTCTGATTCTACCGATAAGAAGCAATAATGCAAATAAGATTCAAATAAACATGTATATGCAACATGCTCTAAAATGCATGAAGTCCTCACAGTGGGTTAGTCATATCATAAAATGAATTTAGGTGAAGAAATTTTTATTTTAGCGTTGCTATTTTGAAAGTTATGAATTTTACAAATTCAACGAAAAGAGAAATGGATATTTGTCTAAATTAGTTTTAGGAGGTTGTTTTGTCAAATTCCTTTTATCAAGGTCAAATGGTAGGTGAACAGTAGTGGATTTATAATTTTGGGATTAACTAATAATTTTCTAGAAATTAATTAAGTCCTAGTTGAAAAATAAATGTTTTTATGTTATTCACAACTATAATCACATTCTCTGTAAGGAATTTGGGAAACCTTAATTTTATAAACATAAAGAGCACAAATTAAGGAATACATAGAAATTTGATTCACTCGAAAATGAGCTCAAATGAATTAGTTATGCATTTTTGATTTTTGCCTATTTTTCAGTTTTTTTTAACTTCCTATGGACTGCACTTTTGCAAAACAATCCCTGGGATTTTCCAAAACTTGCAACACAGTCCAGCTTCTTCTCCAACTCAGCAGACACAGAAACGGCCATGGCTGAGCTCGATCTCAAGCTCGCCGGCGGTGAACGGTGGCTGAAAAGAAGAAGAGACCAAAAGGTACAATGAAGAGGACACTATCGCGATTCCATTCCATTACTTTTCTCGGTTGGTGGACCTCGGAGTAGCGCCGGCGGCGAGTGTGAATGGGAAGTGTCTTCGGGTGATGGTGCATGTACGTCTACAGCTATGTATTGGTTAAATGTGTGCATGCAGGTGTGCCTTAGAGGTTCAAGGGTGCTCACCGAGCTATGCACGAGGTCCGGATAGTTGCGGCGAAGAAGAAAGCCTCACGGTGGCGGTGCAGAGTTCTGGCGCATGGGGACAGATCGATCTAGCCTTCGAGCCGCCATGAATGCATGCACATGGTGTTAGACAGGTCCTGGGGATACTCCATGCGCGAGGAATCGGACGGAGACTCACCGGGGAAGGAGGAATTCGGCCATGGCAACCGGCAACCGGAGTTGGAGAAGAGGACGCCGATCTCCATTCTCCGTGCTTCAATCTCGAGGATCCTTCAGGGGTTTCGGAGAGGAGGTCAAGGTGGTGATGATGGCGCAGTGGCTTGGCCTGCGACGATCTCATTTGTCTTGCACGACGGCGATGTCACCGGCGGCGATGTCCAGAGCGTGCTCCAAACCGGCGACGGCACGGCGGCGTTCCCGTTGTTGCAGTAGACAAAATAGGACAGGATCAAAAGGGAATTCCTTCGGCATGGTGAGCAGAGTATGGAACGTGGAAGAGATGGGGATGATCATGGCTCGTCGGTGACGGCGGCTGTTGTCGTTCCCACGGCCGACGAGGAGGATGGAAGGAAAATAGGGCACTGGATGCTCTCCCTCTCGGTTTGCTCGGCACAAGATTGGAGAGAAGGGCCATGCGACGCGGATTGGTGATAATACGGGCGAGCTCGGCGGCTGCCACGTCCCGGCCACGCGTCGAACACGCCGGCGTCGCGCTCTCTCCCGCTCTCTGTGTGTCTCTGCTGGCAGCTTGAGCGGTGGAGCAAAAGCACAGAGGTGAATGCTAGCTCGTATAGCTGCCATGTGGGTCCAGACGATGTAAACAGAGGAAGAGTGAGAGATATGGGTAGATAATTGGGTGAACTACTGTACAAACAATTTACAAAAGATTTTCATATATATTTCTCCTTCCCATCTTTAAAATTCCACAATTCAATTTGTATACATGATAAATGTGGATTTTACTGGAGATATATAAAAATATCTAGGTTCCGTTTTCTTTGGTTTCACACAAAAATAATCTATATTTTATTCTCAGGAAAATAGAGAAATTCAGTTTAACCGAAATTGGTTTGAATTTTTAGAAAGTCAAAACCTACAAAATAAATTCTATTAATTCATGATAAATAGAGTAGTATTTGAATAAATTATAAAACCTATACATTGTTATGTGATAAAATACACATATAGGATGTATGTTCGTTTTGCCGATTAGGGTTTTGAATTAAACTATAGTTTAACTGTTTTGACCTAATTATTTGGGGTATCAAATATACATATTAAATTATACCAAAATTCCAGTGAGATATATACATTGAATAGTATCTACATGAATTTCCCTATGATTTTATATTGCACCAATTATTTTTAAATATTCACTAAGCTTATCTTCACTTATATGTTTCCTATTATAAAATATAATTAAGTGCTGTAAAATTATATTTATGTAATTCTTGACCTAATATGATGTTGTTGGGCATGATTTACTTTTATTTACTCAACTTTATATATTTCATATATATATATTCTTGTAAATTTACATTAAGTATTTACGTCAAGTTTTTAAGTTAATGCTCATGAGTCCTAATATGAAATGCCAATAAAATCCATAAACAAGAACTCAAATCTCAACAGTACATCATGCAATTACATGCACACACTATGTTTTATTTTCTTTCTTTAAGCTATCAAGAAAAAGGTTTTAAATTAATCACGAATTTGTATATCAAAATTAGTATTCTTAGACTCGCCCAGGGTTTTTGTATGGAAAATTTTAGTGTCTCTAATTCACGAAAATCATTTTCCATATTTTAGATGCAAGAATGGAAATTTAAAATTTTGGGTATGCTACACAAGCCCTGGCCGATTTTATTGTTCAACATAGAGATGATTCAATTGCATATTTAGACATTGTGCCATGGACGTTGTATTTTGATGGGTCTGTTTGCAGACATGGATGCGGTATCGGCCTAGTCATCATATCCCCTCGAGGGGCAAGCTTCGAGTTTGCGTTTACCATTAAGCCTTCTTATACTAACAATCAACCAGAGTATGAAGCCGTTCTTAAAGGGTTGCAGTTATTACAAGAGGTCGAGGCCGATTCCGTGGAAATTATTGGCGACTCACAGCTGGTTGTCAATCAACTTTCTGGGGACTATGAATGCAAGAATGATATTCTCAGAGTTTACAATGCGGAATGCAAGGAGTTGCTACAAGCCTTTAAGGTTGTGATGATGAGGCATATACCCAGGAAGCAGAATTTCGAGGCCAATGACCTAGCTCAGGGGGCATAAGGATACAGGTCGATGGCCAAAGACGTCCAGATTCAAATTGCAACCGTGGATGCCGATGATTGGAGATGTGCTATCATCGAATATTTTCGCAATCCTTCTCAATCGGCGGCGCGAAAAATGAAATACAAAGTTTGACATTATGTCTTGCTAGATGATGATCTATACTATCGGACGATCGATGGTGTCTTACTCAAGTGCCTGAGTTTAGAGGAAGCCAAAGTTGTTAGGAGCGAGGTCCATGAAGGGATTTGTGGAACACATCAATCGGCCCATAAAATGAGATGGCTTTTGAAGCGCGTTGGATATTTTTGGCCGACAATGCTAGAGGATTGTTTCAAGTACTATAAAGGGTGTCAAGACTGTCAAAAATTTGGAGCAATTCAGAGAGCACCGGCATCGGCTATGCATCCAATCATAAAGCCGTGGCCGTTTCGCAGATGGGGTATAGACATGATCGGATAGATTAACCCACCATCAAGCAAAGGACATAAGTATATTTTAGTGGCTATCGACTACTTCACAAAGTGGGTTGAGGCCTTACCTCTCAAGAAAGTTGATTCCAAGGATGCCATCCAGTTTGTTAAAGAGCATATCGTATACAGATTTGGACTCCCACAAACATTGACGACTGATCAAGGATCAATTTTCGTGTCCGATGAGTTTGTTGAGTTTGCTAACTGCATGGGCATTAAGCTATTGAATTCTTCTCCATACTATGCGCAAGCTAATGGGCAGGCAGAAGCTTCTAATAAGACTTTAATCAAGTTGATCAAGAGGAAAATTAATGAACAGCCGAGACGATGGCATACCACGCTGGCCGATTCCCTTTGGGCGTATCGGATGGCTTGTCATGGTGCAATTCAAGTGCCGCCTTATCAGCTGATTTATGGACATGAAGCCGTGCTGCCATGGGAGACCAACATCGGCTCAAGAAGGGTTGCCTTGCAAGACGACTTGACGGCCGATGAGTATCATAATCTTATGGTCGATGAGTTAGATGATTTGGCACACGTCCGATTGTAGGCCTTGGAAAAAATAAAGTGAGATAAAGATCGAGTTGCTCGTCATTATAATAAGAAGGTTGTAGCCAAGTCGTTTGAGGAAGGGGATCTTGTTTGGAAATTAATACTGCCGATCGGCTCAAGGGATAACAAATTCAGCAAGTGGTCACCTAATTGGGAAGGTCCTTTTCGGATTCATCAATGTGTTCCTCGCAATGCTTATCTGCTAAAAGGGCTAGATGGAGAAGTTTTTGGCAGAGCTCTCAATGGCAAATACTTAAAGAAATATTATCCAAGCTTATGGATTGACTCATAATCGGCCCACCAGCCGAATTATGATAATAGCCGATGCGCTTTGCATCGCCTTTAGACGGCCGATATACACTATCGCCCTTAGTTCAAATTTTACAACATGAGCCCTCATCTTCCAAAATTTAGGGGGCATATATATACAAGCAAGCAATTGTGTGAGTTTTTCAGATCGGTTCAAATTTATGGACTTCAAAATTTTTGTCGTTTCAGACCATATTCGGCTAATGGGCCGATGAGCTATATATTAATCAAGACAAGATGTTATCTTTTACAGAAAGAACATGAAAAGTATATTACGTCAGCTTATGAATTCTTTGATTGCTGCAATGGCCCTACGACGGATTTGTTCGATGTCTTCTATTGCCTGAGCGTCATCGGCCGTTGACCCTGGAATTGACTTCAAAGACTTGCTCAGGGTTGCAAGATATTTGGCCGATGCCTTCAGCTTGGTCATTTGATCTTCTATGGCTTTCGGTGATGCAGCTATCCCAGCTTCAACTTTTTGGATCTCCTTGTGAGTGGCTTCTAGCTTCGACACTAGGTCTGCTTCGAGGCGGCGGAGTTCTTCGAGCCTATTGTTCAAGATGATCGGCTCAACGGCCAGCTCATCCAACTTGGTCTTGTCAGAGTTAACTTGAGCTTTGCTGGCAGTTAAGGCCGATTCCAAGCTTTCGCGCTCCCGCCTCTCCGCGATTCTTTCCTTAGCCCTATGAAGTTTGAAGTGGTATTGTTCCAAGAAGATGGCTGGCGTCAGGGTCTCCATTAGGTCTTCGGGTAGTTGATCTTGAGTTTCTTGAACCCTACTCCTGATGGGATTGCAGTTCTCCACCAAGGATTCCAACGATGACTCCAGCCGATTAGAGATATCGGACAACCGGTTCTTTAATTCTTCAGAAACTGACGCCTTGGCTGTGCTGGGTAGCTCTTTGTCCTCGTCATCAAGAAATTGGCCGATGTCAAAAGAAAACATATCGGCTAAGTTCTGCAAACATCAAGACAGGGCATGGTTAACCGAATCCAAAAAAATCGGCTAGGGGTTCGAAGTGATCTGGTTTACCTGTGATGGGGCATTGGCTGTGCTTGCATCGGCCTCCTTTTGTTGTCCTGAAATAGTGGGCGAGGGAGCTGTCCGATGCGATGCAGGTGACGGAGCACGCGGCTGAAGAAAGGCAAGAAAACGGTGATCCGATCCATATTACCAGAGGATTGGGGCAAAAAGACTCTTACCGAAGCAATTGGAGAGGGTGGCGGAGAAGGAGAAGGTGTTCTCAATTGGGTCTTGATTTGTTCGCGCCTTTGCAGGGTTGCTTTCTTATTTCTTGGTAAAGGGGCCGATTGAGTTCTTTCTTTAAGTAAAGACGATGCGACGACCTGAGTGGGAAATCAAGTTATAGTAGACCAGCCGAAGGGAAACCGCATAAAATCAAGGGGATTATATTGACCTTGCGGACTGCATGCCTGGTTCTCCTTGGTTGAACAGCATTGGCTTGATCATCGGCCGGTGGAATCGTGGTGGTTGTAGCCGATGGGTCTTTAGTTGATTTAGCCGATGGCTCTTTAGCGGTGTTAGCCGATGGATCTTCTTCTTCAGGTAGATCGGTAGCTACTGCATCGACCTCCTCCTCCACTACTTGATCATCGAGGAATTCTTCCTTGGAGGGGTCTAGTTCATCAAGATCGGCCTGGTCATCGGTCCTGGCTTTCTTGCTGGTTTTCTGAATTTTTTCTTTTACTGGCGCCTTCCTTTTAGGAGTTTCTTTGGTTATCGGCCCTTGGAGCAGTGACGATACCTTTGGGGCAGTAAGGCCGATAACTGACTCCAGGACAGTTCTTCCTGATGGAGCCAGGACCAGAGCATAAGAAATTTTCTGCCCACTGTTGCTGACTGATGGTATCGGGGCGTCAGGGACCTGGGGACTGATATTATCAATGAGCTCTGTTAGATAGAACCTGGCCGATTGATGGAAGAGATGAGAAGCCCATTCCTGCCACCATGGTTGGAAGCTGATGTGAATAAAGGGGCTCAACCATAATCGGTCGCAGTCGCCCAGGTTTGGTACTCTGATCTCCAGGGCTTTGCTCATAATCAGGGCCGATGAGATCGTACCCCTGCTCTCTAGGAGCCGATGGAAGTATAGGCTGATAGGGAGTTGTCCAAGCCCACACTGTCTGGCAGCTACCATAGGGTTGTAAAACTCGTATGATAAGTTGGTGCTTCTGCCTTGAGATACGCCTACTGGGAGCAGGCAAGGAGTAATGCCGATCATGAAGATCTCCCTCGAAACCATGTCGTCGTTCAGTTGGCTTAGGGTCAAATCGGCAGGGAGCTCAAAATCAGAGTCCGAAGGATAAATAAACATGTCCATCTTGACTGATGGAGGGCCAGTGTAGAATCGGACAAACCAGGTGGATATGTCTTCGGCCGATTGCTCTGCTCCAGGATAAATTGAAGCTGCTTCTCCAAAGGACATACATATCCTTGATGAGGGATCTTCGTTGTCAGTATAGTCCGATGGGAAAGATGAGTCTGATAATGGAGACCGGTCGACCATGGTGTTGGTGTGGATTGTTAGCCAGAGTTGGATGAACCACCATGGACCTCCATGTGCCACTGTCTGTTTTAGCATTAAATCTTGAGTGGCAGAATAAAGAAGCCGATAGACAGCTCCGAGAAGGTATCGACCAAGGGGAATTTGCTTTTTTCCAACCAGGGCCTGAGCTAGATGTTGACAATTCAAAGTGGGGCCACAGGTTGATCCACAGAAGATGAATCTTTCTAACCATAGGGTCAGAAAAGCCACATGCTCTCTCTCTGAGACAGATCCTTGCTCCATATGTTCAGATATGTATCCAGACCAACCTCCAATCTTCTTGGTCTTCAGCTTGTGGGTGCTGTTAATGAGGAGGTTGAAGGGATTGTTCTCAGAGTGTATGTCTAATCCCGTCAGCATCTTGACATCTATCAGTGTTGGGGTCATTGGACCTTGCCGAAACAGAAAAGCATTTAGGGTGCTAGACCAAAAATAGGTGGCTGCTGACATGAGAGGTTCATTCTTCTTAGTATCGGCTAAAGATAGAGTGATGCACTGGCCGATTCCTATTTCATCCCAATGAACTTGCTTGGCTGCGGCAATCCTTTTGTACCAAGTTCTATAGCCATTGAGTTTTGACGGCCAAGATCTAAAAGTGTGTTTCCATGAAGCAGCATTGGGCTTTACTTCCTTGAAGGGGGTTCTGTTTGTCTCCGCATTAATCAGCCAGGTTGGGTCAGGATTGCCCATGGGGCCGAGAAGGAACCGATGTGATTTATCGTTGGTGGGGATCAAAATCTGGTTCTTGAAGACCTACGGCATATGAACAGTGTTGAAAAATGAGACCCGGGGGGGCAAGAGCAGAAACCCTAGTTTGAAAAGATTCGGCAGGAAAATGAAAATGTGAATTTAGAGAGGGATTTACTTACCACAGGGATCTCGGAGGCGTAGAACGGCAAGGAAGCCAGGGATGTTGTTGAAGAGGTCGCCGATGAGGGGGTCGATGCCGAAAGGATGCTGGGGAGTCGCCGGAATCGAGAGGCGCAAACGGCTAGTGAGGAACTGCGCGAGGAAATCGGCGGCGGGAGGCTACGAATCTAGATCTGCACGGTTTTCAGATAAACCCTAGCGAAGAAGTCGATGGGTTCCTCGGAGCTAATTCCGCCACATTATATAATGAAGCGGAATTGGGGGGCATGTGTTAACAGCAGATTTTCGTAATCTACTCGGAGAGGAAAGAGAAAACCGATGCAGAGAAGAAGGTGCGCTCTAAGTCGAGTCGGTTATTTTATCGGACCAAGCCAGAGTCGGACTTAACTCTGTATCGGACTCAGCATCGCATCGGATCAGGTGGAGCGCTGGCAGGGAGACCGTATCGGCCGATACGAGTTCAATACGGCCATCGGCTGATAAAGTCAGGAAGTTGATAGAGTCGACATGGGTTTGGCTTGGGCTCCAGATAAGCTTCAAGGAGATTGCCAAATAGAGATAAGGCTCGGTTTTAGACAACTGTATTTTCTAAATTAAGTAGGTTTAGATCTAATCTTTGGTAAGGGTCCGTCACAAGGACTTGTTTGTTAGTTAGAGATATGATCGTGTCCTACATGGACAATGTTGTAATCTCGGGTATAAATAGCCCGGTAGTTTGTACATAAAAGAGGGACTCTCAATCAATCTACTTTCGGCGCATCACTAACCCTCGCAAGAGATTAACTTCCGGCGAGTTCTTGCTTCCCCAGAGCAGAGGTAAGAACTCGTACCCGATGATCTATATCGTCGGGGCTAGCGTGTCGCCTTAGGCACGTTAAGCCCTGATGATGTGATTGTCGTCTATCATGTTTTAGCTAATCTTGACGTGGCTTTCTAATTCTATTTCGCTAGCGGTTAACTCGTTTTAGGGTTTATTGCCGACGATGGTCGAATTAGCTTGCTCGTCTAGATTATCTAAGGTATCTACCATCCCAAAAGCGATCGACGGCTTGATTTTCTTTGTGTTAATTCTCGATCTATACTTTGAGTTGCCATCGACCTTAGTCGTATATTGAGATTTAATTCAAAGCCTGTCTTTGATCATAATTAAGGATAGCACCGGGGTTTCAGCCAGTCTTACCTAATACATGTGATTATTTAGGGTTTTGCATGTATTTGCCACTTGTACAAACAAATCATTAAATATAAATATATCTATTAGAAGGTATTCTTCGGATTTCTTTGTGATTAATATATTTATATTGGCTGATTGGCTTGTATAAGTTTGCACTAGAGTATTAGCTAATGTATTTATCTTCATGCGATCCCAATCGGCTGTGTCCATTAAATTGCCACAAACACATTAACATGGGCCGATGGGATTAGATCTATTTACCAATCTTATTATGTTATGACCTCAAGTTGATCGATATAGCTTTGCCCTATCGGCTAGGCTCCCACGACGCAACATTGGCCTATCGGCCGATTGGCCATCGTTTCTAATGTGGTTTACTTGTTTATTCTTGTTGATTGCAGATCAAATCAACTGGCACGCCCTACACACACCTAGGCAAGCCATTGGACCTGCACTGGAGTTAAGCAGATCTCCCAGGTCGCCGTGGAAATGTGGAACCTGCTTTTGACACGTGAGCGGGTCGAAATTCTATGCCAACACATCGGTGACGGGCTCAAAAGATGGCCCGATTGAGATGGCTTTAAAGCCCGTCACCGATGACTCATATCTGTGTCGGGCTTTTATTGATGCCCGTTAGTGATAACTGTGCGCCCGTTAGAGATGTCGGTTCATTGGCCCGATTGAGATATATTTTGCACACTATAAAGAGATCACCCGACTGTTGTCTGAAGTTATCCCACTATTCACTATTTTGGTGGGAAGTTGAAGGGGGCGAATTTTTTGTTATTTTTTTCAAAGAAAAACAGAAAAATCTTAGAAGTAAGTAAAAAGGTAGAAATATTTTTTTTTAATTTAGTAGTATGTTAACTAATATTTTATTAAATTTTACAGCGATGGATCGAAGTTGGATGAATGAGGCAACTTTGAAACGTCATTGCGGGGAGTATAGAGATGGCGTTTTAAGTTTTATGAACGTTGCGGAGGAGGATAGGAGAAGAAGAAATAGCAAATACATGTGTTGTCCATGTAGAGATTGCAAGAATGATATTATGTTTAGCGGAAAGGAGGTACACTCTCACTTGATACAACGGGGATTCATGAAGTGCTACACATATTGGGTGAAACATGGAGAGCAAGAATCGGGTAGTGGTGCAGCTGCAGACAAAAGTGGTGCAGACAATCATGAAGATGAAGATGAGCATGACATGTTTATACCATCTCCATTGGGCGGTGAAATGGTCGATGTGGATCCTGATATGCTGCAAGAGATGTTACGTGACGTTGAGGAGCAAGCTCACAACGAGAGAGATTCCATGAAGTTCAACAGGTTGGTCAGTGACTCCGAGACACCTCTATACGCCAGATGCAAGGCAAAGCACACCAAATTGTTAGCTACCTTAGACCTAATGAAGCTGAAGGCAAGTAGTGGATGGACAGACAAGAGTTTTACGAAACTTTTGGGAATATTGAAGGTCATGCTTCTTGAAGAGAACACATTGCCCGAGACGACATATGAAGCAATATGCGGACCATAGAATTCACGCTTGTCCAAACGACTGCATATTGTACCACAAGCAATATGCGGACCTAGATGCTTGTCCTGTATGCAAGGTTTCTCGATACAAGCGAAAGAAAAGTGCGGGGGAGGGAAAGAAGTCAAAGCGGGGTGGTCCGGCGAAGGTTGTGTGGTATCTACCTATCATTGATCACTTCAAGAGAATATTTGCCAACCCCAAGGAAGCAAAGGTCCGGCATTGCATTGATCTAATGCACGTAGAGAAGAACTGCTGCGATAGTTTGCTCAGGCTACTGCTTAATATGCTCGGAAAGACAAAGGACGGGTTGAATGCTCGCCTAGATCTGCAGGAATTGAACATTCGCAGTGAGCTGCAGCCTGTTACGGACGAAGAGACAAGAAGAGTGTATCTCCCACCAGCTTACCACACATTGTCGAAGGATGAGAAGATCGCAATGCTATCATGCCTGGCTGATATTTAGGTTCCTTCGGGCTATTCAGCAAGGATCAGTAAGTACGTTAAATTGGAGGATCTAAAACTGGTTGGAATGAAGTCTCACGATTGCCACGTCCTGATCACACAGATCTTACCAGTTGCTATCAGATGCATTCTACCACCCAAAGTCCGTCACACAATCCAACGGCATTGTGCCTTCTTCAATGGAATCGGTCAGAAGATTATAGATCCCGAAGATCTAGATAACACGACGGAGGAGGTTATTGAGTTCTGCATCGATTACATGGCCGAGACCGATCCTATCAGAGTTCCTGCGTCTCGCCACGAAGGAAGGTTGGTAGGCCTTGGCACAATAGGCAGAAAAAAAATTGTTACAAGATCAGGCATCCTATGCGCAGGCTCATTTCGCTGTGCTACAACATATGGCCAAAGTAACTCCATACTTTGAGGAGCATCTAGCGAAGGTCCGACAGGAGAACATGGGTTGATCAGATATGTGGATCAATAGAGAACATAGTACTCGCTTCAACGAATGGTTCAAGAATCGTATCGCATGGTCGACCGATGGCCCAAGTGAGATAATACGAAGGTTGGCAAGGGGCCCAAGCTGGGATGTCGACACATGGCAAGGGTACGATATCAATGGATACACATTCTACACCATCAAACAAGATGACAAAGCACAATGCAGAACAGTGGAGTCCGTATAGATGCATATCAGGATCAAGCTGGATCGAACACATACTATGGCTGCATAGAGCAGATCTGGGAGATGAACTACAGGAGCTTCAAAGTCCCTTTGTTTCGTTGCAGCTGTGTGAATATCCGCACTGGAGTTAAAGTCGACAGGGAAGGATTCACTTTAGTAGACCTGGCCAAGGTTGGATACGCGGACGAACCATTCGTCCTAGCGAAGCAGGTCGAGCAGATTTTCTATATACAAAACCTCGCAAACAAGAAGCTACACGTCGTTAGGGATGGCAAACGAAGAATTGTTGGGGTTGACAACGTCGTTGATGAGTTAGAATATAACCAGAATCTTCATGTGAGACCTCAGATCGACCTTGACGATGATCCCGAAGACGAAGTGTGGAGATTATGGGTACCGGATACCCTCACGGCTAGCTTATCCGACTTACCATGGGGGATAGGTTATGCTCCATGATTATGTAAACCGGCTATGACTTGGGTATTACGTTACCATTGAGATAAGGTAACGGCCCATAGTCTATAGTTGGTGAGATTGAAGAGTCCGACTTAGAATAGAATAGGTCTCCGACTTGTAAACCCACCCTCCGGGACTATATAAGGAGGGTAGGGCGTCCCTTGAGGGGCAGAAGAGAAATACACGGACAGACAGAAAACTCGCGAGAGCCCCTATTGAAAGAGATCAAGAGATCAATAAACACTCGGCGGATCGAATCCCCGAAACAGGAGTAGAGTATTACCTCTCGTTAGAGAGGGCTTGAACCTGTCTAAACCTTTGTCCCGACTAACCCATTGTGTTTGGCACTTGACTGCTACCCCCAGATTGATATTGCCGAAACCAAGTTTCGACAGTTGGCGCGCCAGGTAGGGGCTCTGCGTCAAGTTCTTCTTCAACATCTCGCCGACAAGCGCAATGGGATCTCCATCAAGCTTCGCCGACTTCGTCTTCGCCCCTGGGCAGTGTTAACGACGGATTTTGGTAATCGACTTGGAGAGAAAAGAGGAAACCGAAGCAGAGAGGAAGGATTGAGTTGGAGTCGGACCAGGCTTCGTATCGGACCCGGTAACCGTATCGAACTGGAGAGGTGTTGCCAGAAAGAGTGTATCGGCCGATACGGATTCGATATGATTGTTGGCCGATACGGGTTGTAAGTTGACAGAGTCAGCGTGGGCTTGGTCTGGGCTCGGAATAAGCTTCAAGGAAGTTGCCAAATAGAGATAAAGCTCTGTTTTAGGCAGTTGTATCTTGTAAATTAAGTAGTTTAGATCTAATCTGTGGCTTAAGTCTGCCGCAAGGACTTGTTTGTTAGTTGTAGATAAGATCATACCCTACAAGGGTTCTGTTGTAACCTCGGGTATAAATATCCCGATAGTTTGTACATAGAATCTCTCTCTCAATCAATCATACAATCAAACTAATCTACTTTCGGCGCATCGCCAACCCTCGCAAGAGGTTGACTTCTGACGAGTTCTTGCTTCCCAAGAGCAAGGTAAGAGCTCGTACCCGACGATTTGCATCGTCGGGGCTAGCGTGTCGCTTTAAGCACGTTAAGCCCTGATGATGTGATCGTCGTTTATCGTGTGTTAGCTAATCTTGACGTGGTCTTCTGATTCTGTCTCGTCAGCAGTTAACTCGTTTTAGGGTTTGTTGCTGATGACGGTTGAATCAGTTTGCTCGTTTAGATTATCTAAGGCATTTACCATCCCCAAAAGCAATCGACGACTTGATTTTCTTTGTGTTAAGTCTCGATTCACACTTTAAGTTGCTATTGACCTTAGTCCTGTTTCGAGATCTAACACGAAGCCTGTTTTCGATTGTAATTAAGGATAGCGCCGGGGTTTCAGCCGGTCTTATCTAATGCATGTGATTATTTATGTTTTTGCATGTGTTTGCCACTTATACATGTGGATCGACGAATATAAACATATCGGTCACAGAGTGTTTTTAAAGACTTCTTTGTGGTTGGTGTATTTATGTTAGCTGATTGACTTGTATAAGTTTACATTAGAGTAATAGCTAGTGTAGTTATCCTCATGAAACCCTCATCGGCCAATTTCATTAATTTGTCACACGGTTTTAGCATGGGCCGATGAGATTAGATCTCTTCAATTTGCTTATTATATCAAGTTAGCCGATACAGCTTTGCCCTATCGGCTGGGCTATAACAATGTGACATTGGCCTATCGGCCGATCGACCATTGTTTTCTAATATGGTTTACTTGTTTCTTGTTGATTATAGATCAAATCAACTGGCACGCTCTGCGCACGACTAGGCAAGCCAATTTGGACCTGCGCTGGAGTTAAGTAGATCTCCCAGGCCGCCGGGGTAACGCGGAACCCGTTTGGTTGCTGGACGGGTCGAAATTCTGCGCCAACAGGCAGACACTTCGCTTCGGCGGACTCGACTTTATCACCGACAAGTTCGGTAAGCTCTCTCTTCTCGACTTGGATTCGAACCAGTCGGGAAGGGAAAATTTCTTAGCGCCGCTCGGGTTACCGGACGATGCTAAAATCTATCATAATCTCCTGTCTTCTGAGTTGGATCCGATCCACTCGGGAGAACCTTCTGAATCTTCTGAGTCTTCATCGCCTTCATGCTGTCCCCCGTCCTCACGAGAGGTCGCGGTCATACTCGAACGACTTGGGTCGTACTCATCCACGGATATTGACGAACATATGAGCTTCACCGACTTCGACGACCTCTACGACATCTCCACGGATGAAATCAACAGCTACGACGCAGATAAAGACTACTACGATCCGGACCTTCTCAACGTTCTCATGGCCGAAGTAGCTGAGACCGTCTCGGCCGTGGCCCGGAGGATCGCGGAGGAGGAACGGGCTAAGCTTGAGCAAGAGCGCAAGCGCGTGGAGGAGGAACGAGCCAAGCTGGAGCAAGAGCGCAAGCGTGCGGAGGAGGAGGAGCTCAGGAAGAAGCAAGAAGCCGACAAAAAGAAACGAGACCTGAGGGCAACTGGGCGCTCAGCCCGCGAGGCCATAATGCAGACACGAGTCGACAACGCCAATATCTTCCAGACGCCTCAACAAAACGCCGTCGCTGCCCTCACCCTCATCGACACCGTCATCGAAGCGGCGCCGGCTGCGGTGACGCCGCTCCTGGACAAGATCAAAACCATCATCGCGGCTACGGCCAACAGCCATCCTTCCAGCTCCGCACGAAGGCCGACCGAGTCCGTTGCAGAAACACCCGATAGAAGCCGACTGCCGTCGCTGCGGTCCAAGGACTACAAGAGACCCGAGCAAAGCAAGACACCAGTCAGATCTAAAGACCCTCACCACGAGGCAGTATGGAGGCCACGAGTTCATACGGCTGACTCTCACGAGAGAGAACACAGCCAACAACCCATCCATGACCGGAATCGTCGCTACAACAACTCCAACCACTAAAGCAGCCCGCGAAGGCCTCCGCCGAGTGATCTGCGGGAGGTACTCGACCGACGCTACCGGGAACGTGAACGGCGCTCTTCTGAACACAGAAGAAAATCACCTAACGACTACGATGATGGAGTACCTGCTTTCACTAGGAACCTGCGTCGAGTGAACTGGCCGAGTGGTTTTAAACCTACCGGGATTGATAAGTACGATGGCAAGACCGACTCCGAGTCCTGGCTAACTGTGTACACCCTCGCCATCCGCGCAGCAGGAGGAGACAACAAGGCTATGGCCAACTACCTGCCCGTCGCTCTCGCCGATTCAGCCAGGAACTGGCTCACGAGTTTGCCAAGAGGCTCAATTGACTCATGGGGTGAGCTTCGGGACCACTTCATCGCCAACTTCCAGGGCACTTTTGAAAGGCCCGGGACCCACTTTGACCTCTACAATGTCATTCAGAAGCCGGACAAATCGCTGAAGGACTACATTCGACGCTTTTCAGAGAAACGGAACAAGATTCCCAACATCACCAATGACGTCATTATTGCTGCATTCCAGAAAGGCGTCCGTGACAAGTTGCTTATCGGCAAGTTTGGGCGCAAGCCACCGAAGACGGTCAAGCAGATGTTCGAGACGGCAAACTCCTACGCCAAATCTGATGACGCAATCAAGGCCTCGCGACAAGACCGGCACGACAAGAGGGACGACAAGCCATCCAGAAGCAGCTGGCATCCTAAGAAGGACAACGGCAACAACAACGGGGGCCAAAAGGATCGCAAGCGCAAGCCCGAGGATCTGGTCGCCACAACATCAAACTACCAGCAACAGCGTCCCTGAGTCGCCGCCTACGACAAAATCTTGAACGCTCAGTGCATGCACCATCCAAACCACAAGCATGCGGCAAAGGATTGCTTCATCTACAAACAGTTCACTGAGTAATACGCGACACAACTACGACAAAAGCCGGCTGACGAAGCCGGCCCATCGGGCACCAAGAGGAACGACCCGGTTAGCAAGACAGAGCCCTTCCAAGACCCCGTGGGCGAGCTAAACCACATCTTCGGGGGACCGCAGGCGTACGAGTCCAAGAGGAAGCAAAAGCTGACTGATCGCGAAGTCAACACCGTGCAACCTGAAGTCCCGCATTATCTACGATGGTCGGAGGTGGCTATCACGTTTAACCGCTCGGATCACCCTGACCGAGTGGTTCACCTGGGGTGGTATCCCCTGGTACTAGACTCAGTGGTTCGCAACATCAAACTCAAGCGCGTCCTCATCGATGGCGGTAGTGCTCTCAACATCCTATTTGCCAAGACGCTGGACGAGATGCAGATTCCAAGATCCGAGTTGAAGCCGAGTTCAGCTCCCTTTCATGGAGTCATCCCAGGGCTGTCATCCACACCACTCGGGCGCATTACTCTTCCAGTCACCTTCGGGGTTCGGGAGAACTTCCGGACGGAGAACATCACTTTGGAGGTTGCCGACTTCGAAGCGGCCTACCACGCGATCATCGGAAGACCGGCGCTCGCTAAGTTCATGGCGGTACCACATTATACCTACCTCATCATGAAGATGCCCGGGCCCAATGGAGTCATCACCCTGCGCAGCGACGTCAAACAAGCCTTCACTTGCGACAAAGAAAGCTGCGACATGACCCAGTCTCACGAGAGACTACGCGGCCAATTAGAGGTCCGACTGGCTGCATCGACATCTGGAGAAGGAGAAGTCCCCGCCAAGAAGATAGCCAAGTCGGGAGACGGCGACGCCAAGACTAAGAAAATCCCCCTTGATCCATCTGATCCCTCTAAAACTGCTGTAATAGGCGCAGAGCTAGATCCTAAATAGGAAAGCGCGCTCGTCACCTTCCTTCAGAATAATAAAGATATTTTTGCTTGGAAACCGTCTGACATGCCGGGTATTCCTAGGGAGGTGATCGAGCACTCTTTAAACGTCAAAGATGACGCTAAACCTATAAAACAATGATTGCGCCGTTTCGCTCAAGACCGAAAAGATGCCATCAAGGAGGAACTCGCCAAGCTCTTGGCTGCCGGGTTCATCAAAGAGGTTTACCATCCCAACTGGCTAGCCAACCCAGTTCTTGTCCGGAAGAAGACAGGGCAATGGCGCATGTGCGTGGACTACACCGATCTCAACAAAGCTTGCCCCAAAGATCCTTTTGGATTACCTCGGATAGACCAAGTCGTCGACTCAACAGCCGGCTGTGAGCTTCTGAGTTTTTTGGATTGTTACTCAGGTTATCACCAGATCAGTTTGAAGGAATCCGATTGCCTGAAGACATCTTTCATTACCCCGTTTGGAGCCTATTGCTACATCACGATGCCCTTTGGCCTGAAGAACGCCGGGGCCACTTATCAGCGCATGATCCAGAGGTGCCTTCAGACCCAGATCGGGAAAAACGTGGAAGCCTATGTCAACGATGTCGTCATCAAGACCAAGCAGAAGGAAGACCTGATCGCTGACTTAGAAGAAACCTTTGTGAACATTCGGGCCTTCAGAATGAAGTTGAACCCGGAGAAGTGTACCTTCGTTGTGCCATCAGGTAAGCTGCTCGGTTTCATGATATCACATCGCGGCATTGAGGCAAATCCAGAGAAGATCAACGTTATCCGGAGCATGAAGCCCCCGAGTACCCAGAAGGACGTCCAGAAGCTCACCGGTTGTATGGCGGCATTGAGCCGCTTTGTCTCCAGACTCGGCGAACGAGGTATGCCTTTTTTCAGGTTACTGAGGAAGACCGATGATTTCCAATGGACCACCGAGGCCCAGAAAGCTTTCGAAGACTTCAAGGAATTCCTCACGACGCCACCCGTATTGGCATCACCACACCCTCAAGAACCCCTGTTGCTCTACTGTTAACGACGGATTTTGGTAATCAACTTAGAAAGAAAAGAGGAAACCGAAGCAGAGAGGAAGGATTGAGTTGGAGTCGGACCAGGCTTCTGTTGACGACGGATTTTGGTAATCGACTTGAAAAGAAAAGAGGAAACTGAAGCAGAGAAGAAGGATTGAGTTGGAGTTGGACCAAGCTTTGTATCGGACTCGGTAACCGTATCGGACTTGGGGAGTGTTGCTATAAAGGGCATATCGGCCGATACGGATTTGGTTTGGTCGTGGGCCGATACGGGTTGTGAGTTGACAGTGTCAACGTGGGCTTGGTCTGGGCTCGAAGTAAGCTTCAAGGAAGTTGCTGAATAGAGATAAAGCTCGGTTTTAGGCAATTGTATCTTGTAAATTAGGTAGTTTAGATCTAATCTGTGGCTAGAGTCTGCCGCAAAGACTTGTTTGTTAGTTGTAGATAAGATCGTGCCCTACAAGGGTTTTGTTGTAACCTCGGGTATAAATATCCCGATAGTTTGTACATGTAGAGGATCGAATCAATCACACAAAAACCAGTTCAATCTACCTTCGGCGCATCGCCAACCCTCGCAAGAGGTCTTCTTCGACGAGTTCTTGCTTCCTCGGAGCAGAGGTAAGAACTCGTCCTCGACGATCTGCATCGTCAGGGTTAGCGTGTTGCTTTAGACACGTCAAGCCTCGATGATGTGATCGTCGATTATCATGTCTTGGATAGTTTTGACAGGTATTTCGATTAAGCCTTGCCAGCGGTTTACTCGCTTTAGGGTTTACTGCCGACGGTGGTTTAATTTGCATGCTTGGCTAGATTATTCAATGCATCTGTCATCCCCAAAAGCAATCGACGACTTGATTTTCTTTGCGTTAAGTCTCAATTCACACTTTGAGTTGCTATCGACCTTAGTCCTGTTTTGAGATCTAACACAAAGCCTGTTTTCGATTGTAATTAAGGATAGTACCGGGGTTTTAGCCGGTCTTACCTAATACATGTGATTATTTTATGTTCTTGCATGTGTTTGCCACTTATGCAGGCGGATTGGTAAATATAAATACATTGATTACAAGGTATTCTTAGGATTTCTCTGTGGCTGGCATATTTATATTGGCCGATGAAGATTGAAGGCCACCCGTTCCCAGTCAACATGGTGCGAGCGGACAGGGCCGATGGCGGTGGTCATCGGACTGGCAAACGGCCTCATCAGACCTCTGAGGGTTTGATCAGAAAATATCAGCGGAGGCGGGAGGAACAAGCTCAAGACCAAGCCGATCAAGACAGCTCCTACGACCCACACTGGGAGTGCGAGTTTTTTCGCTTCTGCTGGAATGAAGGGATGAGGTTGCCATCTATCCAAGAGTGCCCTGCATGCAGTGGTGCAGAAGATTCTTATCAGGGCAGCTCAAGCAGGCAAACGCATCGGCCGGCCAAGCAACGGAAATCTGTACATGAAAGGCTGGGGCCGATGCACCAAGATCAACACGGTGAAGATGAGGAGCAAGTCCAGAACCCCCAATGGTGCCCAAGCGACGTATTCACCAAGACACAGAAGCGGCGGGTTCAGAGGCTGAGGAGGAAAGAGCAAACCCAAGAGCAACAAGCTGAAATACCCCATCGGCCAACCAAGACCAGAAAAGAATGGAGAATAAAGTCCACGGTGGCCAGGGCCGATGAGGGTACCTCCAATACAGCTCAAGGCGGCTCAGCTTCAAAAGGTAAGAAAACGGCATCGGCGCCTGTTAACATGGTGTTTATATTGCCGGCAGAATACAGTGTGCAGGCGGCCGATGAAGCAATGGCTGATGAAGAACAAAGTTCAGCCAGGCTACGGTTGTCACCAGACCAAGCTACCTTCGACAAGCCAGTTGACGCCAGCTACAGACATCTACGGCCATTGTACATCAAGGGGTTCATCAACGGGCGGCCGATGACGAAGATGCTGGTCGATGGTGGCGCAGCAGTCAACTTAATGCCATACACAACTTTCAGAAAGCTTGGAAAAGTACCTGAGGATCTTATCAAGACAAATATGGTATTAAAAGACTTCGGTGGCAACGCATCCGAGGCGAAGGGGGTTCTGAACGTGGAACTCACCGTGGGCAGTAAAACAATTCCCACCACCTTCTTCGTCTTTGATGGAAAGGGTTCCTACAGCTTGTTGTTGGGACGAGATTGGATCCATGCTAATTGCTGTGTCCCTTCAACAATGCACCAATGCCTCATGCAATGGCAAGGGGACCAAGTCGAGATCGTGCAGGCCGATCGGTCAGTACATGTCGCCAATGCCGATCTCGCAGTTTGGGAGATGGAGGGAATCGATTGCTTGTCCGGGCGAGTCTGGGACGCCGATTTCCTCAAGGTAACCGATTGCGACATCGAGGCAATTGAAGACCAAGACCAGCGGTTACTTTAGCGAAGATGCACCATCCGCCGTTGATAACAACCCCTACACAGATGACGCGGTGGATGAGTTAGATGGCAAGTTGGGACAAGGTTTTACGTCGGCCGATGAATTGGAAGAAATTGATATAGGGATAGGTGATAGGCCTAGGCCGACGTATGTAAGCACTAATTTGCCAAAGGAATATAAGAATAATTTGATAGATCTTTTGAAAGAATTCAGAGATTGTTTTGCATGGGAATACCATGAAATGCCTGGATTAAGCCGATCGATCGTAGAACATCGGCTACCAATCAAACAAGGCTATCGGCCTTTTAAGCAAGCTCCTCGAAGGTTTAAGGCCGATATGCACGAAGCCATAAAAGCAGAGATCACAAGACTTTACGACGCCAACTTCATCAGGCCCTGCCGATACGCGGAGTGGGTCTCCAACATAGTTTCGGTATTAAAAAAGAACGGCAAGCTAAGGGTATGCATCGATTTCAGAGATCTAAATAAGGCGACACCCAAAGACGAGTACCCTATGCCATTGGCCGATTTGCTAGTCGACGCTGCTTCTGGGCACAAGATCATTAGTTTCATGGACGGAAACGTGGGCTACAACCAGATCTTTATGGCTAAAGAGGACATTCATAAGACAGCCTTCAGGTGCCCAGGGGCAATCGGCCTATGTGAATGGGTCGTCATGACATTTGGTTTAAAGAATGCTGGAGCTACGTATCAGAGGGCTATGAATTATATTTTTCATGATCTTATTGGCTCTTTGATTGAGGTTTACATAGACGATGTCGTCGTAAAGTCGAGGGAACATGATATGCACTTGGCCGACTTACGCAAGGTACTAGAAAGGGCAAGGAAATATGGTTTGAAGTTGAACCCTAACAAATGTGCCTTTGGCGTATCGGCCGGTCAGTTTTTGGGTTTCTTGGTCCACGAGAGGGGAATTGAAATCACACAGAAGAACATCGATGCCATCAAGAAAATCAAGCCTCCAGAAAACAAGACCAAGTTACAGTCTCTGCTTGGCAAGATCAACTTCGTCCGGCGTTTTATATCAAATTTGTCGGGCCGTATAGAGCCATTCACTCCACTATTGAGAATAAAGGACGACGAAGAGTTCATATGGGGTGACAAGCAACAGAAAGCGCTAGACGATATCAAAGAATATTTAACCTCTCCGCCGGTCTTAATTCCTCCACAGAGAGGAGTCCCATTCAAATTGTACTTGTCAGCCGATGAGAAATCCATCGGCTCAGTCCTGGTTCAAGATGTTGACGGCAAGGAAAGAGCTATTTTTTATCTCAGCAGGAGAATGTTAGACGCTGAGACAAGGTACACGCCGGTGGAAAAATTATGCCTTTGTTTATATTTTTCATGTACTAAATTAAGGCATTACCTGCTTTCCAACGAGTGCATAGTGGTGAGCAAGGCCGATGTGATGAAATACATGCTATCGGCCCCTGTGTTGAAAGGACGAGTTGGAAAGTGGATCTTTGCTTTAACAGAGTTTGATCTTCGATATGAATCGGCCAAAGCGATTAAAGGACAAGCCCTGGCCGATTTCATCGTTCAACATAGAGATGACTCAGTTGCATATGCAGACAATGTACCATGGACGTTATATTTCGATGGATCCGTCTGCAGACACGGTTGCGGTATCGGCCTAGTCATCATATCCCCTCGGGGGGCAAGTTTCGAGTTTGCGTTCACTATCAAGCCTTATTATACCAACAATCAAGCAGAATATGAAGCGGTGCTTAAAGGCTTGCAGTTGTTACAAGAAGTCGAGGCCGATGCCGTGGAAATCATTGGTGACTCACAGCTAGTAATTAATCAACTTTCTGGGGAGTATGAGTGCAGAGACGATATTCTCAAAGTCTATAATGAGGAGTGCATAGAGTTATTACACGGTTTCCGGATCGTAACGATGAGGCACATACCCAGGAAGCAGAATTTCGAAGCCAATGATTTAGCTCAGGGGGCATCGGGATACAGGCCGATGGCTAAAGACGTTCCAATTCAGATTGCTCTCGTGCACGCCGATGATTGGAGGTTTGATATCATTGAGTATTTGAGAAACCCTTCCCAATCGGCGTCACGAAGAATGAAATATAAAGTTTTACACTATGTCTTACTGGACGATAACCTATATTATCGGACGGTTGATGGTGTCCTACTCAAATGCTTAGGTCCTGAGGAGGCTAAGACCGTTATGGGCGAAGTACATGAAGGGATTTGTGGCACCCATCAATCGGCCCATAAAATGAAATGGCTGATGAAGCGCGTCGGATATTTTTGGCCAACCATGCTAGAAGATTGCTTCAAGTATTATAAAGGATGTCAGGATTGTCAGAAATTTGGAGCAATTCAGAGAGCACCGGCATCGGTTATGCATCCAATCATAAAGCCGTGGCCGTTTCGAGGATGGGGAATAGATATGATCGGCCAGATTAACCCACCATCAAGTAAGGGGCACAAGTATATATTAGTGGCTACAGATTACTTCACAAAGTGGGTTGAGGCCGTTCCTCTCAAGAAGGTTGATTCTAAAGACACTATTCAGTTCGTCAAAGAGCATATCATATATCGGTTTGGGTTACCTCAGACAATAACCACAGATCAGGGATCAATCTTCGTGTCCGATGAGTTCATCCAATTTGCTGACAGCGTGGGCATCAGATTACTCAATTCTTCTCCTTACTACGCGCAGGCTAATGGGCAGGCAGAGGCTTCCAACAAGTCTTTGATCAAATTAATCAAGAGGAAAATTGACGAACAGCCGAGGCAATGGCATACAACGCTGGCCGATTCCCTTTGGGCGTATCGGATGGCTTGCCATGGTGCAATTCAAGTGCCTCCCTATCAACTGGTCTACGGGCATGAAGCTGTACTTCCGTGGGAAACCGCCATCGGCTCAAGAAGGATTGCTTTGCAAGACGACTTGACAGCCGATGAGTACCATAATCTTATGGTTGATGAATTGGATGATTTGGCACATGTTCGATTACGGGCCTGAGAGAAAATCAAGCGTGATAAAGATAGAGTAGCCCGTCATTATAATAAAAAGGTCGTTGCCAAATCATTTGAGGAAGGAGACCTTGTGTGGAAGTTGATAATGCCGATTGGCTCCAGAGATAATAAATTCGGCAAATGGTCGCCTAATTGGGAAGGCCCTTTTCTAATTCATCGATGTGTTCCTCACAATGCCTATCTGCTCAAGGGATTAGATGGCGAGATTTATGGACGAGCTCTCAATGGCAAATACTTGAAACAATATTATCCCAGTATCTGGATTGACTCATGATTGGCCCTCTAGCCGATTTATGATTACAGCCGATGTAGTCAAGCATCGTCTTTAGATGGCCGATACATACTATCGCCCTTAGTTCAAAATTTCAGCATATGAGCCCTCATCTTCCAAAATTTGGGGGGCATATATTTATACAGGAATTTTCAAGGATTTTTCGGTTGGAAATTTTTCAGTAGGAATTTTCAAGGATCTTTCAGCAGGGAGGATTTCAGAAAGCAATAAATTGGGCTGGAATTATCAAAACAAATTCGGCTGCATGGCCGATAAGGTGTATGGTTATACATTATGGAAATAACATGTGCTACATCACCCTATGAAGTCTGCAATAGCAGCGATGGCTTTACGACGGATTTGCTCAACGTCTTCGATAGCCTGGGCATCATCGGCCATCGTCCCTGGGATTGGTTTCAGTGACTTGCTTAGGGTCGCGAGGTACTTGGCCGATGCCTTGAGCTTTGCCGTCTGATCTTCTATGATCTTGGGTGATGCAGCTATCCCGGCTTCGACTTCCTGGATTTCTTGGCGTGTAGCGGCCAGCTTCGATTCTAGCTCTGCCTCGAGGCGACGGAGTTCTTCGAGCCTATTTTTCAGCACAATCGGCTCCACCGCTAGCTCATCCAACCTGGTCTTGTCGGCATTCACTTGAGCTTTGCTAGCGGACAGAGCCGATTCCAGTTGTTCGCGCTGTCGTCGCTCTGCAAGCCTTTCTTTTGCTCTGAAAAGCTTGAATCGGTATTGTTCCAGGAAGATGGCCGGCGTGAGGATCTCCATCAGGTCTTCGGGCAGTTCGTCTTGGATTTCTTGTACCCTGACTCTGATGGAGGAGCAGTCTTCTACCAAACACTCCAGCGAGGCTTCTAGCCGATTCCCAATATCAGTCAGCCGGTTCTTCAGATCGTCGGAGATTGGTGTCCTGGCTGCGCTGGGTATTTCCTTATCCTCATCATCAAGGAACTGTCCGATATCGAAGGAGAACATATCGGCTAGGTTCTGCAAATATCAACATGGGTTGAGGTTAACCTTGTCAATTAGGAATCGGCAGAAAGAGGATCAGGGTAATCATGGTTACCTGTGTTGGAGCGTTGGTGGTGCTTACATCGGCCCTCCTTTGCTTTGTCGACGTAACAGGCGAGGGGGCTGGCCGATGTGGTGAAGGTGATGGAGCCCTAGGCTGAAAAAGCAGGAAATTGGTGAATAGGGTTATGTAGTTAGAAAAATTATGCAAAAAATCAACTCTTACCGAGACAGTCGGAGAGGGTGGTGGAGAAGGAGAAGGGGTTCTCAATCGTGCCTTGGCTCGTTCGCGTCGTTGTAAAGTTGTTTTCTTGGATCTTGGCATAGGGGCCGATTGAGTTCTCTCCTTCAACACAGATGACACCGCAGCCTGAAAAGGATATGAGGTTAAAGTATGACAGTACAAGGGGATTATGTAAACACAGAGAAGGGATTATATTGACCTTGCGAACTGCATGTCTGGTCCTTCTTGGTTGCGGGGCATCATCTTGGTCATCGGCCGGTGGGATCTCCGTAGTTTCGGCCGATGGCTCTTGGGTGGTTTCGACCGGTGGATTTTCATCTTCGTGTGCATCGGCCGCTGCTGCGTCGATTTCCTCCTCCATCACTTGCTCTTCGAGGAACTCTTCCAAGGAGGGGTCTAGCTCTTCGGCTTCGGCTTGGTCATCTGTTTTGGCCTTCTTGCTGGCTTTCTGCGATTTGCCTTTGGCCGCCGCCTTCCTCTTGGGGTTTTCTTTAAGCATCGGACCTTGGAGAAGTGATGCTACTTTTGGGGCAGTAAGGCCGATGATAGACTCCAAAATGGTTGACCCCGAGGGAGCTACGGCTTGAACGTAGAAAATCTTCCGTCCACTGTTGCTCACAGATGGAATCGGCTCATCCGGGACTTGAGGGCTGATGCCTTGGATAAGTTCTGTCACATAGAACCTGGCCGATTGATGAAAGATGTGAGCGGCCCATTCTTGCCACCAAGTTTGGAAGTTAATGTGCATGAAGGCACTCAGATGCAGCCGATCGCAGTCACCAAGATTAGGGAGCTCGATCTCCATTGCTTTGTTCATGATCAGGGCCGATGGGATTGTGCCTCTGCTCTCTAGGAGCTTATGTAGATGCAAGCTGATGGGAAGTTGCCCGAGCCCGCATTGTCTAGCAGCTGTCATTGGGGTGTAAAACTCATAGGACAAGCTGGTGCTCCTTCCCTGAAAGACGCCTACTGGGAGCAGGCATGGAGTGAGGCCGATCATGAACAATTCCCTTGATTCCATGTCATCATTTATTAAACTCAATTGCAGATCATCTGGAAGCTCGAAGTCTCGGTCCGATGTATAGACAAACATATCCATCTTGGCTGATGGAGGGCCGGTGAAGAGACGGATGAACCATGCAGCCATGTCATCGGCCGATTGATCTGCGCCGGGATAGATGGAGGCTGCTTCCCCGTAGGACATGCATCTTCTGTCCCTGGGGTCTTCGTGATCGGCATATTTTGATGGAAAGCGAGAATCTGATAGAGGTGGCCGATCAACCATGGTGTTGGTGTATATGGTTAGCCAGAGTTGAACGAACCACCATGGTCCTTCATGAGCCACAGTTTGTTTCAGCATCAAGTCTTGTGTGGAAACATGGAGTAGCCGATATACAGCTCCTAGAAGATATCGGCCCAAGGGGATTTGTCTCTTGTCGACCAAAGCTTGAGCTAGATGTTGACAGTTTGTAGTAGGGCCGCAGGTCGATCCGCAAAAGACAAATCTCTCCAACCACAATGTCAGGAAAGCTACGTGCTCTCGCTCTGAGACTGATCCCTGTTCCATGTGTTCAGAGATATATCCGGACCAGCCTCCGATTTTCTTGGTCTTCAACTTGTGGCTGCTGTTTACTAGGAGGCTGAAGGGGTTGATCTCGGAGCTGATATCCAATCCTGTGAGTACCTTGATATCTCTGAGGGTTGGGGTCATCGGACCTTGCTTGAACATAAAGGCGTTCAAGGTACTTGACCAGAAGTAGCTGGCGGCTGACATTAATGGCTCATTCTTCTTGGTATCGGCCAGGGACAGAGTTATGCATTGGCCGATTCCAATCTCGTCCCAGTAGACTTGTTTGACGGCAGCGATTCTTTTGTGCCAGGTCCTATACCCGTTTAGCTTTGATGGCCATGACCTGAAGGTGTGCTTCCACGCCGAGACAGTGGGTTTGGCTTGCCTGAAAGGAATTCTGTCTGTTTCGGCGTTGATGAGCCAGGTTGGGTCGCAGTCGCCCATGGGGCCCAGGAGGAAGCGATGGGACTTATCGTCGGTGGGAATCAAGATTTGGTTTTTGAAGACCTAAAACGTGAGAACGACGATGAAAATATAAGGCCTAAGGGGGGCAGAAAGTAAAGACCTAATTTGGAGAAATCGGCGGAAAAGGTAATAATGCGGATTTTGGAGGAATTTACTTACCGCAGGGACCTCGGAAGCGTAGAACGGGGCAGAGGCCATCGTTGTCGTTGGAGGGGTCGCTGTGAAGGGGGTTGATGTTGACGAGACGCCGAGGGGTCGCCGGAATTGAAGAACACGAGGGGTTGTCGAATCGGCGGCGAAAGGGTTCGAATCTGGATCTGTGCGGTTTTCAGGTTAGACCTAGCAAAGAGTCGATGAGTTCCCTGGAGCTAATTCCGCCACATTATATAATGAAGTGGAATTGGGGGGCATGTGTTGACGACGGATTTTGGTAATCGACTTGGAAAGAAAAGAGGAAACTGAAGCAGAGAAGAAGGATTGAGTTGGAGTTGGACCAAGCTTTGTATCGGACTCGGTAATCGTATCGGACTTGGGGAGTGTTGCTATAAAGGGCATATCGGCCGATACGGATTTGGTTTGGTCGTGGGCCGATACGGGTTGTGAGTTGACAGTGTCAACGTGGGCTTGGTCTGGGCTCGAAGTAAGCTTCAAGGAAGTTGCTGAATAGAGATAAAGCTCGGTTTTAGGCAATTGTATCTTGTAAATTAGGTAGTTTAGATCTAATCTGTGGCTAGAGTCTGCCGCAAAGACTTGTTTGTTAGTTGTAGATAAGATCGTGCCCTACAAGGGTTTTGTTGTAACCTCGGGTATAAATATCCCGATAGTTTGTACATGTAGAGGATCGAATCAATCACACAAAAACCAGTTCAATCTACCTTCGGCGCATCGCCAACCCTCGCAAGAGGTCTTCTTCGACGAGTTCTTGCTTCCTCGGAGCAGAGGTAAGAACTCGTCCTCGACGATCTGCATCGTCAGGGTTAGCGTGTTGCTTTAGACACGTCAAGCCTCGATGATGTGATCGTCGATTATCATGTCTTGGATAGTTTTGACAGGTATTTCGATTAAGCCTTGCCAGCGGTTTACTCGCTTTAGGGTTTACTGCCGACGGTGGTTTAATTTGCATGCTTGGCTAGATTATTCAATGCATCTGTCATCCCCAAAAGCAATCGACGACTTGATTTTCTTTGCGTTAAGTCTCAATTCACACTTTGAGTTGCTATCGACCTTAGTCCTGTTTTGAGATCTAACACAAAGCCTGTTTTCGATTGTAATTAAGGATAGTACCGGGGTTTTAGCCGGTCTTACCTAATACATGTGATTATTTTATGTTCTTGCATGTGTTTGCCACTTATGCAGGCGGATTGGTAAATATAAATACATTGATTACAAGGTATTCTTAGGATTTCTCTGTGGCTGGCATATTTATATTGGCCGATTGACTTGTATAAGTTTACACTAGAGTATTAGCTAGTGTATTCATCTTCATGCTACCCTCATCGGCCGATTCCAGTAATTTGCTATAAACATGGTCACATGGGCTGATGAGATTAGATCTACTTTATTAGTTCTATCTTATTACTACCTCAAGTAAGCCGATATAGGTTTGCCCTATCGGCCAGGCCATCACGATGCAACATCGGCCTATCGGCCGATTGGCCATCGGTTCTCACATGGTTTACTTGTTTCTTGTTGATTGCAGATCAAATCAACTGGCACGCTCTACTTACGACTAGGCAAGCCATTTGGACCTGCACTGGAGCTAAGCAGATCTCCCAGGCCGCCGTGGTAACGCGGAACCCGTTTGGTTGCTGGACGGGTCGAAATTCTGCGCCAACAGCTTCGTATCGGACTCTGTAACCGTATCGGTCTGGGGAGGTGTTGCCATAGAGAGCGTATCGGCCGATACGGATTTGGTTTGGTCGTGGGCCGATACGGGTTGTGAGTTGACAGCGTCAATGTGGGCTTGGTCTGGGCTCGAGATAAGCTTTAAGGAAGTTGCCAAATAGAGGTAAAGCTCGGTTTTAGGCAATTGTATCTTGTAAATTAAGTAGTTTAGATCTAATCTGTGGCTTAAGTCTGCCGCAAGGACTTGTTTGTTAGTTGTAGATAAGATTGTACCCTACAAGGGTTCTGTTGTAACCTCGGGTATAAATATCCCGAGAGTTTGTACATAGAAGCTCTCTCTCAATCAATCATACAATCAAATCAATCTACTTTCGGCGCATCGCCAACCCTCGCAAGAGGTTGACCTTGACGAGTTCTTGCCTTCCCAGAGCAAAGGTAAGAACTCGTTCCCGACGATCGGCATCGTCGGGACTAGCGTGTCACTTTAGGCACGTTAAGCCTCAATGATGTGGTTGTCGTCTATCATGTTTTGAGTAATCTTGACAAGCATCTTAATTATGCTTCGCCGGCGGTCTACTCGTTTTAGGGTTTATTGCCGACGATGGTTTAATTATTATTTTTGGTTAGATTGTTCAATGCATTTATCATTCCCAAAAGCAATTGATGGCTTGATTTTCTTTGTGCTAAATCTTGTTTCACACTTTGAGTTGCTATCGACCTTAGTCCTGTTTCGAGATCTGATGCGAAGCCTGTTTTCGGTTGTAATTAAGGATAGCGCCGGGGTTTCAGCCGGTCTTATCTAATGCATGTGATTATTTATGTTTTTGCATGTGTTTGCCACTTATACATGTGGATCGACGAATATAAACATATCGGTCACAGAGTGTTTTTAAAGACTTCTTTGTGGTTGGTGTGTTTATGTTAGCCGATTGACTTGTATAAGTTTACACTAGAGTAATAGCTAGTGTAGTTATCTTCATGAAACCCTCATCGGCTAATTTCATTAATCTGTCATACGTTTTTAGCATGGGCCGATGAGTTTAGATTTCTTCAGTTTACTTATTATATTGAGTAAGCCGATACAGCTTTGCCCTATCGGCTGGGCTATAACAATGTGACATCGGCCTCTCGGCCGATCGATCATTGTTTTCTGACATGGTTTACTTGTTTCTTGTTGATTGCAGATCAAATCAACTGGCACGCTCTGCGCACGACCAGGCAAGCCAATTTGGACCTGCACTGGAGTTAAGCAGATCTCCCAGGCCGCCGTGGAAACGCGGAACCTGTTTGGTTGCTGGACGGGTCTAAATTCTGCGCCAACACGCTTTTGGCACGCCCAGTGGGACTAAGAGCGCAAACTCTGCAACAACAACAAACCTCCTCAAGATGTCGAAGCAGGTCGAGATTTCCGAGGAGAACATCGTCCCTGTGACCGCCGACCAGCTCAATGCAGAGCAGAAGGCTGAGACGGAAAATCTGGTCGAGCAGTTCCAGAATATGTACCTGCAAACATATTCTAGGACTCGGCAAGGCACCTTGATCCAAAAATCCAAGGTAGTTATGCCGAGTCCTGGAGATGGAGCTGGCACGTCGGCGGCGGTCACGACCACACCGTCAAGACTGAAGATACTGCAGCGCCGACGTTGCAAGATAGGATTGACTCCGCAGTTCATTCTGTGCTAGTCAACCAATCGGGGATCCTGGTGAACACATTGACCAATACGGTCAAATCGATCCTAGATGGGTCGATTCACCAGTACAAGCCTCAGGGGCCGATTTTCTTACCAGAAAATAAGTTCCCTGCCTATCGGACCCTGAGGAACGACCTGAGCACGGCTCAGCCGACAGCGCGGATGCCACCCCCATCGGCGCAGCCAACAACAACACTGCCACTGGTCCTCACCAGTTAGACAGGGGGGAGCCCTCAGCACATCACAGAGGAGCAATATGCTCAATGGACCAAGGGGAAGCAACCAGTGATCGAGCCGATGCAGCAAGTTCCTGTTCACCAGTCATCGGCCGGACAGCCACAAGCCCCGGTGTTCAACAATCCTCCACCTCAAGCTACATACAATGTGCCACAAGGCTACCAGCAGCACACCGCAAGGCAGTATGGCGCGCAGAATCTTGATCACCACTACCAGCCGTACTCCCCCAGGCAGTATCAAGTAGAGGGCTTGCAACAATCATATCAGCAAGACCTCCCACATCGGCCCGCAGGATACTGGGCCGATATGATAGCCGAAGTGATGCGAGATCAGTTCGGCTTAAAGCCCAAGGAAAACTCTACAGTGTATCGGCACTCGTATCTCGAGGAATTTGACAGAGTGCCATTGCCAGGCCGATACAAGATCCTGGACTTCTCCAAGTTTTCGGGGCAGGACAACGTCTCGACGTATGAGCATGTCAGCCAATTCCTAGCACAGTGTGGGGAGGCATCGGCTATCGAGGCATTGAGGGTGAGGTTTTTCCCTCTATCCTTATCAGGGTCTGCGTTTACGTGGTTTTCATCTCTATCCTGCAATTCCATCAGAGGATGGATAGATCTGGAGAAACAGTTTCATAGGTATTTCTATAACGGCGTACAAGAAATGAAACCGTCCGATCTGACCGCCATTAGGCAACGAGTCGACGAATCGGTCCCGGAGTATATCCAACGATTCAGGGACGTAAGGAACAGATACTTCAGCCTTAGCTTGACCGATTCTCAGCTTGCCGATTTGGCATTCCAAGGGTTGTTAGGGCCGATACGCGAGAGGGTCTCCTCTCAGGAATTTGACAGCCTAGCTCAGCTAGCACAACGGGTATCGGCCCACGAACAACGATTCCAGGAGGCAAAGAAATTTGCAAAAAAGATCAACACAGTCTATCAGTATGCCTCCGACGACGACGACGAGGAAGATGTTGATGTCGACCTGGCTGAGTGGGCCCGGATGAGGAAGCCGACAACTTGCCAATGGGTCAAGAAGGGCGACAAAGAAGACAAATTCGACTTCGACATCAACAAGGCCGATAAAATATTTGACCTACTGTTGCAATAAAAGCAAATTCAGTTGCCAGTAGGTCATGTATTGCCGTCGGCCGAAGAGATTAAGAAACGGAGATATTGCAAGTGGCATAACTCTTATTCACACCATACAAAGGAATGCAAGATCTTCAGACAACAGATTCAATCGGCCATCGAGCAAGGCAGGATTAAAATCGATGATGCCAAGCGACCGATGAAGATCGAAGGACACCCGTTCCCAGTCAACATGGTGCGGGCGGACAGGGCCGATGGCAGTGCCCATCGGACCAGCAAGCGACCTTATCAGACCTCCGAGGGCCTGATTAGAAAATACCAGCGGCGGCAGGAAGAACAAGCTCAAGACTATGCCGATCAAGACAACTCCTACGACCCACATTGGGAGTGCGAGTTTTTCCGGTTCTGCTGGAATGAGGGAATGAGGTTGCCATCTTTCCAGGAGTGCCCTGCATGTAATGGTGCAGAAGATTCTTATCAGGGCAGCTCAAGCAGGCAAGCGCATCGGCCGGCCAAGCAAAGAAAATCGGTTCATGAGAGGTTAGGGCCGATGCACCAAGAGCAACATATTGAAGACGAGGAGCAAGTCCAGAACCCCCAATGGTGCCCAAGCGATGTATTCACTAAGACACAAAAACGGCGGGTTCAGAGGCTAAGGAGGAAAGAACAAATCCAGGAGCAACAGGTGGCGATAACCCATCGGCCGGCCAAGACCAAGAAAGAGTGAAGGATAAAATCCACGGTGGTCACGGCCGATGAGGGCACCTCCAATACAGCCCGGGCTTCTACGGCTTCAAAAGGAAAACGAGTGGCATCGGCGCCTGTTAATATGGTTTTCATATTGCCAGCAGAGTATAGCGTGCGGGCGGCTGATGAAGCAATGGCCGACGACGAACAATCTTTGGCCAGACTACAATTGCCACCAGATCAAGCCATCTTCGACAAGCCAGTTGACGCCAGCTACAGACACTTGCGGCCGTTATACATCAAGGGATTCATCAATGGGCGGCCGATGACGAAGATGCTGGTCGATGGCGGCGCGGCGGTCAATTTAATGCCATACACAACCTTCAGGAAGCTTGGGAAGGTACCTGAAGACCTTATCAAGACCAACATGGTATTAAAGGACTTCGGTGGAAACGCGTCCGAGGCGAAGGGGGTCCTAAATGTGGAACTCACCGTGGGCAGCAAGACAATACCCACCACCTTCTTCGTCTTCGACGGAAAGGGTTCCTACAGCTTGTTGTTGGGACGGGATTGGATCCACGCAAATTGTTGCGTCCCTTCAACAATGCACCAATGCCTCATGCAATGGCAAGGGGACTAGGTTGAGATCGTGCAGGCTGATCGGTCGGTACACGTGGCTAATGCCGATCTCGCAGTATGGGAGATGGAGGGAATCGACTGCTTGTCCGGGCGAGTCTGGGACGCCGATTTCCTCAAAGTAACTGACTGCGACATCGAGACGATTGAAGATCAAGACAAGCAGTTACTTTTGCAAAGATGTGCCGTCCGCCGTTGAAGATGAACAAGCTAGTCCCTACACAGATGATGCGGTGGACGAGCTCGATGGCAAGTTGGGACAGGGCTTTACGTCGGCCGATGAGCTTGAAGAAGTTGATATAGGAATAGGTGATAGGCCTAGGCCGACGTACGTAAGTGCTAACGTGCCGAAGGAATACAAGAGTAATCTTATAAATCTGTTGAAAGAATTCATGGATTGTTTTGCATGGGAATATCATGAGATGCCAGGATTAAGCCGATCGATTGTAGAACATCGGCTACCAATCAAACCAGGCTATCGGCCGTTTAAACAAGCTCCTAGGAGGTTTAAGGCCGATATGCACGAAGCTATCAAGGCAGAGATCACACGACTTTATGATGCCAACTTCATCAGACCCTGCCGATACGCAGAATGGGTCTCCAACATAGTTCCAGTAATGAAGAAAAATGGCAAGCTTAGGATATGTATTGACTTCAGAGACTTGAACAAATCAACACCGAAAGACGAATACCCTATGCCTCTGGCCGATTTGCTCATCGATGCCGCGTCTGGGCACAAGGTTATCAACTTCATGGATGGGAACGCAGGCTACAACCAAATTTTCATGGCCGAAGAAGATGTTCACAAAACAGCCTTCCGATGCCCAGGGGCAATCGACCTATATGAATGGGTCGTCATGACATTTGGGTTGAAGAACGCTGGAGCTACATATCAGAGGGCTATGCATTATATTTTTCATGATCTTATCGGCTCTTTGATTGAAGTTTATATTGACGATGTCGTCGTGAAGTCAAGAGAATATGATATGCACTTGGCCGATTTACGCAAGGTACTTGAAAGAGCGAGGAAGTATGGTTTAAAAATGAACCCTAACAAGTGTGCCTTTGGCGTATCGGCCGGTCAGTTCTTGGGTTTCTTGGTCCACGAAAGAGGAATCAAGATTACACAGAAGAATATCGATGCTATAAAGAAAATCAAACCTCCGACGAACAAGACCAAGTTACAATCTCTGCTCGGCAAGATCAATTTTGTTCGGCGCTTTATATCGAACCTGTCAGGAAGAATAGAGCCGTTCACTCCGTTATTGAAGATAAAAGAGGATGAAGAGTTCGTATGGGGTGATAAGCAGCAGAAGGCGCTGGACGATATCAAGGAGTATTTAACCTCTCCGCCAGTTCTGATCCCTCCGCAGAAAGGGGTTCCGTTCAGACTGTACCTATCGGCCGATGAGAAATCCATCGGCTCAGTCTTGGTGCAAGATATTGGGGGTAAGGAAAGAGCTATTTTTTATCTCAGTAGGAGGATGCTAGACGCTGAGACAAGGTACACGCCGGTAGAAAAACTCTGCTTGTGCTTATATTTCTCATGTACTAAGTTGAGGCATTATTTACTTTCCAATGAGTGCATTGTGGTAAGTAAGGCCGATGTGATGAAATACATGCTATCGGCCCCCGTATTAAAAGGAAGAATTGGGAAGTGGATTTTTGCCTTGACAGAGTTCGACCTACGGTATGAATCGGCTAAAGCGATCAAGGGACAAGCCCTAGCCGATTTTATTGTTCAGCACAGAGATGATTCAATTGCATATTCAGATCTTGTGCCATGGACCTTGTATTTCGATGGGTCTGTCTGCAGACATGGATGCGGTATCGGCCTAGTCATCATATCCCCTCGGGGGGCAAGTTTTGAGTTTGCTTTTACTATCAAGCCTTATTATACTAACAATCAAGCAGAGTACGAAACGGTGCTTAAAGGCTTGCAGTTATTACGAGAAGTCGAGGTCGATTCCGTAGAAATCATTGGTGATTCGCAACTGGTAATCAATTAACTTTCTGAGGCGTATGAATGCAAGAACGATATGCTCAGAGTCTACAACGAGGAGTGCAAGGAGTTACTACAAGGTTTTAAGATTGTGACGATGAGGCATATACCCAGGAAGCAGAACTTCGAGGCCAATGATTTAGCTCAGGGGGCATCGGGTTACAGGCCGATGGCTAAAGATGTTCAGATTCAGATCGCTCTCGTGCATGCCGATGATTGGAGGTTTGATATCATCGAGTATTTGAGAAATCCTTCTCAATCGGCGTCACGAAGAATGAAGTATAAAGTTTTACATTATGTCCTGCTGGACGATGACTTGTATTATCGGACGATTGATGGTGTCTTACTCAAGTGCCTAGGTCCCGAGGAGGCCAAAACTGTTATGAGTGAAGTACATGAAGGGATTTGTGGAACCCATCAATCGGCCCATAAAATGAGATGGCTGTTGAAGCGCGTCGGATATTTTTGGCCAACCATGCTAGAGGATTTTTTCAAGTATTATAAAGGATGTCAGGATTGTCAGAAGTTTGGAGCAATTCAAAGAGCACCGGCATCGGCTATGCATCCAATCATAAAGCCATGGCCATTTCGTGGATGGGGAATAGATATGATCGGCCAGATTAACCCGCCATCGAGCAAGGGACACAAATATATCTTGGTGGCTACAGATTACTTCACAAAGTGGGTTGAGGCCGTCCCCCTTAAGAAGGTTGATTCCAAAGATGCAATTCAGTTTGTCAAGGAATATATTATATATCGGTTTGGGTTACCTCAGACGATAACCACCGATCAGGGATCAATCTTCGTGTCCGATGAGTTCGTCCAGTTCGCCGATAGCATGGGCATTAAATTATTAAATTCTTCTCCTTACTACGCGCAAGCTAATGGACAGGCAGAGGCTTCTAATATGACTTTAATCTAGTTAATCAAAAGGAAAATCGACGAACAGCCGAGGCAATGGCACACAACGCTGGCCGATTCCCTTTGGGCGTATCGGATGGCTTGCCATGGTGCAATTCAAGTGCCTCCGTATCAGTTGGTTTATGGACATGAAGCGGTGCTGCCGTGGGAAACTAACATCGGCTCAAGGAGGATTGCCTTGCAAGACGACCTGACAGCCGATGAGTACCATAATCTTATGGTAGATGAGTTAAATGATTTGGCGCACGTCCGATTACGGGCCTTAGAGAAGATCAAACGTGATAAAGATAGAGTGGCTCGTCATTACAACAAAAAAGTTGTCGCCAAGTCGTTTGAAGTAGGGGATCTTGTATGGAAATTAATAATGCCGATTGGTTCCAGAGATAATAAATTCGGCAAGTGGTCACCTAATTGGGAAGGTCCTTTTCAAATTCATCGCTGTGTTCCTCACAATGCTTATTTGCTCAAGGGGTTGGATGGCGAGATTTATGGATGAGCTCTTAATGGCAAGTACTTGAAGAAATATTATCCTAGCGTCTGGATCGACTCATGATCGGCCCTCCAGCCGATTTACGATTACAGCCGATGTGTTATGCATCGTCTTTAGATGGCTGATACATACTATCGCCCTTAGTTCAAATTTTACAACATGAGCCCTCATCTTCTAAAATTTAGGGGGCATATATATATACAAGCGCAAGCGCAGAATTTTTCAAGTTTTCAAGGAATTTTCTTCTTCAGATGAAGGAATTTTCTTCTTCAGAGTAAGATCGAATTCGGCTCTTGGCCGATGAGGTTGGTTGGTAAAGGGATATCTGTTCGTAGGATGGATTTCAGAAATAATTTTAGAATTTTCAGATCAAATTCGGCTGCGTGGCCGATAAGGTTTGTATTTACATGGTAAAAAGACAAAATAGGTTACATCACCCTATGAAGTCTGCAATAGCTGCAATGGCTCTACGGCGAATTTGTTCAATGTCTTCTTTAGCTTGGGCGTCAGCGGCCGTCGACCCTGGGATTGGCTTCAATGACTTACTCAGGGTTGCAAGATACTTGGCCGATGCCTTGAGCTTTGCCGTCTGGTCTTCGATAGCCTTGGGTGATGCAGCTATCCCGGCTTCAACTTCTTGGATCTCGTGGCGCGTGGCTTCCAGCTTCGATTCTAGCTCTGCTTCGAGACGATGGAGTTCTTCAAGTCTATGCTTCAAGACAATCGGCTCCACCGCTAGCTCATCCAACTTGGTCTTGTCAGCATTGACTTGAGCCCTGCTAGCGGATAGGGCCGATTCCAGTTGCTCACGCTCTCGTCGCTTTGCGAGTCTTTCTTTTGCCTTGTTAAGCTTGAATCGGTATTGCTCCAAGAAGATGGCCGGTGTTAGAATCTCCATCAGGTTTTCGGGCAGTTCGTCCTGAATTTCTTGTACCCTGACCCTGATGGGGGTGCAATCTTCCACCAAGTACTCCAACGAGGACTCCAGCCGATTGGCGATGTCGGTCAGCCGGTTCTTCAGATCATCAGAAATTGACGCCCTGGCTGTGGTGGGTGGCTCCTTGTCCTCATCATCAAGAAACTGGCCGATATCAAAAGAGAACATATCGGCTAGGTTGTGCAAATATCAATATGGGTCAAGGTTAGCCTTGTTTAACTGGAACCGGCAGAAAGGGGATCAGAGTAATCATGGTTACCTGTGTTGGAGCATCGGTGGTGCTTGCATCGGCCTCCTTTTGCTGTGTTGAGGCAGTAGGCGAGGGGATTGGCCGATGCGGTGAAGGTGATGCAGCCCTAGGCTGAAAAAGCAGGAAATTGGTAAATAGGGTTATGTAAATAGCAAGATAATGCAAAAAATCAACTCTTACCGAGACAGTCGGAGAGGGTGGTGGAGAAGGAGAGGGAGTCCTCAATCGTACCTTGGCTCGTTCGCGCCATTGTAGAGTGGCTTTCTTGGTTCTTGGTAAAGGGGCCGATCGAGTTCTCTCCTTCAACATAGACGACGCCGCAGCCTGAAAAGGATATGAAGTTAAAGTATGACAGTACGAGGGGATTAGGTAAACACAAAGAAGAGATTATATTGACCTTGCGAACTGCATGTCTGGTCCTTTTTGGTTGCGGGGCATCATCTTGGTCATCGGCCGATGGGATCCAAGCAACTTCGGCCGATGGCTCCTAGGTGGTTTCGACCGACGGGTTTTCTTCTTCGTGTGCATTGGCCGCTGCTGTGTCAACCTCCTCCTCCATTACTTGTTCATCGAGGAAGTCTTCCAAGGAAGAGTCTAGCTCTTCAACATCGGCCTGGTTATCGGTTCTAGCTTTCTTGCTGGTTTTCTGTGATTTGCCTCTGGCTGGCGCTTTCCTTTTAGGGTTTTCTTTGGGCATCGGACCTTGGAGAAGCGACGGCAATTTTGGGGCAGTAAGGCCGATGATTGATTCCATGACAGTTGATCCTGACGGGGCTAGGGCTTGATGATAAAAGATTTCTCGCCCGCTGTTGCTCATAGCCGGAATCGGACCATCGGGGACCTGAGGGCTGATGTTTTTGATAAGGCCCGTCACATAGAATCTGGCCGATTGGTGGAAAATATGAGCAGCCCACTCTTGCCACCATGTCTGAAAACTGATATGAACAAAGGCGCTCAGATGCAATCGGTCACAATCATCGAGATTTGGGAGTTCGATTTCCAGCGCTTTGCTCATGACCAGCGCCGATGGAACCGTGCCTCTGCTCTCTAGGAGCTTATGAAGATACAAACTCACAGGAAGTTGTCCAAGCCCGCACTGTCTAGCGGCCACCATTGGATTATAGAATTCGTAAGACAGGCTGGTGCTTCTTCCTTGAAATAGGCCTACTGGGAGCAGGCACGGGGTGAGGCCGATCATGAACAATTCCCTTGACTCTGAATCATCATTTATCAAACTCAGTTGAAGATCGTCAGGGAGTTCAAAATCTCGGTCCGATGTGTAGACAAACATGTCCATCCTGGCCGATGGAGGGCCGGTGAAGAAGCGAATGAACCATGTAGCCATGTCCTCGGCCCATTGGTCTGCGCCTGGGTAGACAGAAGCTGCTTCCCTATAGGACATGCATCTTCTAGTCCTGGGGTCTTCATGATCAGCATATTTGGAGAGGAAGCAGGAGTCCGATAACGGAGGCCGATTGACCATGGGGTTGGTGTGGATGGTGAGCCAGAGCTGAACAAACCACCATGGTCCTCCGTGGGCCACAGTTTGTTTCAGTATCAAATCTTGTGTGGAGGCATGAAGCAGCCGATAGACAGCTCCCAAAAGGTATCAGCCCAAGGGGATTTGTTTCTTGTCGACCAAAGCCTGAGCCAAGTGTTGACAGTTTGTAGTGGGGCCGCAGGTCGATCCACAAAAGACAAATCTCTCCAACCATAATGTCAGGAAGGCTACATGTTCTCGTTCTGAGACCGATCCCTATTCCATGTGTTCAGAGATGTACCCAGACCAACCTCCAATCTTTTTGGTCTTCAACTTGTGGCTGCTATGTATCAGGAGGCTGAAGGGGTTGATCTCGGAATCAATGTCCAATCCTATTAGTATCTTGATGTCGATCAGAGTGGGGGTCATCGGACCTTGTTTGAACATAAAGGCATTCAAGGTACTGGACCAGAAGTAGCTGGCGGCCGACATGAGTGGCTCATTCTTCTTGGTATCGGCCAGGGATAAAGTGATGCATTGGCCGATCCCAATCTCGTCCCAGTGGACTTGTTTGGCAGCAGCAATCCTCTTATGCCAGGTTCTGTATCCGTTGAGCTTGGATGGCCAGGACCTGAAGGTATGTTTCCATGAAGACACATTGGGCTTGGCTTGCCTAAAGGGGATTCTGTCCGTTTCGGCGTTGATTAGCCAAGTTGGGTCGCAGTCGCCCATGGGGCCTAGCAGAAAGCGATGGGATTTGTCGTTGGTGGGGATCAAGATTTGGTTTTTGAAGACCTAGATTGTGAGAATGACGATGAAAATATAAGACCCGGGGGGCAGAGAGTAAAAACCCTAACTTGGAGAAATCGGCGGAAAAAGTGATAATGTGGATTTTGAAGGAATTGACTTACCGAAGGGATCTCGGAGGCATAGAACGGGGCGGAGGCCATCGTTGTCTTTGAAGGGGTCGCTGTGAAGGGGGTCGATGTTGACGGGACGTCGAGGGGTCGCCGGAGTTGAAGAACATGAAGAGTTTGTTGAATCGGCGGTGGAAGGATTCGAATCTGGATCTGCGCGGTTTTCAGATTAGACCTAGCAAAGAAGTCGATGAGTTCCTTGGAGCTAATTCCGCCACATTATATAATGAAGCGGAATTGGGGGGCATGTGTTAACGACGGATTTTGGTAATCGACTTGGAAAGAAAAGAGGAAACCGAAGCAGAGAGGAAGGATTGAGTTGGAGTCGGACCAGGCTTCGTATCGGACTCTGCAACCGTATCGGACTGGGGAGGTGTTGCCATAGAGAGCGTATCGGCCGATACGGATTTGGTTTGGTCGTGGGCCGATACGGGTTGTGAGTTGACAGCGTCAATGTGGGCTTGGTCTGGGCTCGAGATAAGCTTTAAGGAAGTTGCCAAATAGAGGTAAAGCTCGGTTTTAGGAATTTGTATCTTGTAAATTAAGTAGTTTAGATCCAATCTGTGGCTTAAGTCTGCCGCAAGGACTTGTTTGTTAGTTGTAGATAAGATTGTACCCTACAAGGGTTTTGTTGTAACCTTGAGTATAAATATCCCGATAGTTTGTACATAGAAGCTCTCTCTCAATCAATCATACAATCAAATCAATCTACTTTCGGCGCATCGCCAACCCTCGCAAGAGGTTGACCTTGACGAGTTCTTGCCTTCCCAGAGCAAAGGTAAGAACTCGTTCCCGACGATCAGCATTGTCGGGACTAGCGTGTCGCTTTAGGCACGTTAAGCCTCAATGATGTGATTCCCGACGATCAGCATTGTCGGGACAAGCGTCTTAATTATGCTTCGCCGGCGGTCTACTCGTTTTAGGGTTTATTGCCGACGATGGTTTAATTATTATGTTTGGTTAGATTGTTCAATGCATTTATCATCCCCAAAAGCAATTGACGGCTTGATTTTCTTTGTGCTAAATCTCGTTTCACACTTTGAGTTGCTATCGACCTTAGTCCTGTTTCGAGATCTGACGCGAAGCCTGTTTTTGGTTGTAATTAAGGATAGCGCCGGGGTTTCAGCCGGTCTTATCTAATGCATGCGATTATTTATGTTTTTGCATGTGTTTGCCACTTATGCATGTGGATCGACGAATATAAACATATCGGTCACAGAGTGTTTTTAAAGACTTCTTTGTGGTTGGTGTGTTTATGTTAGCCGATTGACTTGTATAAGTTTACACTAGAGTAATAGCTAGTGTAGTTATCTTCATGAAACCCTCATCGGCTAATTTCATTAATCTGTCATACGTTTTTAGCATGGGCCGATGAGTTTAGATTTCTTCAGTTTACTTATTATATTGAGTAAGCCGATACAGCTTTGCCCTATCGGCTGGGCTATAACAATGTGACATCGGCCTATCGGCCGATCGATCATTGTTTTCTGACATGGTTTACTTGTTTCTTGTTGATTGCAGATCAAATCAACTGGCACGCTCTGCGCACGACCAGACAAGCCCATTTGGACCTGCACTGGAGTTAAGCAGATCTCCCAGGCCGCCGTGGAAACGCGGAACCTGTTTGGTTGCTGGACGGGTCTAAATTCTGCGCCAACATCTACGTCTCCGCAACTCACCAGGTGGTCAGCACGGTATTGGTCGTCGAGCGTGAGGAAGAAGGCCGCACCCAAAAGGTTCAACGGCCAATCTACTTCGTCAGCGAGGTGCTGGCAGGAGCCAAAACCCGCTATCCTCAGGTACAAAAATTGTTATATGGAGTCTTAATCACTGCTAGGAAGCTAGCCCATTATTTTTAGAGCCACTCAGTCACCGTCGTCACGTCCTTTCCACTCGGCGATGTCATCCACATCCGGGAGGTTACTGGACGCATCGCGAAGTGGGCACTGGAGTTGATGCCGCTGGACATATCTTTCAAGGCGAGGACGTCTATAAAGTCTCAAGTCCTGGCGGATTTCGTAGCCGAGTGGACCGAACAACAAGAAGATGTACCTAGAGAAGATTTGCAGTACTGGACCATGTACTTCGATGGATCCAAAAGAGTCACCGGCTTGGAAGCGGGAGTCGTGCTGATTTCCTCGACTGGGGAGAGGCTACGGTATGTCCTTCACATCCACTTTCTCGCCTCACACAACGTCGCTGAGTATGAAGCCCTCCTTCACGGCCTACGACTTGCTGTTTCACTCGGGATACGACGGATGATTGTGCGAGGAGATTCCCAGTTGGTGGTTAACCAGGTGATGAAGGACTGGTCCTGTTTGAATGAGACCATGGAGGTCTACCGACAGGAGGTTCGCAAGCTTGAAGACAAGTTTGACGGATTGGAGTTATCCCATGTCTTGAGACATAATAAGGAAGCGGCAGACCGGTTGGCACAGCTTGGGTCCAAGCGCGAAGCAGCCCCGACTAATGTTTTCGTGGAACATCTCTATGAGCCGACTGTTGCCAAAGCACTAACCTCCGATGAAGGAGTTACCAGCCAAGTCGCCATGCTCGACGCCGATTGGTGGACACCGTTCATCAAGTTTTTAACTCAGCAAGAGCTGCCGGGTGACCGGGATGATGCGGAACGAGTCCGATGTCGTAGTCAAGGCTATGTCATGGTTGACTCAGAGCTATACAAGAGAAGCCCCTCTGGAATTTTGATGAGATGCGTCACGCCAGAGGAAGGACGACAATTATTGCAAGATATTCACTCGGGCATCTGCGGCAGCCATGCCGCGGCGCACACTCTGGTGGGCAAGGCTTACAGACAAGGATTCTTCTGGCTCACGGCGGTCACCGATGCAGATAAGGTAGTTCGCACGTGTGAAGGTTGTCAATTCTTCGCTCGACAGAGCCACGTTCCAGCCCAAGATCTCCAAACAATTCCCTTATCATGGCCTTTCGCCGTGTGGGGCTTGGACATGGTGGGTCCGTTCAAGAAGGCGTCAGGTGGATTCACGCATCTGTTCGTCGCGGTTGATAAGTTTTCCAAGTGGATCAAGGCTAAGCCGGTTGCTACGATAACTGCGGACAAGGTGCGAGACTTTATTCTAAGCATCGTGAATCGGTTTGGTGTCCCGAACAGAATTATAACTGACAATGGGACTCAATTCACTGGAGGCATTTTTAAGGAGTTCTGCGAAGACTTCGGTATTAAGATTTGCTACGCATCGGTGGCGCACCCCAAGAGCAACGGACAAGTTGAATGAGCTAATGGTATGGTTCTTCAAGGTATCAAAGCGCGAGTGTTTGATAGGCTACGACCGTACGCCGGAAGATGGGTTCAAGAGTTGCCTTTGGTATTATGGTCATTGCGGACCACACCCAGTCGGGCTACTGGCCAATCTCCTTTCTTCTTGGTTTACGGAGCAGAAGCAATGTTGCCGAGTGAGATGGAGTACGAGTCTCTTCATGTTCGTAGCTTCGATGATGAGCATTACGACCAAGACAGAATTGATGACCTCACCCGACTGGAGGAAGCCCGCGAAGCTGCATTGATTCAGTCGGCACGGTATCTTCAAGGACTTCGGCGCTACCATAACCGCAATGTTCGGTCACGAGCCTTCATTGTTGGAGACATGGTTCTACGCAAGATTCAAACTACCAAAGATCGCCACAAGCTATCTCCACTATGGGAAGGGCCCTACATAATCGCTGAGGTGACTCGGCCAGGAGCATATCATCTAAAGCGTGAAGATGGGACCATGGTGGAGAATTCCTGGAACATTGAGCATCTTCGTCAATATTATACTTAAGCATTTTTCGTCTCTATGTTCTTCTCGACTGTCAACTTCAAGTAGGATGACCTCTTGGGTTGTCAGTCGGGGGCTATACATATATCAATAAAGCATTATTTTCTTTGATGACTTGTTTATATTTAGTTTATCATTGTTTAGTGTTTTGGTTCGAGTCCAATAGATAAGGACTGAGAATTTTTTGACGGCTTAATCAAGCTTAGGCTTGGTGACAGTCGGACGAAAATTCTTAAGAAATTATATATGAAGACTCAGATCAGGGCATTAACATAAATAAGCTATATATTTACAAGTCAACATTACAGCGAGTCATATACATCAAGACAAGTCAGCTACTCCTGGAAGTTTGCGGCTACATCACCAGCTACCTTTTTCGCCGACTCCTGTGCTTCACTTATGAGCTCCAGGGCTCGCTCATCTGAGGTGCCAGCTGCAAAGCCATCTCCGACAGAGTCCACGTCTATCCGGGGATAGAGTGATTTCGTCTGCGCAAGAGCGAAGCTTGCACCCATGACGGCTGCGTCAGAGATATTCTCCATATATTTAGCCGGGGCCGTTCTGAGTTTATCAAAGATTTCTACGGCATCCAATGAGCTCGTCCCGAGTCCATGTTTATAGAGTGCTGACAGGATCGGCGTGGCAGCATTGGCGATGTCATCCCTTACACTTTCAGCCCTTCGGACTCTTTCGGCGAAGACATCAAATTGTGCTTGGGATTTGACCTTATAAGCTACAAGAGGGATATGATTACATAAATATTCAAGACTGATTGAGTCACGGAGTGTTATCTCAAAAGGCTTACCTTCAAATTCTTCCAGGATTTTCTCATTATCAGACTCCAGCTTGGCTTTATCGGTGCTTGTTTTCTTCAGCTGGGCCTTGAGGGAGTCAATTTCAGCTAAATTTGCTACAACATGAAGGTTTGCAAGCATCAGGATCAAAACAAATTATATGCGAAGACAGAGCAAGTACAAAGGTAGTTTGGCTTACCCTCGATTGAGCCACGGAGTTCCAAGTTCTCATCTTGGAGCTTCATGATTTCTGCCCGCAAGACGACCTCTCGAGCTGCAGCTTCTTCTCTGGCGGCCTTGAGGTCTTGATGAACGCTTTCCAGAGAATTTACATGGGGAACCAGCTTCTCGAGAGTGTCTGATTTGGCCATTGAGCGACAATATATTCTCTGCATAAGGGGATGAGGATAGTCAACCACATTAGACAACGATGACAAGACAAAGAGGAAATACACTTACATTCATTAGGCGGGTGGCTTCGTTGAGGCTGGCCACGAGCATGTCGCTTTCTTCATTTTCCTTTTGCTTATTTAACACGATGCCTTGCTTTATGCCTTGGGCATCGCGCCACTCGATCTTGATAGGAGGGACCGAGTCAACTGGAGACTTCAGTCGGGCGATTTCCTCCTCTTCGGCTGATTGATCTAGAGAAGATGAATGAAGAAAGAAGTGAGAAATATGATGAAGACAAGATTCTGGCGATTATTGAGAGATTTACCTGTTTTAGGAGCCGGATCCTCGGATGGTGCCTCTTGACCGCGCGAGTCCTGTGGATTTTCGTCCGGCTGGTTTCTAGTTGGGGCATCTTGACTAGCAGTCGGGGGCTGTTCTTCTTCGGCCGACTGGTTTCCAGCTGGGAAGACTTGGCTGGCAGTCGGGGGCTCAGCCTCAGGAGCGTTTTTGCCTAAGGATTCCGCCCCAGAAGCATCCTCACTCAGGACAGGGTCTTGCGTTTTTGGTTCTGCAGGCCTTGGCTTTTCTGACGCTGTAGATGGGTTTGTGTTTTCAGCCTGCCCGGTGGGATCTATATCTTGAGGTTTCCTGCAAGAAAGAAGATAAAGACAATTGAGTTGGAAGTGAAAAAGATTTTTAACAAAAAGCTGACTCTGGTTATGTGAGATACCTATTGGACCTCCTGATTTTAGGAGTGGACCTGGCTGTTGGTTTCGGAGGACTTATGTTAGATTGTGGAATCTGGACTTCTTCGTCGTCCAAGTCATCAACGACCAGTCTCCTTTTACTCGCTCGCCTGCTAATATCTTCGTCGGCGGCAGCCCTTTTCTCTTGAGGCTCAACCTTGATTTTGGGGCCGCCGGTTGATTTTTTGGCAGCAGGCCGAGTTGGCATATCGTCATGATACACCTTATATGGCTTGGAAATAATAAGAGCGTTTGCCTGCAAGTAGAGTTTTTGAGATATATTGAAGGATGTGTGCAAGATTGAAAGAGTTTTGAAGACCCAAGTCGACTTACCGGAGGAGGAGGTCGGAACAGGTTGAACGGAGGAACCGACATCTTGTGGCTGCGATCTACTGTGATTCCAGAGGAGAAGATCTTGTACATGCGAGTGCACAAGGCCTGGTAACTCAGAGCATCGCGGTCCTCCCGATTGGGGTCGCTTTCACCCTCATACTCGAATGCTGGCTTAGATCTTTCCTTGATGGGAGCCAGTCGGTTCTTGATAAAGTGCCGGGTGATTTGTTCTCCTTGGAGGCCTTTCTTCTTCATTTCAAGAATATTGGCCAGGAGGTTATTTGCTTCTACCCAATCTTGGTTCTCCGGCAGTGTGCTCCAGTTGGCTCTTTGGATTGGTGGAAGGCCGACGAAGTCGGGCAAACTGGGATGGGGGTTCGAGATATAGAACCAGTTTGCGTGCCAGCCCTTGTTGGAGGATTTCAAGGGGAGAGAGAAGTAATATCTGCGGAGAGTCCCGCGGAGTTGAAAGCCAGCCCCGCCGACAACGCAGGGGTCATCCTTGGTCGGGTGTGGCTTGACATAGAACATACGGCGAAATAGATTGAAATGGGGAAGTATGCCTAAGAAAGCTTCGCACACATGGATAAATATTGCAATGTGGAGGACAGAATTGGGATTTAAGTGATATATTTGAAGGCCGTAGTATTCGAGGATACCACGGAAGAAGTCGGAAGTGGGAAGACCAAATCCGCAGTAGAGGAAAGAGGTGAAGACCACAATCTCACCGGTGTTTGGAGTGGGGAACTCCTCGCCGGCCGCCGGACGCCAGCCGATGATTTCTTTGGGCGGAAGAACTCCATTCTTCACCATTTCCCGCAAGGTCGACTCTTTCACATCTGAGGTAGCCCATTGGTCGAAAGGGATTTCTCTCTCTTCCACCATGGATGTGAGTTGAGTGGAGTTAGACCTAGCACAGGAAATGGGGATTTTTTGAGGGGATGTTGGCAGCCGGATGCGGATGATGGATTGTGGTGGAACTTGAGTTCTTTGATGGGTGATTTTGTGTGAGCACGAGTTCTCGAATTCCTTAGGAGCGCGAAAAGGGGAAAAATTTCGGGAAGATGAAGCGGCAGGGACGACGCTGGCGCTTTGAGAAAGATTTTAGGGTTTTTTGCTGGGTTTTCTTGTATTTGGGCCGAGCCCATGAGAAACTTACGGCCCATCTTATGAGTACGGCTTGACATATGTCCATAAGTACTTAAGCAAATTTGCTCTGGCAATATGCGTATGTCTCATTGCCTGATGATTTTAAAATCCTTTCATACGGCAGTTACACAACTTGTTGAAGGTTGATATGATGCAACTTGGAAGGTGACAAACGGTAAAGTTTTTTATAACTGTCCTGGTAACTTTTTTATAGGTTGCAGGAACTGTTTGGCTTTTTATAAAGCATTTGATTTTTTATTTATCAATGCTGATTTGCCACTTTGGTGTGCTCTTTTTATCAAGACCAATATTATGGCAAGAGCTATTAAATATTTTGGTCGTATTTTTCAGATGACTGATACATTTATTAACTCATATCTTCTATTCATGAGAATTGATTGAGCTGTATGTTCCGGGACGACTCGGATAAGCATGAGCTTGCCGAGTGCTCGGATTTTTTACCCCTGAGGGTCAGCTAAGTATTTTGTTCTGAGATGACTCAGGTAAATTGACTCGGATAAGCATGAGCTTGCCGAGTGCTTGGATTCATTATACACTATGCCTTGATTATAAGGTTATGTGTTATATGATCTTTTATAATTGCTTTTGGCTTAGGCTAAGCATTTATTTAACTCAGGAGAATATGATTAATATAGTTCTTGACTATATGCCTAGTTTATTTAACTAAACACATAGTCGGGGGCTACACCTAATTAGGTGCATCAGTCGATGCACCTAAATTTTTATGTTTGAAATTTTTTGAATTGATTTCAGCCCTTCACAGTCTTTCTTGGATGCTGAAGCACTCGGGAGAATCAGACAGAGATGATGGAGGTACTCGGCAGTGGAAGCAGTCGGCTAAGAAGTTAATTGACCGCGTGTTATTCAAGTTCGAGGCGAAGTTATCTCATCGACTGCAAAGGTCTCGGGGGCTACTGTGAAGATTATGGGTACCGGATACCCTCACGGCTAGCTTATCCGACTTACCATGGGGGATAGGTTATGCTCCATGATTATGTAAACCGGCTATGACTTGGGTATTACGTTACCATTGAGATAAGGTAACGGCCCATAGTCTATAGTTGGTGAGATTGAGGAGTCCGACTTAGAATAGAATAGGTCTCCGACTTGTAAACCCACCCTCCGGGACTATATAAGGAGGGTAGGGCGTCCCTTGAGGGGCAGAAGAGAAATACACGGACAGACAAAAAACTCGCGAGAGCCCCTATTGAAAGAGATCAAGAGATCAATAAACACTCGGCGGATCGAATCCCCGAAACAGGAGTAGGGTATTACCTCTCGTTAGAGAGGGCCTGAACCTGTCTAAACCTTTGTCCCGACTAACCCATTGTGTTTGGCACTTGACTGCTACCCCTAGATTGATATTGCCGAAACCAAGTTTCGACACGAAGTGGCATACGCTTGTTCTGACCATTCGGAAGGCATATCCTTGTAAACAGAGTCTTCGTAGTTCTGTAATTTGCAAATTGATATAAGTAATGAAGTATTTTGTACCGGTGCCTTATGATCTGCATATTTTAATTTCATATGGTTTTTAAAATTTAATAGCAAATTTACACTGTTTAAATAAGGCATAGGTTAATTATAATATTTTTTTAAAATTTAATAGCAATTTTAAACTAATTTAATAAGGCATATTTTAATTTCATATGGTTTTTGAAATTTAACAGAAATTTTACACCATTTAAAAATGTAATAGCAATTTTAAATCGGGTATAAGTTAATTATAAATGATTTTATAACTTAAATATCATTACTAAATACAATTAATAAGGAATATTTTAATTCTATAGTGGGATGAGCTTATCTTTATCGGGCATCTAAATAATGACCGTCAGAGATGAGGTTATCTCTATCAGGCGTAGTAGTTCTGTCCGTCACGGATGTGTGTCATCCGTATCAGGCTTGTTACTGATGCCTGTCACGGATGATTGTCATCCGTATCGGGCTTGTTACTTGTGCCCGATGGTGATGACCTACGACTAGGTTTTCTACCGATCCAGATCTGACCCTGTATCGGTAGAAAAACTAAGTTTTTCCTTTTCACTCCTCACCGACCGCCTCCTCCTCCCTCGAAGCGCCTCCTGACCGCCGCTACCGCCTTCTCCCTCTCACTCTCCTCCTAGACGTCGCCGCCTCCTCGTCGTCGTCGTCTGCTCGCCGCCGCCGCCTCTTGGACGCCGCCGCCTGCTGGACGCCGTCGCCTCCTCGCCGCCGCCGCCTCCTGTACGCCGCCGCCGTTGCTTACCTACAACGACGCCATCTTCACCGATGAGGACTTCGCCAGCATCTCCCGCATCGGGGACAGCAGGAAGGTTTGGTTAGTGAATATATCAATGTCGCCGTGATGTCCCGCTTATTTGTTTCCTGATCGATGCTATTGTGTTCTTATGCCATTCCCGTTATAATGTTTTAGGTATTGATGGGTTTGGGTAGTGAATATATCAATGTCTAGGCTCCTAAGTTTATATTGATGGGTTATGTTTCACTGTTTAATGTTCACCCTGTAATAGCCCATGATATCTAGCCTAAGCTAAGCAAGAAAAGAAAAGATTGGACTAGAAATAGAACCTTCATTGTGAATCCATAGGCATGTTTGCACTATACGTAGAATTTAGTATTTAGAATTTAAGGAATGAATTTAGTATGAATTAGTTTGAATTTAGTGTCAAATTTGTTTGAATTAGTATGAATAAGTATTAAATTGCAATGAATTTAGTATGAATTAGTTTGAATTTAGTGTCAAATTTGTTTGAATTTACTATGAATGGGGGCCATTCTGAATTAGAATGCCTATGCATATAAGTTCTGAAATCTGAGACTTTACTAGTTTAGAAATTTAAAACTTTAGTACTTGTTCTAAATTTGAAACTGTACTGCTCTGTCCTCTTCCTGCCACTATTACCCTGTTCTGCTCTGTCCTCTTCCTGCCACTATTACCTGTGATTTCTTGATAAATGATCAGTGATGAATGCTCAAAAACAGACCATAAGAACAGACCATCTACACTTGTTCTTTTTTTTGGGAACTACACTTGTTCTTTTTTCATACAAACAGCCCATCGACACTTGTTCTTTTTTTGGGGAGCTACACTTGTTCTTTTTTGCATAATAACAAACAATCTACACTTGTTCTTTTTTACATAAGAATAGACCATCTACACTTGTTCTTTTTTTTGGGGGGACTTCACTTGTTCTTTTTGTATAAGAATAGACCATCTACACTTGTTCTTTTTTTGGGGGGACTTCACTTGTTCTTTTTGCATAAGAACAGACCATCTACACTTGTTCTTTTTTTGTGGGGCACTACACTTGCTCTTTTTTGCATAAAAACAGACCATCTACACTTGTTCTTTCTTTTGGGGAACTACACTTGCAAATGATTGTAATTGATGCACAATTTCTAAGCAAAACTGAGGCCATATCTTAACCTTAGCATAAGTTATATACACAACCAAAATAAGTTTTTCTATAAATTTTTTTAACTTTCTTGCCCTACAACAGTTATATAGAAAATGTCGCAGCAAGGCGAACCCATGTCAGCGACTACTAGTGGGACAACATCGAGCCGGGCTCCTAGGACCCAGAATAAGATCCCTAAGGAAGTGTACACCACAACAGAGGTGGACGATCTGGGATTTCCGACGGCTCCTGCGAAAGCTGTCAAAAAGTTCTCAACGATATGCGGAGTCCTCGGGAGGCAGAACTTCACCATTTTGAAGGACCACATCGATCTGGTCCCATAGGAAGAAAAAGATAAGGCCTGGAAGCAGTTCAAGGAAAGCTTCGAATACCCCCCAGAGGCCGAGGCAAGACTCAAGCGGCAGGCTATCCGCAAGATGGGCAACTTGTGGAAAAATTTCAAGACCACGTTGGTCACCGACTACATCCTCAACCCCGCCCAGCTAGAACCATTCGGGAAGTACCCGTTCATCTCATGGGTCGTGTGGGAAGAGTTCCATGCTGCAAAATCAATCCCTGAGTCTCGGGCAAAAAGCGAGGCCTATAGGAGGTTGCAGGCAAAAAACCTTCACCCGCACCGGCTTGGCACCGGAGGCTACGCCGGGAAGCATCACGAATGGGTCAAGGAGGATGAAGCTGCTGCAGAATCTAACACACCGCCAGTTCTTGGTGATATCCCAACCACCCGAGCAAGGAACTGGGCAAGGGTGAGGGTGAAGAAGAATAGTGATGGAACACTTACGTTCCCAAATCCCGAAGATCAAGCGGTGTACCAGAAAATCGTAAGTACCACACGTAGAGTATGTTTCGTTAGGTTGTATCGTACTCTTGATTAAATTCATCCTAACTATATCGCAAGTCGAGATGACTGCTAAGAGACAGGCCTCCGAAGAGGTCTGCTCACAAAGACGTGAGGATGACATCCTCACGAAAGTGTTGGGAAGCGAAGAACACCATGGATGGACAAGGGGCAATAGCTCCAATGTTCCATGGAAGCTTGGGTTTCCCCAATACGCGTGGCAGTACAGGAAGCACAGACTTTCAAAGGCGCAGAAAGATGCACACCTTAAGGAACAACTTTGGGACGAGATTAGAAATGAGATCCGAGAAGAGTTCGATTCGAAGTTGTTACAAGTGGAGGCTCGGGTGGAGGCACGCCTTAGGGAAAGTGAGCCTGCTGCCGCTCCCATAGTAGAAACGAGCACCACGCAGAGGCGTAGCAGCTGCGCATCTACTGGGGCGGCGGCACAAGAAACACCAGCCCCCACTACGGTGGACCACATAACGGAAAAACCAACACAAAACGTATATGTTCTCTTAGCACCACAGTACATTATAACATATTATAAAGACACGTATGAATCTATTGCAGGGACCCACATTGTGCACCCTAGTCGTTAGGGTGACAAAAGACTTTGCAATTCCTGCCGCAGAGGGTCTTGCGTTCAAGCCCACGCCGGAGACCCGAGTGCATGGGGGGCAGCTGCTAGCCGACCATGCCAAAGTTCAAGTGGACATGGTGAAGCTCGATTAGGTTGGCTTCACTCTCCCGCTCCTACCAAATGACAAGGTTCTAACCCTTGGAGCTGCACGTGGGACCTTTATCCAATGGCCCAAGCAGAACATTCAGATAAATATAACTCCTAGGCCAGCACCAAGTGCTCGTCCGGTGCCGCCGCTACGTCCCCCTCCACCTCTTGTATCTGGCCCTCCTGCCGTTGAAAAAGGAGATCAAGATCTCCAATTGCAGTATGATACAGATTTTGGGGATGACGGACAAGAGGTCAGTAGCAGAGCGAACCTCCCCCCAGTCTCCAAAAAAAGAAAGAGGACGGCATCTTCTCCACCCAAGCTTGGATCACGCAAAAGAGCTGTTGGAAGGGGGAGGAGAAGAGGAGATGTGGAAGGGCCGCTTCCGGCTCCAAAGAAGCTAGATCTTGGCAAGGTGCCATCAGCTCCTCCTAAAGAATTCACATTAGGCATGCCATTGGTCGGAGACGATGCCTTATCGAAGATGGGCCCTGCATGCAAGGAGTTGCACGGGTACTACATGGAGAGGTCCAACGCAAGGAGGAAGCATAGAGAGACCTCCATGACGGGCCAGCACGATAGACAGCCGTTCCTCGGCCCTGAAGGCTTTATCGCCGTAGACTTTAAAGATCTATGGGACCTCTACAGGGTGCGAGTGGTCGACACCAACCTCCTTAAGTGCTACTCCTTGTAAGTATTCTTGCGTACGAGATATGGTAATAACTATGCTTGTATTACGCTTACCCGGATTCTTGTCTTGCTTCTAGGTAAACTTGGAAGCATATCCATCATAATGCTCCCCATGTTGCCTTACTCGATCCAACTGTCGTCAACAAGACAACTATGAACTACGATCGAGCCAGCATGGTAGAATATATCAAGGACTGCTTATGGTCCCGTCAAGACAAGGACTTCATTATGTGTGCCTACTCTGAACAGTAAGCGTGTACTGTATTTAGAATCAAATCTGCGACGCGTATAGCTTTAGTATTTAACTTGCAATTTATTAATGTCGCAGTCGTCATTGGATTCTCCTGGTCATAGTGTCGTAGTGGAGTTTGGTATACTACCTTAACTCCAATATCAAAAAAGAAATATATGATTGGTCGGCGATCGAAGCTGCCTTGAACGATGCCTGGGACCAATACGTGGCAAAAGGCGGGAGACATAAGGAAGGGCATCCCACACTCGGTCACAAAAAGGACTTTCCAATACGTCAACAAGTTGGCGACCAATGTGGGTTCCACGTCTGCCATAACATGAGGAGCCTCGCAGACAAGGTGACATTGCTCGACCTTGAGGTGTGTGCTTTAGTTGTTTATATACATTAGAGAGGAGATAGCACGATTCATACTAACTTTCCAAGTATGTAGACTAACTTGGCGCCTCACATGCAGGAAAAACTTTCGGCGATTCCGGAAAACAACTTCGATATCATTAGAGAGAAGATAGCACAATTCATACTAGATGATCTCTTGTTGCCGAAAGGAATGTTTAGAGTAAAGTCCTAGCCGAAAGAAATGCTTTTGCGACAAAAATTTGATTTTTGTAAATATTCTTTGTAATACAATTCTGCACGTTCTTCTGTATATATTTGCATTTCTTAATTACATATAAACTTGTTCCAATTTATAACTCAGTTTTATAGGTTTTGATACTTGTCGGCGGTTTGGAGAGCAAAAAATGGATGTGAATGACATATATATGTGAATGGGTCTGTGGATGTTAATGTATATATATGAATTGGTTGTGAATTGGGTTTGATTTTGTGAATTGGCTGTGAATATCTGATGAAATGCTGGAATATGCGCTGAATATGGTTGCTGGGACTGTCATTTTTTGCAGCGGGCATGGCTAGCAAAGGCCTGAGGCTAGCCAAAAAAATAAATTTTATTTTTTTTGCTGACTTACTCATCCCTGACGGGCATTTTAAAAATGCTCAAAAGAGATACTTATCCGTGACGGGCTCCAAACAAAGCCCGATAGGGATATAGACATCCCTGACGGGCTCCTAATCTAAGCCCGATAGAGATAAGTCATCCGAACCAGGACTATTTTGACTCAACAGGTGGGGTCAAACCTATCGGTGACGGGCTCTTTCGAAAAGCCCGTTAGGGATGGTAGTCATCGGTGACGGGCTGAGTAGTTTGCCTGATTGAGATTAGTCATCCATGACGGGCTCCTACCCAACCTGGTTTGACTTGTATTGCTTGGTCAATCTTATCTGTGACGGGCTACATTGTTAGGCCCGATTGAGATAACGTCCATCCGTGATGGCCTTGTGCTCGATTGAGATAGTTTCTCACATCATTGGCCTTTGGTCAGTGACGGGGGCCCTACCCAATAGTGATGAGGGTTAATGCCCGTTAGAGATAGCCGATCCCACGCTAGTGTTAAACGAATAATAGTTAAAAAGTAAATAAGTTTGAAATGAATTGAAAACAGTATTGGTTCAGTGGGATTATTATTTCAGGTGTCAGGCATGCACGCGTATTGGGCTTTCGATCGTTTTCGGGGAGCTAATAGATACAGTAATGACTTGTTTTGCAACAGTATGTGGTAAAATATGGAAAATTCGATTGGTCTTAAATATTATATACTACTAGTAGTAATCCACTACCACTTGTGAAGATTATGGGTACTATATACCCACACGGTTTGCCTATCCGAGTGGTTATAGGAGATAAGTTTTATGTGTTGATTATGTAACGGTTTAGGATTTAAGTATTATGTTTCCTTGTGTGTTAAGGAACGACTTATAGTCCTAAGTCGGTAATATTGTTGATGAGAATTAGGAGTTCAATACCGTATGTGGTTAAGTCTCTGTCTTGTAAATTTGCCTTCCAAAACTATATAAGGAGGGTAGGACACCCCTTGAGGAAGAGGGAGATAGCAGATAGCGAATAGCTTAACTTCTTCATACAGAACTTGATCATCAGATCAATACAAATTCGGCGGATATAATCCCCGAAATAGGAGTAGGGTATTACTTCTTTATAAAAGGCCTGAACTTGTCTAAACCTTTGCACCTTAACCCATCGACTTTGGTGCTTGTGCGCTACCCCTTTTCTCATTGCCGAAATCAAGTTTTGATAGTTGGCGCGTCAGGAAGGGGTTGCTTTAGGTTTTTTGCCGACAAGTACGATGGGATCTATATCAGGCATCGACGACTTCGCCTTTCCTCCAGGGCAGGCGTACCGCTTCGGCAGCCTCGACTTCGTCACCGACAATTTTGCCAAGATTTTCTTCCTCGACTCGGATTTGAACCAGTCGGGAAGAGATAACCACTCGGTACCGTTTGGGTTACCAAACTCCACCGGGACCTACTTCAATCTTCTCTCTTCTGAATCGGCTTCAAACTACTCGAGTGGATCTTCAACATCACCTACTGTTCGTGAGTGCTTTAGCAAACCACAGGAATTAGATTCCAGGGAGATTTGCGTCATGCTTCAACCTCTTGGATCTTATTCATCTACGGAGATCACCGACAACATCAGTTCTTCTAAAGACTATGACGACATCACCACCGAGTAAATCGACAGCTCCGAGTTCGACAACTCCGCTTTTCTTCGACGTATTTATGGCAGATGTTGGGGAGACCGACTCCGCCGTTGCCAGGAGGGTTGCGGAGGAAGAACAAGCCAAGTTTGAAGAAGAACACAGGCACAAGGAGGAGGAACACAAACGCAGAGAGGAAGATGATAGAGGAAACGAGATCCGGCTATAGCTGGGCGTGCAGCCCGAGATGCCATACTTCAAACCCGAGTCGATAACACCAATGTTTTTCTCACGCCACAACAAAACACGGTCGTGGCACTTACCCTCATTGATACCATCATGGATGCGGCTCCACCAAATGTAACTCCAATTTTAAACAAAGTGAAGACCATGGTTGTAGCCACTGCTCCGTTGGGTGTAGGACCTAATCGAGAAGTCGCTGAATCCACTGCGGAAACACCTGTTGGCAGTCGACTGCCACCACTGCGATCTAAAGATTATCGGAAGCCCGACCGCAGCAGGACCCATGGCAAATCAAACGAGCACCGTCATCAAGAAGACAGGAGACGTCAAGACCAGTTGGCCGACTCTCACAAGAGACGTCATAACCGACCACCAGTTCATGATCGAATCCACCACGACAATTCTAGTTACGACGGCAGCTCTCGGGGGCTAGCGCCGGTTGACCTAAGGGACATGCTTGACCGACGTTATCGTAAGTGTAACAATGCCCACCGGGAAGAATGAAGATATTCACCTAACAACGGCGACGAAGGAGTACCCGCTTTCACTCGGGATCTGCGTCGAGTGAATTGGCCAAGTGGTTTCAAGCCCACCGGGATTGAAAAGTACGATGGCAAGACTGACCCTGAGTTGTAGCTTACTGTCTACACCCTCGCAATTCATGCAGCAGGAGGAGATAGCAAGGCCATGGCTAATTATTTACCTGTGGCGCTCGCCGACTCAGCCAGAAGTTGGCTCGCCAGCTTACCAAGGGGCTCAATCAACTCTTGGAGCGAACTTCGTGATCACTTCATCACCAATTTTCAGGGTACTTTTGAAAGGCCCGGAGCAAACTTCGATCTGTACAACGTAATCCAGAGGTCTGGCGAGTCCCTGAAAGATTACATCCGGCGTTTCTCGGAGAAGTGAAACAAGATTCCAGACATCACCGATGACGTTATCATAGTGTTGGCGCAGAATTTAGACCCGCCTCGCAACAAAAGACGGGCCCTACGTTTCCACGGCGGCCTGGGAGATCTGCTTAACTCCAGTGCAGGTCCAAATTGGCTTGCCTAGTCGTGCGCAGTGCGTGCCAGTTGATTTGATCTGCAATCAACAAGAAACAAGTAAACCATGTCAGAAAACAATGGTCGATCGGCCGATAGGCCGATGTCACATTGTTATAGCCCAGCCGATAGGGCAAAGCTGTATCGGCTTACTCAATATAATAAGCAAATTGAAGAGATCTAATCTCATCGGCCCATGCCAAAAGCGTGTGACAAATTAATGGAATTAGCCGATGAGGGTTTCATGAGGATAACTACACTAGCTATTACTCTAGTGTAAACTTATACAAGTCAATCGGCTAACATAAATACACCAACCACAAAGAAGTCTTTAAAAACACTCTATGACCGATATGTTTATATTCGTCGATCCACATGTATAAGTGGCAAACACATGCAAGAACAGAAATAATCACATGCATTAGATAAGACCGGCTGAAACCCGGCGCTATCCTTAATTACAATCGAAAACAGGCTTCGTGTCAGATCTCAAAACAGGACTAAGGTCGATAGCAACTCAAAGTGTGAATCGAGACTTAACACAAAGAAAATCAAGCCGTCGATTGCTTTTGGGGATGGTAAATGCCTTAGATAATCTAAACGAGCAAACTGAGTCAACCATCATCGGCAATAAACCCTCAAACGAGTTAACTGCTGACGAGATAGAATCAAAAGACCGCGTCAAGATTAGCTAACACACAATAAACGACGATCACATCATCAGGGCTTAACGTGCCTAAAGCGACACGCTAGCCCCGACGATGTAAATCGTCGGGTACGAGTTCTTACCTTGCTCTTGGGAAGCAAGAACTCGTCAGAAGTCAGCCTCTTGCGAGGGTTGGCGATGCGCCGAAAGTAGATTAGTTTGATTGTATGATTGATTGAGAGAGAGTTTCTATGTACAAACTATCGGGATATTTATACCCGAGGTTACAACAGAACCCTTGTAGGGCACGATCTTATCTACAACTAACAAACAAGTCCTTGCGGCAGACTTAAGCCACAGATTAGATCTAAACTACTTAATTTACAAGATACAACTGCCTAAAATTTAGCTTTATCTCTATTTGGCAACTTCCTTGAAGCTTATTCCGGGCCCAGACCAAGCCCACGTTGACACTATCAACTCACAACCCGTATCGGCCCACGTTAACATCGAATCCGTATCGGCCGATACGCTCTTTATGGTAACACATCCACAGTCCGATACAGTTACTGGGTCCGATACGAAGCCTGGTCTGACTCCAATTCAATCTGTCCTCTCTGCTTCGGTTTCCCCTTTTCTTTCCAAGTCGATTACCAAATTTCACCGTTAACACATGCCCCCCAATTTCGCTTCATTATATAATGTGGCGGAATTAGCTCCGAGGAACCCATCGACTTCTTTGCTAGGTCTTGTCTGAAAACCGTGTAGATCCTGATTCGAATCCTTCTGCCGCCGATTCAACAAACCCTTCGCGTTCCTCAACTCCAGCGACCCCTCGGCGTTCCGTCAACATCGACCCCCTTCACAGTGACCCCTTCAACGACAACGATGGCCTCCGCCCCGTTCTATGCCTCCGAGATCCCTGCGGTAAGTCAATTCCTTCAAAACCCACATTATCGCTTTCTCCTCCGATTTCTCCAAGTTAGGGTTTTTACTCTCTGCCCCCCGGGTCTTATATTTTCATCGTCATTCTCACGACCTAGGTCTTCAAAAACCAAATCTTGATCCCCACCGACGACAATTCCCATCGCTTTCTGCTATGCCCCATGGGCGATCACGACCCAACTTGGCTAATCAATGCCGAGACGGACATAATCCCCTTTAGGCAAGTCAAACCCAATGTTTCTTCCTGGAAACATACCTTCAGGTCCTGGCCATCGAAGCTTAACGGATACAGAACCTGGCATAAGAGGATTGCTGCTGCCAAACAAGTCCACTGGGACGAGATTGGGATCGGCCAATGCATCACTTTGTCCCTGGCCGATACCAAGAAGAATGAGCCACTTATGTCGGCTGCAAGCTACTTCTGGTCTAGTACTTTGAACGCCTTCATGTTCAAGCAATGTCCGATGACCCCCATCCTTATAGATGTCAAGATACTGACAGGACTGGATATCGACTCTGAGATCAATCCCTTCAGCCTCCTGATAAACAGCAATCACAAGTTGAAGACCAAGAAAATCGGAGGCTGGTCCGGATACATCTCTGAACACATGGAACAGGGATCGGTCTCAGAACGAGAACATGTAGCCTTCCTGACACTGTGGTTGGAGAGATTTGTCTTCTGCGGATCGACTTGCGGCCCTACTACGAACTGTCAACACTTGGCTCAGGCTTTGGTCGACAAGAAACAAATCCCTTTGGGCCGATACCTCCTGGGAGCTGTCTATCGGCTGCTCCATATCTCCACACAGGACCCGATGCTAAAACATACTGTAGCTCATGGAGGACCATGGTGGTTCATTCAGCTCTGGCTAACCATTTACAGCAATACCATGGTTGATCGGCCACCTCTATCGGACTCTCGCTTTCCATCAAAATACGCCGATCACGAAGATCCCAGGAGCAGAAGATGCATGTCCTATGGGGAAGCAGCCTCCGTGTATCCAGGCACAGACCAATCGGCTGAAGACATGGCAGCCTGGTTCATTCGCTTCTTCACCGGCCCCCCATCAACCAGAATGGACATGTTCGTGTACACATCGGACCGAGATTATGAGCTTCCCGACGATCTTCAACTAAGCTTGATAAATGATGACATGGAGTCGAGGGAGTTATTCATGATCGGCCTCACCCTATGCCTGCTCCCAGTAGGCATATTTCAAGGAAGAAGCACCAGCCTATCCTATGAGTTTTACAACCCAATGATAGCTGCTAGGCAATGTGGGCTCGGGCAAGTCTCCATCAGCCTGTATCTTCATAAGCTCCTAGAAAGCAGAGGCACGGTTCCATCAGCACTGATTATGAGCAAGGCGTTTGAAATCGAGCTCCCAAATCTTGGCGACTGCGACCGGTTGCACCTAAGCGCTTTTGTCCACATCGGCTTCCAGGCATGGTGGCAAGAGCGGGCCGCCCATATCTTCCATCAATCGGCCAGATTTTATGTGACAGAGCTTATCCAGGGTATTAGTCCTCAAGTCCCAAACGGGCCGATTCCATCCGTGAGCAACAGTGGACGGAAAATCTTTTATGCTCCAGCTATAGCTCCATCAGGGTCAACCATCCTGGAATCCATCATCGGCCTTACTGCCCCGAAGATATCATCATTGCTCCAAGGGCCGATGATTAAAGAAAATCCCAAGAGGAAAGCGCCAACCAAGAGCAAAGCCCAAAAATCCAGCAAGAAGGTTAAAGTTGATGACCAAGACGATCTTGAAGTGCTGGACCCCTCCATGGAAGAATTCTTTGAAGAACAAGTGATGGAGGAGGAAGTCGATGCAGCGGCCGCTGATGCATATGAAGAAGAAGACACACCGGCCAAAACCACCAAAGAGCCATTGGCCGAAGCTGCTGAGATCCCATCAGCCGATGACCAAGATGATGCCCCGCAACCAAAAAGGACCAGACACGCAATTCGCAAGGTCAGTATAATCTCTTCTTTGTGTTTACATAATCCCCTTGTACTGTCATACTTTAACTTCATATCCTCTTCAGGCTGCGGCGTCGTCTGTGTTGAAGGAGAGAACTCGATCGACCCCTTTAGCCAGAACCAAGAAAGCCACTCTACAACGGCGCGAACGAGCCAAGGCACGATTGAGGACTCCTTCTCCTTCTCCACCACCCTCTCCGACTGTCTCGGTAAGAGTTGATTTTTGCATTATCTTGCTATTTACATAACCCTATTTACCAATTTCCTGCTTTTTCAGCCTAGGGCTCCATCACCTTCACCACATCGGCCAACTCCCTCGCCTACTGAATCGACAAAGCAAAGGGAGGCCGATGCAAGTACCACTGATGCTCTAACACCGGTAATTAAAATTACTCCAATCCCCTCTCTGCCGGTTCCTGTTTAACAAAGCTGACTTTGACCGATGTTGATATCCTGGCTGATGGAGGGCCGATGAAGAAACGAATGAACCATGTAGCCATGTCATCGGCCAATTGGTCTGCACCTGGGTAAACCGAGGCCGCTTCCCCATAGGACATGCATCTTCTGCTCCTGGGATCTTCGTGATCGGCGTATTTTGATGGAAAGCGAGAGTCCGATAGAGGTGGCCGATCAACCATGGTATTGGTGTGAATGGTTAGCCAGAGCTGAATGAACCACCATGGTCCTTCATGAGCTACAGTCTGTTTTAGCATCAGGTCCTGTGTGGAGACATGGAGCAGCCGATAGACAGCTCCCAGGAGGTATCGGCCCAAAGGGATTTGTTTCTTGTCGACCAAAGCCTGAGCCAAGTGTTGACAGTTTGTGGTGGGGCCACAGGTCGATCCACAAAAGACAAATCTCTCCAATCACAATGTCAGGAAAGCTACATGTTCTCACTCTGAGACCGATCCCTGTTCCATGTGTTCAGAGATGTATCCGGACCAGCCTCCGATTTTCTTGGTCTTCAACTTGTGATTGCTATTTATCAGGAGGCTGAAGGGATTGATCTCAGAGTCGATATCCAGTCCTGTCAGTATCTTGACATCTATAAGAGTGGGGGTCATCGGACCTTGTTTGAACACAAAGGCGTTCAAGGTACTGGACCAGAATTAGCTGGCGGCCGACATGAGTGGCTCATTCTTCTTGGTATCGGCCAGGGATAAAGTGATGCATTGGCCGATCCCAATCTCGTCCCAGTGGACTTGTTTGGTAGCAGCAATCCTCTTATGCCAGGTTCTGTATCCGTTGAGCTTGGATGGTGTTGATGCAAAAAACACACACTGGCCTGGGAGATCTGCTTAGCTCCAGTGCAGGTCCAAATCTTGGTGAGATGCGGGCGTGCCAGTCAGTTTGATCTTGCAACTGACAAGATATACAAACGACAGAGAAAACAATCGATCGGCCAACATAGCCGATGTAGTACTTCCAGCCGATCCTGATAACAGCCGATAGCGATAGGGTTTTGAGCTATCGGCTATGTGTTCAATGTAGATTCTGACACGTGATGTAAATAATGACAAAGAGACAATCGGCTGATGATAATATAGCAATAATATGATCCAGTAGAAACCAATCGGCTGATGTAACATGCAATAGATCGGCAATGACTCGATAAAGTGAAACGAAAGTTAGATGTACTCGATCGGCTGTAGATATCAATGATACATAATCTAAATCTCAAAATATATTTAAACTAAGTGATTGGGATAGATCGGACAGGGCGCCGAGACAGTATAAATCACTTATGTCTAAAAACATCTCAAGAGAGAGATTATATATATTCATAGCATAGCCGATGAAGTGAATCTAACATAGATCCAATACCATAAAATCCACAAGATTAGATTAAACAGTGAAACCTTTGTTGTTATCGGCTAAATTCAACTTATATGCAATCCTTATAAGCCGATGCAACGTCCAGAAAACTCATCGGCTGAAACCCCGATGAAACCCTTATCGGCAATCAAAAAGCAGGCTAGAGATCCATGGTTCTAAGCACGACTTAGTAGGTCAAACTCAACTGATGCAGCACTAAGTATGTAAAGAAACACGGTATCTAGATGATCAAGCCCTTGACTAATTTTCAGGGTGGTAGATGCCTAAGCTAATCTAATCTAGCAAGACGATTTAGCCGATACCGGCAGAAACCCTAAAACGAGAAGCAGCCGATAAAGCTAAATCAAGATGCTAATACTAGATTAACAGAAGACATATGATAAATAGCCAGGCAAATATATTATCCAAACCAGAGCAATCTAAGAGGTCGAATGTACTGATACAGCCTTGAACGACGCCGACGTAGATGATACAATTGCCTGAACCGACGGAACATTGGACTTACCCCTTCGCCGGAGATCGACAGCCGATGCAGCCCCGCGTCAGGTGCCAAATTCCGCCGGTTGATAAATAAACCATAACAGAGTAAAAGGTGGCGATGCGCCGAATTGTATTGATCGAGAGTTGATAGATTACAATAACCTCGGGTGTACATATTTATACCCATGGGGAGATACTAGTCCTTGTAGGACAAGAAAGAAACTTTCCTAAAGATAAAAGAAAAACATAAAGTCCTTAAGGGACACTAAACACACTTTCCTAAAGATAAAAGGAAACTAACAAATATTCTAATTAATAGATACAATTGCCTTCTTCGGACTCAATCCGCACATGGCAATCCTCATGAAGCACACCAACCGAACCCGACAATGATCCTGCCATCTCCTTATCGGAATCGGCTACATCGGCTATCCTTGTCCGATTCTGTTTCAGCCGATGCACACCGTAGCCGATTTGGCTTGCAGCCGATTCATACTCCGTTTTCTGTAATCGCTTATCTCCTCCAATCGGCTTCGGCTTTAACTCTGAATCCAATGCATGATTTACCAAATTTCGTCGTTAACAGATGGCCAGGACCTGAAAGTATGTTTCCATGAAGACACATTGGGCTTGGCTTGCCTAAAGGGGATTCTGTCCGTTTCAGCATTGATTAGCCAAGTTGGGTCGCAGTCGCCCATAGGGCCTAGCAGAAAGCGATGGGATTTGTCATCGGTGGGGATCAAGATTTGGTTTTTGAAGACCTAGATCATGAGAATGACGATGAAAATATAAGACCCGGGGGGCAGAGAGTAAAAACCTTAACTTGGAGAAATCGGCGGAGAAAGCGATAATGTGGATTTTGAAGGAATTGACTTACCGCAGGGATCTCGGAGGCGTAGAACGGGGCGGAGGCCATCGTTGTCGTTGAAGGGGTCGCTATGAAGGGGGTCGATGTTGACGGAACGCCGAGGGGTCGCCGGAGTTGAGAAACGTGAAGGGTTTGTTGAATCGGCGGCGGAAGGATTCGAATCTGGATCTGCGCGGTTTTCAGATTAGACCTAGCAAAGAAGTCGATGGGTTCCTTGGAGCTAATTCCGCCACATTATATAATGAAGCGGAATTGGGGGGCATGTGTTAACGACGGATTTTGGTAATCGACTTGGAGAGAAAAGAGGAAATCGAAACAGAGAGGAAGGATTGAGTTGGAGTCGGACTAGGCTTCGTATCGGACCCGATAACCGTATCGGACTGGGGAGGTGTTGCTATAGAGAGCGTATCGGCCGATACGGATTCGGTTTGGTCGTGGGCCGATACGGGTTGTGAGTTGACAGCGTCAATGTGGGCTTGGTCTGGGCTCGGAATAAGCTTCAAGGAAGTTGCCAAATAGAGATAAAGCTCGGTTTTAGGCAATTGTATCTTGTAAATTAAGTAGTTTAGATCTAATCTGTGGCTTAAGTCTGCCGCAAGGACTTGTTTGTTAGTTGTAGATAAGATCGTGCCCTACAAGGGTTCTGTTGTAACCTCGGGTATAAATATCCCGATAGTTTGTACATAGAATAGCTCTCAATCAATCAAAACATACAACCAATTCAATCTACTTTCGGCGCATCGCCAACCCTCGTAAGAGGTTGATCTTGACGAGTTCTTGCCTTCCCAGAGCAAAGGTAAGAACTCGTCCCCGACGATTGGCATCGTCGGGGCTAGCGTGTCGCTTTAGGCACGTTAAGCCTCGATGATGTGATCGTCGTCTATCGTGTTTTGAGTAATCTTGACAGGCGTCTTAATTATGCTTCGCCGGCAGTGTATTCGTTTTAGGGTTTATTGCCGACGACAGTTTAATTGTTATGCTTGGTTAGATTATTTGATGCATTTACCATCCCCAAAAGCAATCGACGGCTTGATTTTCTTTGTGTTAAGTCTCGATTCACACTTTGAGTTGCTATCGACCTTAGTCCTGTTTCGAGATCTAACACGAAGCCTGTTTTCGATTGTAATTAAGGATAGCGCCGGGGTTTCAGCCGGTCTTATCTAATGCATGTAATTACTTAGGTTTTTGCATGTGTTTGCCACTTATATATGTGGATTGACGAATATAAACATATCGATCACAGAGTGTTTCTTTTTAAAGGCTTCTTTGTGGTTGTTGTGTTTATGTTAGCCGATTGACTTGTATAAGTCTACACTAGAGTAATAGCTAGTGCAGTTATCCTCATGAAACCCTCATCGGCTAATTTCATTAATCTGTCACACGATTCTGGCATAGGCCGATGAGATTAAATCTTGTCAATTTGCTTATTATAATTGAGTAAGCCGATACAGCTTTGCCCTATCGGCTGGGCTATAACAATGTGACATCGGCCTATCGGCCGATCGACCATTGTTTTCTGATATGGTTTACTTGTTTCTTGTTGATTGCAGATCAAATCAACTGGCACGCTCTGCGCACGACTAGGCAAGCCAATTTGGACCTGCACTGGAGTTAAGCAGATCTCCCAGGCCGCCGTGGTAACGCGGAACCCGTTTTGTCGCTGGACGGGTCCAAATTATGCGCCAACACTAGCTTGTTCATCTTCAACGGCGGACGACACATCTTTGCTAAAGTAACTGCTTGTCTTGATCTTCAATCGTCTCGATGTCGCAGTCAGTTACTTTGAGGAAATCGGCGTCCCAGACTCGCCTGGACAAGCAGTCGATTCCCTCAATCTCCCATACTGCGAGATCGGCATTGGCCACGTGTACTGACCGATCGGCCTGCACGATCTCGACCTGGTCTCCTTGCCGTTGCATGAGGCGTTGGTGCATTGTTGAAGGGACGCAACAGTTTGCGTGGATCCAATCCCGTCCCAACAACAAGCTGTAGGAACCCTTTCCATCGAAGACAAAGAAGGTGGTGGGTATTGTCTTGCTGCCCACGGTGAGTTCCACGTTTAGGACCCCCTTCGCCTCGGACGCGTTGCCACCAAAGTCTTTCAACACCATGTTTGTCTTGATTAGATCTTCAGGTACCTTTCCAAGCTTCCTGAAGGTTGTGTATGGCATTAAATTGACCGCCGCGCTGCCGTCGACCAGCATCTTCGTCATCGGCCGCCCGTTGATGAATCCTTTGATGTATAATGGCCGCAAGTGCCTGTAGGTATCGTCAACTAGCTTGTAAAATATGGCTTGATCTGGTGACAACTGTAGCCTAGCTGAAGATTGTTCATCGTCGGCCACTGCTTCATCGGCCGCCTGCACGCTGTACTCTGCTGGCAGTATAAAAACCATGTTAACAGGTGCCGATATCGCTCGTTTACCTTTTGAAGCCGCGGAGGCCCGGGCTGTATTGGAGGTGCCCTCATCGGCCGTGACCACCGTGGATTTTATCCTCCACTCTTTCTTGGTCTTGGCCGGCCGATGGGTTATTGCCACCTGTTGCTCTTGGATTTGTTCTTTCCTCCTTAGCCTCTGAACCCGCCGTTTTTGTGTCTTAGTGAATACATCGCTTGGGCACCATTGAGGGTTCTGGACCTGTTCCTCGGCTTCGGTCTGTTGGTCTTGGTGCATCGGCCCTAACCTCTCATGAACAGATTTCCTTTGCTTGGCCGGTCGATGCGCTTGCCTGCTTGAGTTGCCCTGATAATAATCTTCTGCTCCGTTGCACGCAGGACACTCCTGAATGGATGGCAACCTCATCCCCTCGTTCCAGCAAAACCGGAAAAACTCGCACTCCCAATGTGGGTCGTAAGAGTTGTCTTGATCGACGTGGTCTTGAGCTTGTTCTTCCTGCCTCCGCTGGTATTTTCTAATCAGGCCCTCAGAGGTCTGATAAGGTCGCTTGCCGGTCCGATGGGCACTGCCATAGGCCCTGTCCGCCCGCACCATGTTGACTAGGAACGGGTGTCCTTCGATCTTCATCGGCCGCTTGGCATCATCGATTTTAATCCTGCCTTGCTCGATGGCCAATTGAATCTATTGTCTGAAGATCTTGCATTCATTTGTATGGTGTGAATAAGAGTTGTGCCACTTGCAATATCTCCGTTTCTTGATCTCTTCGGCCGATGGCAATACATGACCTACTGGCAACTGAATTTGCTTTTCTTGCAACAGTAGGTCAAATATTTTATCGGCCTTGTTGATGTCGAAGTCGAATTTGTCTTCTTTGTCGCCCTTTTTTACCCATTGGCAATTTGTCGGCTTCCTCATCCGGGCCCACTCAGCCAGGTCGACATCAACATCTTCTTCGTCGTCGTTGTCGGAGGCATACTGATAAACTGCATTGATCTTTTTTGCAAATTTCTTAGCCTCCTGGAATCGTTGTTCGTGGGCCGACACCCGTTGTGCTAGGTGAGCTAGGCTTTCAAATTCTTGCGAGGAGAACCTCTCGCGTATCGGCCCTAACAATCCTTGGAACGCCAAATCGGCGAGCTGAGAATCGGTCAAGCTAAGGCTGTAGCATCTGTTCCTTACGTCCCTGAATCGTTGAATATACTCCGGGACCGATTTGTCGACTCGTTGCCTAATGGCGGTCAGATCGGACAGTTTCATTTCTTGTACGCCGTTATAGAAATACCTATGAAACTGTTTCTCCAGATCTATCCATCCTCTGATGGAATTGCAGGGTAGAGATGAAAACCACGTAAACGCAGACCCTGACAAGGACAGAGGGAAAAATCTCACCCTCAACGCCTCGATAGCCGATGCCTCCCCGTACTGTGCTAGGAATCGGCTTACATGCTCGTAAGTCAAGACGTTGTCCTGCCCCGAAAACTTGGAGAAGTCCGGGATCTTGTATCGGCCTGGCAATGGCACTCTGTCAAATTCCTCGGGGTACGGGTGCCGATACACTGTAGAGTTCTCCTTGGGCTTCAAGCCGAACTGATCACGCATCACTTCGGCTATCATATCGGCCTAGTATCCTGCGAGCTGATGTGAGAAGTATTGCTGATACGATTGTTGCAAACCCTCTGCTTGATACTGCCTGGGGGAGTACGGCTGATAATGGTGATCAAGGTTCTACGCGCCATACTGCCCTGTGGTGTGCTGCTGGTAGCCCTGTGGCGTATTGTAAACCGCCTGTGGTGGAGGATTGTTGAAAACCGGGGCTTGCGACTGTCCGGCCGATGGCTGGTTGATATGAACTTGCTGCATCGGCTCGATCACTGGTTGCTTCCCCTTGGTCCATTGTGCATACTGCTCCTCCGTGATATGCTGAGGGCTCCCCCCTGTCTGCTTGGTAAGGGCCAATGGCAGCGTTGTTGTTGGCTGCGCTGATGGGGGTGGCATCGGCGCTGTTGGCTGAGCCGTGCTCAGGTCGTTCCTCAGGGTCTGATAGACAAGGAACTTATTTTCCGGTAAGAAAATCGGCCCCTGAGGCTTGTACTGGTGAATCGTCCCATCTAGGATCGATTTGACCGTATTGGTCAATGTGTTCACCAGAATACCCGACTGGTTGACTAGCGCAGAATGAACTGCGGAGTCAATCCTATCTTGCAACGTCGGCGCTGCAGTATCCTTGGTCTTGACGGCGTGGTCATGTGCCGCCGTCGACGTGCCAGCTCCATCTCCGGGACTCGGCATAACTACCTTGGAGTTTTGGATCAAGGTTCCTTGCCGAGTCCTAGAATATGTTTGCAGGTACATATTCTGGAACTGCTCGACCAGATTTTCCATCTCAGCCTTCTGCTCTGCATTGAGCTGGTCGGCAGTTACAGGGACGATGTTCTCCTCGGAAATCTCGACCTGCTTCGACATCTTGAGGAGATCTTGTTGTTGTTGCTGGGTTTGCGTTGTTTGGTCCCACCGGGCGTGCCAAAAGTGTGTTGGCGCAGAATTTAGACCCGCCTCGCAACAAAAGACAGGCTCTACGTTTCCACGGCGGCCTGGGAGATCTGCTTAACTCCAGTGCAGGTCCAAATTGGCTTGCCTAGTCGTGCGCAGAGCGTGCCAGTTGATTTGATCTGCAATCAACAAGAAACAAGTAAACCATGTCAGAAAATAATGGTCGATCGGCCGATAGGCCGATGTCACATTGTTATAGCCCAGCCGATAGGGCAAAGCTGTATCGGCTTACTCAATATAATAAGCAAATTGAAGAGATCTAATCTCATCGGCCCATGCCAAAAGCGTGTGACAAATTAATGGAATTAGCCGATGAGGGTTTCATGAGGATAACTACACTAGCTATTACTCTAGTGTAAACTTATACAAGTCAATCGGCTAACATAAATACACCAACCACAAAGAAGTCTTTAAAAACACTCTGTGACTGATATGTTTATATTCGTCGATCCATATGTATAAGTGGCAAACACATGCAAGAACATAAATAATCACATGCATTAGATAAGACCGGCTGAAACCCTGGCGCTATCCTTAATTACAATCGAAAACAGGCTTCGTGTCAGATCTCGAAACAAGACTAAGGTCGATAGCAACTCAAAGTGTGAATCAAGACTTAACACAAAGAAAATCAAGCCGTCGATTGCTTTTGGGGATGGTAAATGCCTTAGATAATCTAAACGAGCAAACTGATTCAACCATCATCGGCAATAAACCCTAAAATGAGTTAACTGCTGACGAGACAGAATCAAAAGACCGTGTCAAGATCAGCTAACACACGATAAACGACGATCATATCATCAGGGCTTAACGTGCCTAAAGCGGCACGCTAGCCCCGACGATGTAAATCGTCGGGTACGAGTTCTTACCTTGCTCTTGGGAAGCAAGAACTCGTCAGAAGTCAGCCTCTTGCGAGGGTTGGCGATGCTCCAAAAGTAGATTAGTTTGATTGTATGATTGATTGAGAGAGAGTTTCTATGTACAAACTATCGGGATATTTATACCCGAGGTTACAACAGAACCCTTGTAAGGCACGATCTTATCTACAACTAACAAACAAGTCCTTGCAGCAGACTTAAGCCACAGATTAGATCTAAACTACTTAATTTACAAGATACAACTGCCTAAAACCGAGCTTTATCTCTATTTGGCAACTTCCTTGAAGCTTATTTCGGGCCCAGACCAAGCCCACGTTGACACTATCAACTGACAACCCGTATCGGCCCACGTTAACATCGAATCCGTATTGGCCGATACGCTCTTTATGGTAACACATCCACAGTCCGATATAGTTACTGGGTCCGATACGAAGCCTGGTCTGACTCCAATTCAATCTGTCCTCTCTGCTTCGGTTTCCCCTTTTCTTTCCAAGTCGATTACCAAATTTCACCGTTAACACATAGCGGCTTTCCAGAAGGGTATTCGCAATGAGCTACTCATCAGCAAATTTGGGCGCAAACCTCCAAGGAAGTTCAAGAAGTTGCTCGAGACGGCCAATTCTTCCACAAAGTCGGACGACACTGTCAAAGCATCACGACAAGAAAAGCAGTCGGGAAGCAGCTGGTGACCCAAGAAGGATAATGGCAACGGCAGCGGCAACAGTGGCCAAAAGGATCGCAAGCTAAGCCCGAGGATCTGGTGGCCATGACTTCCAACTACCAGCAGCAACGTCCACGCATTAGCATCTATGACAAGATCATGAACGCCCAATGCACACATCATCCAAATCACAAGCATGCAACCAAACACTATTTTATCTACAAGCAATTCACCGAGAAGTACGCGGCTCAACTTCAGAAGCCATCTGATGGCGCAGAAACTTCAGGGCACAAAAAGGACGATGATGATGGTGGCTGAGAACTTTGTCAAGATCCCAGGACCGAGCTGAATCACATCTTTGGTGGACCACTCGCCTACGAGTCCAAGCGAAAGCAGACGCTGACCGGGAGAGAAATCAACGCAATTCAGCCCGAAGTACCGCAATATCTACGATGGTCCGAGGTTGCTATCATGTTCGACCGCTCGGATCGCCCTGACCGAGTGGTTCACTCGGGGCGGTATCCCCTGATACTAGATCCAGTCGTTCGGCATGTCAAGCTCAAGCATGTTCTCATCGATGGTGGCAATGTTCTCAACATCCTTTTTGCCAGGACACTGGACGAGATGCAGATTCCAAGATCCGAGTTGAAACCAAGTTTCGCTCCTTTTCACCGAGTTATTCCAGGATTGTCATCAGCACCACTTGGGCAGATCACTCTTCCAATCACCTTCGGCACTTGGGAGAATTTTCGCACAAAAAATATTTGCTTTGAAGTTACAGGCTTCAAGGCAGCCTACCATGCCACCTTAGGAAGATCAGCTCTTGCCAAGTTCATGGCAGTACCACATTATACCTATCTGATGATGAAGATGCCAGGTCCATGAGATGTTATCTCCCTTCATAGCGACGTCAAGGAAGCTTTTACCTGTGACAAAGAAAGCTGTGACACGGCCCAATTTCATGAGAGGTTGCTTGGCCGACAGGAGGTCCGACTGGCTGCAACTACATCTGAAGAAGGAGAAATCCCTGCCAAAAAGTTGATCAAGTCGGGAGAAGGTGACGCCAAGACCAAGAAGATTCTACTTGATCCCTCTGATCCCTCAAAAGCCATTGTAATAGGCGCTGAGTTAGATTATAAATAGGAAAGCGCACTCATCACCTTTCTTCAAGCTAATAAAGATATATTTGCGTGGAAACCATCTGATATGCCTGATATTCTTTGAGAGGTGATTGAGCACTCATTAAATGTCAAGGAGAACGTGAAACTTATCAAACAATGACTTCGCCGCTTTGCGCAGAATCGGAGAGATGCTATCAAGGAGGAGCTTGCTAAGCTTTTGGTAGTCGAGTTCATCAAGGAAGTCTATCATCCTGACTGGTTGGCTAATTCATTTTTGGTTCGAAAGAAGACATGACAATGACGCATGTGCATCGACTACACAGATCTCAATAAGTCTTGTCCCAAGGATCCTTTCGGTTTACCTCGTTTTGATCAAGTCATTGATTCAACCGCCAGCTACGAGCATTTGAGTTTTATTGATTGTTACTTGGGATATCATCAGATCAGCTTGAAGGAGTTCGACTGCTTGAAGATTTCATTTATTATCCCGTTTGGAGCCTACTGTTATATTACGATGCCATTTGGTCTTAAAAACGTAGGGGCTACATATCAACGCATAATTTAAAGATGTTTGTAGACTCAACTCGAGCGGAACGTGGAAGCTTATGTCGACGATGTTGTTATCAAAATCAAGCAAAGACAAGATTTGATTGCTTATCTGGAGGAAACCTTTCAAAATATTCGAGGTTTCAGGATGAAGTTAAATCCAGAAAAGTATATCTTCGGAGTACCGTCAGGGAAGCTGCTTGGCTTCATGGTGTCTCACCGAGGCATCGAAGCTAACCCGGAGAAGATCAATGTCATATGAAATATGAAGCCGCTGAGTACTCAAAAGGATGTTGAAAAGCTTACTGGGTGCATGGTAGCTTTAAGCTGATTTGTTTCTAAGCTTGAAGAACGTGGCATGCCCTTCTTCAAGTTGCTCAAGAAGACTGACGAGTTCCAATGGATCCCTGAAGCCCAGAAAGCTTTCGAAGACTTCAAGGATTTTCTTACGACGCCACTTGTGTTGGCTTTACCACGTCCAAAATGCCTTTATTACTTTCTGTGTCGGTAACTTTCCAGCTGGTTAGCATGGTTTTGGTTGTTGAATGAGAAGAGGAAGGTTGAGTCCAGAAGGTTCAGAGGCGCATCTACTTCGTCAGCGAGGTGCTAGCTAGATCTAAAATACGCTATCCTTAGGTACAGAAATTATAATATGGAGTTTTAATTACCGTTAGGAAATTAGCTCATATTTTCAAAGTCACTCGGTTACGGTGGTCAAATCTTTTCCACTCGGTGATGTTCTTCACAATCAGGAGGCCACAAGACGTATTGCGAAGTAGACTTTGGAGTTGATGGCGTTAGACATTACTTTCAAGGCACGGACATCAATTAAGTCTCGGATTTTGGCTAACTTTGTTGCCGAGTGGACCGAGTGTCAAGGAGATGTGCCTGCGAAGAAGCTAGAATATTGGACTATGTACTTCGATGGGTCTAAGAGAGTTACTGGCACGGGAGCTGGAGTTGTTCTGATTTCCCCGACTGGTGAAAGATTGCAATATGTTTTTCAGATTCATTTTTCGGCGTCACATAATGTAGCCGAGTACGAAGCTTTACTTCATGGATTGCGTCTCTCCGTGTCGTTAGGAATACAACGTATGATTGTGCGAGGAGATTCTCAGCTTGTGATGAATCAAGTGATGAAAGATTGGTTTTGTTTGAACGATAACATGACTGCTTATCGTCAGGAAGTTCGTAAGTTGGAAGATAAATTCGATGGTTTGGAGTTGTCTCATGTTTTGAGTCATAATAATAAAGCTGCTGATCAGTTGGCTAATTTTGGATCTAGACGAGAGGTGGCTCTGACAGATGTTTTTGTTGAATACCTTCATGAGCCGACTGTTGCTAAAAAGGAAGCTTTTGAAGATGATGTTACCAAACAAGTATCCATGCTTGATACCGACTAGAGGATGCCTTTCATCAAGTTTTTGACTCGACAGGAGTTACCTCAAGATCGAGACGAAGCTAAACAAGTTCGACGTTGTAGCCAAAGTTACGTCATGGTTGATTCCGAGTTATATAAGTGGAGCCCGACTGGTGTTTTGTTAAGATGTGTTACTCCTGAGGAAGACCGATAGTTATTGTAGGATATTCACTCGGGAATATGTGGCAGTCATGCTGCAGCATGCACCTTGGTGAGAAAAGCTTATCGACAGGGATTTTTCTTGCTCACAGTGCTTACAGACATAGACAACGTTGTTCGGACTCGTGAGGGTTGTCAGTTTTTTCCTCGGCAAATCCATGTTCCGGCTCAAGAGTTGCAAACTATTACACTTTCATGGCTTTTTGCTGTTTGGGGTTTGGAAATGGTGGGTCCCTTCAAGAAAGCTCCAGGAGGTTTTACTCATCTTTTTGTTGCTATCGACAAGTTTTCCAAGTGGATTGAGGCTAAGCTAGTTGCTACGATTATAGCTGATAAAGCTCATGATTTCTTCGTCAACATTGTGCATCGATTTAGTGTTCCAAATAGGATTATTACCGACAATGGGACTCAGTTCACGGGAGGAGTTTTCAAACATTTTTGCAAAGACTTTGGGATCAAGATATGCTATGCATTAGTTGCACATCCTAAGAGCAATGGACAAGTTGAGCATGCTAATGGTATGGTTTTTCAAGGCATCAAGGCTCGTATTTTTGATAGATTATGCCCTTACACCGAACGATGGGTTCAAAAGTTGCCTTCAGTTTTATGGTCGCTGCGAACTACACCTAGTCGGGCTATGGGTCAATCACCTTTCTTTTTGGTTTATGGGGCTAAAGCTATGTTACCGAGTGAGATGGAATTCGAATTTCTTCGTGTTCGTAATTTCAATGAGGAGCGTTATGACCAAGATCGTGTTGAAGACTTAAACCGACTGGAAGAGGCCCGTGAGGCTGCTCTTATTCAGTCGGTAAGATATCTCCAAGGACTTCAGTGTTACCACAATCGCAATGTTCGGTCATGGGCATTTATTGTTGGTGATATGGTTTTGAGAAAAACTCAGACGACGAAGGATAGGCACAAATTGTCTCCGTTATGGGAAGGGCCTTTCATTATTGTTGAGGTTACTCGGCCGGAGGCTTATCGACTGAAGCGTGAAGATAGATTGATCGTGGAGAATTCTTGGAATATTGAACACCTTCGGCATTATTATACTTAAAGCACTCTTTTGTACTTTGTTTTTCTCGACTGCCGACTTCAAGTAGTTACCTTCTTGAGTTGCCAGTCGAGGGAAGTTTCCCTTAAATATGATTTGTTTATATTTGGTTTATCATTGTTTTTTCTTTGATCTGAGTCGAGTAGATAAGGATTGAAAATTTTTAGAAGACTTAATCAAGTTTTAGGCTTGATGACAGTTGGATGAGAATTTTTAAGAAATTAAAAGCTGGATTCAGTAGTCAAAGCACAAACATAAATAAGCTGATATATTATAAGTCAGGTTGCAAGTGCTTTCTACAATGGGCATCTATACCTGGAAGTTTTCTAGTACATCAACAGCTATCTTCTTGGCAGATTCCTGAGCTTCATTTATCAATTCTAAAGCTTGCTCTATCTGATGTGCTGTCAGCGAAGCCATCTCCTATAGTACTAATACCTACTCGGGGATATAAAGATTTCGTCATCGCTAGAGCCTGGATTGCACCCATAGTAGCTACATCATTGATGTTGTCGAGGTACATCTTTGGAGCCCTTCTGAGCTTGGCGAATATATCAGGAGCTCCTTCCGAGCTCGAGCCCAAGCCGTTTTGGAAGATTACGTTTAGGATTGGGATAGCAGCATTGGCAATGTCATCTCTTATATTTTCACCCCTCTGGATCCTCTCACCAAAGACCCCAAATTGGGCTCGGGACTTCACTTTATGAGCTGCAAGGTTATATACAATCAGAATATATTAACAATGTTGTGGAATCAGTTCAATGATCAGAGTTAAAAAGATTACCTTCAAGTTCTGCCAGAGCTTTATTCTTATCCGTTTCCAATCGGGCATTGTCATTCTCAGCTTTCTTCAATTGGGCTTTGAGAGATTCAATTTCTGACAAATGTGTTGAAATACGGGAACAAGAAATTAAGCAATGTAACATTGATCGATAGATGAAATTGAGTTATTTCTGTTTACCTCCAATTGAACCATGAAATTATAAGTTGGTATCCCGTAGCTGGTTGCTTTCTGCCCTTAGCACTGTTTCCCTGGCTATAGTTTCTTCCTTGTCTTCTTTAAGCTCTTGCTGGATGTTTTGTAGGGAATTTAAGTGTGGTACCATTTTTTCCAAGGTTTCTGACTTGACTTGTGATCGATGATATATTCTCTGCATACAAGGAATGAGTTAGCTGATTTCATATTAAGTGACGATTGAAGGATAAGGAGTTTTACTTACGTTCATTAGTCAGGTAGATTCATTAAGCTGGGCTACCAACATATCACGTTCTTTGGCTTCTTTTTGCTTATTCAGTACAATCCCGTGAGCCTGGCCATCAGCATCGCGCCACTAGATTTTGACCGGTGGAAGCGATTCCTCTACTGATTTGAGTCGGAGGATTTCTTCGTCCTCTTCGGTTATTGGTTCTAAAAGAAATAAGGTTGCAAGAATTCAAGACAAGTATTGAAGTCAGAGATTTAAATGATTGAGGAACTTACTAATGATTATATTGGGACAACTGTGCGAAGGACCTTGTTTGCTTTCATCTACGTCAAGAATTGATTCATCTTGGTCTTCTGGAGCAACAGTATCACCAGATGGCTGATCCATGTTGATATCTTCATTATTATCTAGAGCTGGATCTTCAACCAAAATTTCCTTATTGTCAGGGGCTTGATTTCCTTCACCCAACTGGTTTCCAGTCGAGGGCTCTTGTTCGGGAGCTTGATCAGTGGAACCCAACTGGTTTTCAGATGGGGGCACCTGGCTGGTAGTTGGGTGGCTAGCAGTCGGATGGCTTTGAGAAGTGTCCTGAGCACCAGATTTTGTAGTTTCTTGGTTTTTTGACCCTAAGTCTGAAGGCGACACCTCAGTTTGCCCAGTGGGGTCAATATCTTAAGGTTTTCTGCGAGTGTGGTGTACAGGATCAGGTTTAAAATGCATTCAAGAGTGTGTTCAAGCAGAAGATACAACAAAAATTATACAAAGGTTACCTGTTAGATCTGGTAGATGCTGGCTTTGGTGAGCTGATATTGGTTCTCGGAGTTTGAATTTCTTCATCCTCTTCATTTGAGTGGTCGATGATCAGCTTTTTCTGTTTGCTAGCACGTTTGCTTGTTTCTTCAATTGCAGCTCTTTTATTTTTTGCCTGAGGTTTGATTGTCGGCCCGCCAGTCAGTTGGCTGCTAGACGACTAAGCTTGGGGAGCTTCATGGTAAACTTTGTATGGCCGAGAGACAATTAAGGCGTTTGCCTGCAGAAGATATTCCTTTCAGATATAATATAGGCAAGCATGGCGAAACAGAGGATATTGAAGATGATTTAAGAGTCTGCATACCAGAGGAGGTGGCCGAAGGATACTGAAGGGGAGGACTGGTAGTTTGTTGCAATAATCAACCACAATTCCAGAGGAGAAAATTTTGTACATACGGGAACATTTGATTTGGAAGTCTAAAGATTCACAGTCCTCATGATTGGGATCGGTTTGCCCTTCATACTTGAAAGCCGGTTTGGATATTTCTTTAATTGGAGCCAGTCGGGACTTGATGAAATGCCGAGTGATTTGCTTTCCTTGGAGTCCTTTGTTTTTTATTTGGGGTGAAACGGATGTGGGTTTTGGAGTCAAGATTTTTGGAAGGAATGGAGTTGGAGATGCGCGCCGCAAGATTTTGATGGAGGTCGAAGTGGCTGGATGGGAGGATCTGGCGGATTCAAAGCCCTAGTTTTTGACGGTGGTGGCTGTGAACAGGAGCGCGAAAGGAAAAATTTTTGAGAAGATGAGGCAGCATCGGTAATCATTTTTTGTTTGGGGCAAGGCCTACGAAGTGTTTACAGCCCATATCTTAGGTGTGGCTTGTCACGTGTCTATAGGGACTAAGCAAATTTCCCTTTCGATATGCACGTGCTCTATTGACCAATACCTTAAAAATCATTTTATACAGCAGTTACACAACTTTTTAGGAGCTGGTACAATGCAATTTAAAAGGTGGTGAACACTGAAGTTTGTTATAACTATCCTGGTAACTTTTTTTATAGGTTGCAGAAGCTGTTTGGTTTTTTATTAAGCAATTGATTTTATATTATATCATTGCTATCTTGCCACATTTGTGTGTGCTTTTCTGATGAAGATCAATATTGTGGCTTAGGCTAATTATATTTTGGTCATTTTTTTAGGCAGTTGGTAAATCTATTTATGGGTTTTATTAACTCGGATTTTATATCACAAATGCCATATATTTATAAGGATGATAAAATTGTGTGTCTTATAGGGATTTAGACATATTTGCTTTGGTAATATATGCACAATATGATACCAGTACTTATGTTCACTATGCAATAAGCTTTATTATTAAGGTTATTTGTTACGTGATTTTTTTCAAAATGCTTTTGGCTTTGGCTAAGCATATTGTTATATAAAACCACTCGGATGGTTAAAATTATTAAAGTTCTTGACTATATGCTTAGTTTATTCAACTAAACACTTATTCAACTAAACACATAGTCGGGGGCTACACCTGATCAGGTGCATCTAGTCGATGCACCTAGGTATATTTTTATTAATTTTTTCAGCCCTTCACAGCCTTTCTATTGGATTGAAGCACTCGGGAGATTATAGCGGAGATGATTGAAGCTATGGAGTAATCTGGTCTGAGATGAAGTTGTCTTGTTGACTGCGAAGGTCTTAGGGGCTACTGTGGAGATTATGGGTACCATATACCCACACGGCTGACCTATCCGACTGGTTATAGAGGATAGGTTTTTGTGTTGATTATGTAACGATTTAGGACTTAAGTATTATGTTTCTTGTGTGTTAAGAAACGGCTTATAGTTCTAAGTCGGTAATATTGTTGATGAGGATTAGGAGACCAATACCATATGTGGTTAAGTCTCTGTCTTGTAAACCTGCCTTTCAAAGCTATATAAGGAGGGCAAGACTTCCCTTGAGGGGGAGGGAGATAGCAGATAGCAAATAGCTTAACTTCTTCATACACAACTTGATCATCAAATCAATACAAACTCGGCGGATATAATCCCTGAAACAGGAGTAGGGTATTACTTTTTTATAGAAGGCCTGAACTTTTCTAAACCATTGTCCCGTAACCCATCGATTTTGGTGCACCAAATTGTGGAACTTGATCATAGTTGTTGAATTGAGATTGATATTGGTATTGTGGAATAGGTTCTAGCCGATACTGTTGAGGTGATATCGGCTGAGGTTGAAAACTCGAAGTTTGTCCCAAGAAAGGTTGATGAGGTTGATATTGATAATTTTGAGGTACCTCATGCACATATTGTGGTCCAGACGATGCTGGTAGCAAAATTGGCTATTGAATAGGGATTTGACTTCCTTGACTTTCCATCGGCTGCTGAATAGGGTTTTGAAATATTTTAGCTGATGCCGCCGGTATAATCCTTGGAGCCTGATTTTGTTTATCTTGTTGATATGTTTGCCCTAAGGTACAAATTGTTGTTGCATCCCTGAAGAACCTGGGATTTCAGTTTTGATGGTCATATATGGAGGAAACACATTGTTTGGAAAATATACTGGTCCTTTAGCCTTTTCTTCAGTTATAGTCTTGTTTGTCACCTTTTTGACCACATTAGTTAATGTATTCACCAGCACATTGGATTGATTGATTAAAGCTTGATGCACTGCATAATCCAACCGGTCTTGTAATGAAACTTTCTCATCCATAGCTGGTTCTTCTTCTTTACCGTTGATATCTTCTGTTTTAGCTTCATCTTGTCATGTACTAGATTCTGCCTCGGGCTTTGGGAAGATAACTTTTTCTTTCTGAATAACTTTGCCTTGCCGAGATACAGTGAAGGAATCCAAATTCATCTTGTGAAAAGCTTGCGTAAGTTGTTCCATCTTTGCCTTTTGCTCATCGGACAGTTGTTCAACCGTCACTAGGATAATGTTTTCTTCCGTGATTTCCAGCATGATGGATGTCTTGACAATCGTGTCCCACTAGGCGTGCCAAAAGCGTGTTGACGCAAAAATGTGTCAAAAGCATGTTGATACGAAAACACGGCGGCCTGAGAGATTTGCTTAACTCCAGTGCAGGTCCAACTCTTAGAAAAGGGTGCAGGGCGTGCCAATTGGTTTGATCCTGCAACCAACAAGATATACAATAAAACTGAGTTAGACATACGACAGCCGACCGACCGATAAGCCGATGACGTATCGTATAGACCTAGCCGATGTGACCTGACCAAATCAGCTGTGAGGTGTAAGATAAATAATTCAAATTAAACCCTAAATATGCTCCATCGGCTGTAAATACATAATCTATTGACAAAGATTAGATCTTAGCCGATGAAATCATAGTTAGGTTAAAAACTGATACCATATCGGCTAATACTCCGATATAGCCTTACACAAGAATATCAATCTAAATAAATATATTAAGGCAAGTTTGATATATTTAACTAAAGTGATACTTTTGTATAAGGGGCAGATATAACATAAAAAGCCTAATTAAATGGAATTTAAACACAACTAAGCAGCTATATCAGATAAGATCAGCTGAAACTCCGGTGCTACCCCTATTACAAACAAGAGACAGGCTAGGGATCATGATTTTAATTAGGACTAGGGCTAATGTAGCACAAAGTGAAAAAAGATACATGATATCTAGACAATCAAGTCCTTGAGTGCTTTTCGGGGTGGTAGATACCTTATGCCAATCTAGGCTAATGAGTTGATTTAGCCGATACCAATAAAACCTTAGAAAAGGCCTGACCAATACAGCTAAACCAGCCATCGACTTAGATTGGCTAAGTTATGTGATAACTTAACAAGCCATACCTTCAGCTGACAAACCCAAAGCATGAACTCGTCGAAAAGTAAAGAAAAATTGTGGCGATGTGTCGAAAGTGTTGATTGAACTGTTGTTTTTTTACATAGACCTCGGGCTTATATTTATACCCGTACATACAAACCTTGTCCTTGTCGGACACTACTTACAACCTGCCTAAAAAACAAGTCCTAGGTGGACTCTCACCACGATATTATAACAAGAAAATTAACTCTTATTTCTAATTAATAGATACAATTGCCTTATCCGAACTCAATTCCTAGTCGGCAATATCTTCAAGCCTTTCTCCGAAACCAACATGAAACTCGGCTACCTGTATCGGCTCGGCCGATTTCGATTCAAATTACCCATATCGGCTGCCCGAGTTCGATTCCATATCGGCCGATACGGCTTTAGCCGATGGCTGTTTGTTTTGGAAAACTCTTCTATTCCTTTAAATTCACCTCAGATCCAATCTTGATTGCTGGTAGGCTTGCCAGTGGAGCGAGTCTATTTGGATTAAGTGGGCTGGATGCTCATTTGGATCCTTTTGGTTGGATTGAAATGGCCTGGGATTCCATCTTGGATCGGACTGGATTGGGCTTACAAAAAATATGGTTTGGTTTGGGGTGGATGCGGGCTGAGTAAAATAACTAATCCACGAACTGAATCCATGGACTGAGATATGGATTTGGCCCCATTCTAATGTAATGCTAGGGTAGACAGGGGAAAGCTCATTCGCTCCACATCCTCCGCTCCTCCTCCACCGCCGCCGCCACCGGGCGTCACTGCTGCTGCTCGCCCACTCCGGCCCTCGCTGCAAGCGACTACGGCTCCATCGGCTCCTGCTCATCTGCTCTGGCGTCATCTTCCGATGCCGCTCCACCAGATCACCATCTCCCCGTCGGCACCAAGAAGCTGCTTCTCTCCTCCAAGAAGCTTTTGGTTTGCCTCCTCCCCTCCATGCAAGATCACGACCTCAACTACTGTTGTGGAACATCATTAGATTGCTATGTAGCATGTACTGAACAATAATCTGATTTATTTTGATTTTAGAATACTGACTAGAGTCCTAAAGAAAATGGTAGGTCATGGCGCTACCATTACTGCTGCTGATTGTACTGCACCAACTCTGCCTGCTTGAAGAGGAGAATCGCAACCTCTAGGTCTTAGCCACTCTGAGGCCTCCGTCCCGTGACTTCGCCTTCTTGGCGTCTGAGTACATCACAAGCAGGTGCGCCTTTTGCTGATCTCCTCCACCCCCGGTTCGAGTTGTGTTTGCAATATCTATTCTTTTTTATGCATACGCATGAGGGTTTTCTTGCAATGAATCTGATTGTTCATGTAGTCCATACGATTCTTTAGACATCGGATTGCCTGATTGCCTCATAAGTCATAGAATTTTTTTGCAACTAACTGAAAGTATGTCGACCCTTTTGATTCATATTAATTTGGCTGTTGTAGCAGATTGAATATTAATTTTTTTAATCTTGTCACAAGCAAGCTTTTTAAACATGCCTATACACAATTCAGAAAGTTCAACTGGCAATAGTTCTAGTCATGAATTATCTTCACAAAGACGTAAAAGAGCAAAGGTGTGGGAACATTTTGAGTAGGAGCTTGTTGTGGTAGATGGTGTCCTCAAAGCACAGTGCAAATATTGTCGGTTAATGTTGACAGCAACTAGAAAATCAAGAACCAGTCATCTCATAAACCATGTTTGCGACTCTTGTCCACTAGTTGAAGTTGAAGTTAGAAATAGGTTCATAGCAATTGCTCGGAAACAACCTGTGGAAAATTTTGTGTTTGATCCTATAAGGAGTGAAGAGTTGATGATAAAATATTTCATCCATGCTGAGATACCATTTCGAAAAATTGAAGATCCTTACTTTGCTGAGTGGATGGAGTCCATGCAACCAACCATTAAAGTTGTTGGCCATCAAACAATTCGTGATAAGATTTACAACTGTTACAGTAGGATGAAACAAGAACTGCATGATGAATTACAAAATATTGATTCACGTGTGTACCTAACATCAGATATGTGGACCTCAAATCAAAACTTAGGATATATGGTTGTCACGGCACATTATGTTGATGCAGAATTCAATCTAAAAAAGAAAATCATAAGCCTGAAGCCTGTAAAGTATCCACATACTAGCTTTGCTATAGAAGAAGCCATGATGAGGTGTTTGACTGATTGGGGCTTGAGGGGCAAACTTTTTGCTTTAACTTTGGATAATGCTAGTAATAACACAGCTGCTTGTGAGGAATTGGTAAAAAATCAGAAGCATGAGTTGTTATTTGAAGGTAGACATTTTCATGTTAGGTGCTGCGCACACATCCTCAATTTATTGGTTCAAGATGGAATGAAGTTAATTCGTGAGGCAATACATAAGATACGTGAGCTCTTGAAATACATAGAAAATTCGGCCTCACGTATCCAAGCGTTCAATTCAATTGCTAACAGTTCAGGTCTTCCTTCAAAATTTGGTTTAACTGTTGATGTTCCTAACCGTTGGAACACAACTTTCAAAATGATTTTAGAAGCATTGGTCTATAGAGCTGTCCTTAATAGTTATGCCATTGAAAAAGGTGAGGTTGCACCTTCTGATCAAGAGTGGCTGACTACTGAATCAATTTGTCAATTTCTTAAAGCCTTTGAAGAGGCTACCAGACTTTTGTCAGCTGACAGGAAACCAACAGCATACTCATTCTTGCACTTGGTTCTTTGCATTCCCCATGCTTTAAGTGATTTTGATTGGCAAACAACTAGTGTTTTGACGTAATTGGCTAGTGCTATGCATACGAAGTTTGCTAAGTATTGCGATGAAAAATTGCCAAACAATTTTAATTTGGCACTTGTCATTAGCACTGTCTTAGATCCAAGAAGGAAAAGGGATTATTTGGAATTCTTTTATGCCAAGGTGTCTCCCAATATGAATGAAGTTGAAACTAAAGTGGATTATGTTATAGAGTGGATGAAGTCATACTTTAGAGTATATGAAGGAATTGCAAGGAGAAGGTGTATCCTTCCTATCACATTCTGGGCAAGGAGAAGCTAGTGCTGTAGGCTCGCCAGTTCTAGGCAAAAGAAAGCTTGACCAGGAGTTTGCCATTTTCAAGCCAAACCGAACACGTATACATAAGTCAGAGATTGAGACATATTTAGAAGAAGTGTGCGAGGATGACAGTAAGTATTTCGATGTTTTGGCTTGGTGGAAGAGAAATGCTAAAAGGTTTCCTATATTGGCAATTATGGCTCGGGATTTTCTTGCAATTCCACTTAGCACTGTGTCTTTGGAATCAGCTTTTAGTTGTGGAGGAAGGATACTTGGAGACACAAGAAGTTCATTGACACCGGATATGCTTGAGGCACTAGTTTGTGCATAAGATTGGTTATTTAAACCCAAGAAACAAGGTAATTAAATGTATAATTTTCGCCTATCTAGTACTAGCTAGACTGAAAAAGTAACATTGTTTTCTTCTTAGCTTGTAAGAAACAAACAAATGATTTCTTGCTTATTTATTGGATCATTGATGCTGCCTTGATCTAGAAATAAACCATATCCACACATGCTACTCTTTGGGCATTTTCTACACTAACTTATTCTAAAGTATGATGGTCCGAAAAGGTAGTAGTTTTTTGTATGATGGATTTAAGCTCTAAGTTGATATTTTCCACATGAATTTTGTGGTATCAGTATTATTGAATCTTTACTATGAACTCTTAACCACTATAAACCACTACCTGATTCTTGCTTCCAGTTTAGTGAACTGAACCAGAGAATCTACAATGCTTGTTTGTTTGAGTTTTGAATCCACCATTTACATACGTAAGTAGTTTGTGTTGATGCTATTACAGATCTAAGCACCTGAAAGATGAGCATCAAGAAAGTAGAACCACCTTTTTGGTTGTGGGGAGGAGAACCACATCAAGCAGTCACATTAGAGGATCATAGCTTGCATGCTAGTTGATTTGAGCTGCAGAAGTAGCATGTATCTGCATGTTCAACTAATTATTCGTGTAATATGGGCCATGTACTATACAAATTGCCTGGCTAAATTCAGTTGTGCTCAGTTAATTTTTGCTGCTATTTGCAAATTTGATGACAATTTATAAATTAGAAAGTTAAACTATGGTATGATGTTGCTTTGACTTATTTATTCTTGCTGTAATCCAATCACTGTGTATCGTTCTCACTGTATCATTGTATTGTATCCAATCACAGGCAGAGTGACCTGTGTGGCTGTGTGTGTCGGTGATACGGGCTCGGGGGTATCAAGCCTAAAGGTATGGGCGGTCCCCTACACCCACGTGGCGCTCCCCCGAGGAGGGGTCGGGCCCGAGGGTGAGGCGGCGGCTGCCCTCTCCAGTCTCTTTTCTCCCCTCACTCCGTGCCTCGAGGGTCGGGCCGCCCTGACCCCCTCCGCGCTTACGCCGCGTGTGCGGGGTTAGGTGAGCGTCTCCAGCGCCCACCTAACCGCATTAATGGCGGCTCGGGCAAGCGTACCACGTCGCATTTAATGCGGCATGTGGTGTGCATGACCGGTCTATGGCCGGTCATAGCGACTGACCGGTCCGTGACCGGTCAGATGACGGATGGGACGGCAGCGGAGCGCCTGCTCACTATTCGCACGTCAGGCGGTGAGCAGCACACCCTGCCCCGTCCCATCAAAATGATAAAAGCTTTTTTGCCTGTCGTCTCAACCGGAGTCGGTATGCCAGCTCTGGTCAGATGGTTCCCGTTTCCCGATGTGAACGGAATAGAGAAATCTTCACCCATTTAATGGGGAATGAGGTGGGCGTCCCCGTGTCAGCCGACTGATATGACGAGGGCCATGCCACGACGACTGTGCGTGTGGCTTCCGAGTCAAGCAACAAGACAACCATTAAATGTAAAAGAATGTTTTCCTTCTCTCTTAGGTAGCCTATTCGCCCATGTGGTATCCCCTTGAGATATAAAGGGAGGCCTAGACCTGAGAAGAGAAGGGGGCGGTAATAGAGAAAACGAGCGCTTGTATTCCCCCACATTCCAATCGCATATCCACCATACACAGGAGTAGGGTATTACGCTTCCGAGAGACCCGAACCTGTATAAACTCCTTTGTCTCATCTTCTTCGAGGGGCCTAACCCCCTCTGCATCCCTCTATCTCATCAGAGCACGAATCTCACCCTGCGTCCTCGGCCGAACTCACTAAAGGGGGTCCTTGCTGTCCCCCGCTGAGGAGTTCACACTCCGTCAGCTGGCGCGCCAGGTAGGGGGCGCGTGTGTGTTTTTCTAGCTCCACTCCCCTTCGTGTGCGCCAAGTTTTGCCAAGTAAGCCCTATGGCTGAAGAGGCGGTGGTGTATACCCCTACTCCGAGTGCCAGCGATAACGGCGGGGAGCTGAACCCTTGTCGCCAAGCGCATGCTCCATCGCCTCCCGCCCGCTAAAGCCCTAGGCGGGGAAGACGCCCGAGAAGCCGGAGGGATCCGCGACATCACCGTCGACTGGCGACGGAGGGGGACGCCGTGGTGGGGTGCGTCGCCGCGTCACCTACGGTGATGGTGGTATGCCTCAGGGCGCGCTCCAGGCTGCGGGTGCCCTCTTGTGCCACCCGTCCATCATCCTCGACCCGGAGACTCCGGTCCAGTGCTGGCTGGACGATGTGGCTGATTTGGTCATGGCGACACAGCAGCGGATAGGCATCGGCGGGCGATTGCCCACGGCCGGGACGTCTGGCGCTGCAACTGTCTCCTCTTTGTCGTCAAGACGAAGAGCTCGACGAGCAGCGACCAACGCCCGCCGCTCGTCCTCACTCCCCCCGTCGACGACCTCGGCCAGCCGTGGGTGTCACGAGAGCATGTATGGGGGCCGGATGCCTGGCTCGATATCGAGCGCCGGCACGACGAGCGTCACGCCACCCATGCGGGGGAAGACGCCGCCTCCTCTGGAGCGTCGCGCCACTCCAGCCATAGGGGCAGGCCCCCCGTGTCCCCAGTCGGTGGGGCTGGCTGCCGAGCCTTCGTGGTAAGTCTTCGGAATGTCCAATGGCCCCCGAAGTTTCGGCCCAGCATCACCGAGAAGTACGACGGCAGCGTCAACCCCACCGAGTTCCTTCAGATCTACACGACTGGGATAGAGACCGCGAGGGGTGACGACAGGGTCATGGCGAACTTCTTTCCTATGGCCCTAAAAGGCCAAACGCGGGGTTGGCTGATGAACCTGCCACCCGCCTCGGTCCACTCCTGGGAGGATCTGTGCCAACAGTTCACCACGAACTTTCAAGGCACATACCCATGCCTAGGAGAAGAAGCGGACTTTCACGCGGTACAGCGGAAGGACGACGAGTCCCTCTGATCGTACATCCAACGGATCTGCCAGGTCCGCAACATCATCCCTTGCATCCCTGCTCATGCGGTCATCTACGCATTTAGGGGGGGCGTGCAGCACAACCGCATGCTCAAGAAGATAGCCTCCAAGGAGCCCCAAACCACTGCGCAGCTCTTTGAGCTCGCGGACCATGTGGCCTATAAGGAGGAGGCATGGACCTGGAACTCCTCCGGCTCTGGAGCGGCGGCTGCAGCTACCCCCGAGTCCGCTGCCCGCTCTAGGCAGCGGGAGAGGAGGAAGAAAAAGAGGTCGGCCTGTTCCAACGATGAGGGCCACATCCTCGCTGCTGAGGGCACTTCGTGGTCCCAGTGCAAGGGGAAGCCCGTGAGCGACAAGAAGAAGGACGTCGGCGCTCCCAGTGGAGAGTGCCCGACAGGCAAATAGTGCACTGTGCACAACACCACCCACCACGACCTCGCCGACTGCCGCGCGGTCAGGAACTTGGCCGAACGCGTGAGGAAGTGGGAAGAGGAGAAGGAGCAGGGATGCCGTGAGAGCAAGGCCCCGGCGTCCTCTGCCGACAATCGGCGAGGTGAGGCGAAGCAAAAGGCCCTCGCCGAGGACGCTGACAATGAGGACTTGGGCTTCCAGAAGCCCGAGGCTACCGTTGCCACCGTTGACGGAGGAGCATGCACTCACGCTTCCCGTCGTAGCTTCAAGGCCATGAAGGGAGAGCTTCTGGCCGCTGTCCCCACCCACGAGGCGACGCGGCGAGCGCGATGGTCGGAGGTCACGATCACCTTCGATCAAACCAACCACCTGCCATGCATTGCCCAGGGAGGTCAGCTAGCAATGGTAGTCTCCCCCACCATCTGCAACGTCAAGTTGAGACGCATACTAATAGACGGCGGCGCTGCCCTTAACATCTTGTCCCTCACGGCCTTGGACATCATCAAGGCCCCGGGAATGAAGCTCCGGCCATCCCTGCCAATCATCGGCGTGACGCCGGGGCACACGTGGCCTTTAGGTCACATCGATCTCCCGGTCACCTTTGGTGGCCCCGCCAACTTTCGCACCGAGCGGCTCGACTTCGACGTGGCGGATCTCAATCTGCCCTACAACGCGGTCCTGGGAAGGCCCGTGTTGGTGAAGTTCATGGTGGCCACCCACTACGCCTATCTGCAGATGAAGATGCCTGGCCCTAGTGGCCCCATCACCATCCACGGCAATCTCAAGATCGCGTTGGCTTGCGCGGAGCAGCGCATGAGCAGCCTCGCCGTGGTCTCCAAGCCCGTGGGCGGCGATGAGAGGCCCGAGGCCTCCACCTCGCATGCCCCGAGGAAGCGAATGACCTCAGGCGACGAGGTCCCTGTGAAGGAGGTCACGTTGGGCGACAACCCATCCAAGACCGCCAAGATTGGCGGCCACTTGGGCGGCAAATAGGAAGACGCGCTCGACTCCTTCCTATGGGCAAACGCCAACGTCTTCGCGTGGAGGCTGTCGGATATGCCCGAGGTCCCTAGGGAGGTGATTGAGCACCGTCTAGCTGTGCGGCCGGACGCAAGGCCCGTTCGGCAGAATGTATAGCGGCAGGTCCCGGAGCGCCAGGCCTTCATCCGTGAAGAAGTGGCGTGACTCCTGGAGGCTGGATTCATCCGAGAGGTCATCCATCTGGAGTGGCTCGCGAACCCGGTCGTCGTCCCCAAGGCGAACGGCAAGCTCCAGATGAGCATCGACTACACCGACCTCAACAAGGCATGTCCTGAGGACCCTTATCCCCTGCCACGCATAGATTAGATTGTCGACTCAATTGTGGGGTGCGACCTTTTGTGTTTTCTAGATGCATACTCAGGGTATCATCAGATTCGCATGGCTAGGGAGGATGAGGAGAAAACTGCATTTATTACTCCTATAGGCACTTATTGTTATACAACCATGTCTTTCGGTTTAAAGAATGCAGGTCCTACTTTTTAGCATACTACTCGCATTTCGTTGGGTAGCCAAATTGGGCGCAATGTTGAGGCATATGTCGATGACTTGGTTGTGAATACGCGCAACCAAGAGACCTTGCTCTCGGATTTAGCGGAGACTTTCGAAGGTCTCCGCTCCACGCGCTTGAAGCTGAACCCCGAAAAGTGCGTGTTCGGCGTGCTGGCAGGCAAGCTTCTCGGGTTTTTGGTCTCTGCCCGGGGCATAGAGGCCAACCCAGAGAAGATTAAGGCAATAGAGAGGATGCGCCTCCCAGCAAACTTAGGGATGTGCAGTGTGTCACAGGATGCCTGGCCGCCTTAGGTCAATTCATATCGAGGCTGGGAGAGAGGGCGTAGCCCCTATTCAAACTCCTCAAGCGCTACAGGCCGTTCGTCTGGACGGAGGAGGCTGAAGGCTTACCTCAGCTCTCCCCCGATCCAGACAGCCCTGGAGCCCGAGTGTTAACAGCAGATTTTCGTAATCTATTCGGAGAGGAAAGAGAAAACCAATGCAGAGAAAAAGGGCCAAGCCGGAGTTGGACCAAGTCCTGTATCGGACTCAGCAGGCGTATTGGACTAGAAGAAGCAGAAGCAGAAAGGTTGTATCGGCCGATACGAATTCAATACAGCCATCGGCCGATGGGAGTAGGAAGCTGATGGTGGCCGCGTGGGCTCGGTTTGGGCTTAAGTTAAGCTTCAAAGAGGTTGCCAAATAGGGATAAGGCCCGGTTTTAGGCAAATTAAGTAAGTTTAGATCTAATCTTTGGCAGGAGTCCGCCGTAAGGACTTGTTTGTTAGTTAGAGATAAGATCGTGTCCTATACGGACCATGTTGTAAATCACAAGTATAAATATCCCGGTAGTCTGTACATAGAATCTCTCTGAATCAATTCAATAACAATTCAACTCAATTTACTTTCGGCGCATCGCCAACCCTCGCAAGAGGTTAGCTTCCGGCGAGTTCTTGCTTCCCTAGGGCAGAGGTAAGAACTCGTACCCGACGATCTACATCGTCGGGTCTAGCGTGTCGTTTTAGACACACTAAGCCCTGACGATGTGATCGTCGTTTATCATGTTTTGGCTGATCTTGATGTGGCTTTCTAATTCTATCTCGCCAGCGATTAACTCGTTTTAGGATTTATTGCCGACGGTGGTCGAATTAGCTTGCTCATCTAGATCATCTAAGGCATTTACCATCCCCAAAAGCGATCGACGGCTTGATTTTCTTTGTGTTAACCCTTGATCTACACTTTGAGTTGCTATCGACCTTAGTCGTGTTTCGAGATTTAATTCAAAGCCTGTCTTTGATCGTAATTAAGGATAGCACCGGGGTTTCAGCCGGTCTTACCTAATGCATGTAATTATTTATGTTTTTTGCCTGTATTTGCCACTTGTACAAGTGGATTGATATATATAAATATATTTATTACGGGTATTCTCAGGACTTCTCTGTGATCGATATATCTATATCGGTCGATTGGCTTGTATAAGTTTGCACTAGAGTATTAGCTAGTGTATTTACCTTCATGCATCCCTCATCGGCCGATTCCATTAAAATTGCCATAGACACATTAATATAGGCCGATGAGACTAGATCTGTTAGTTAATTTTATTTTACTATATCCTCAAGTAGGCTGATACAGCTTTGCCCTATCGGCTGGGCTCCTACGATGCAACATCGGCCTATCGGCCGATCGACCATCGTTTCTAACATGGTTTACTTGTTTATTCTTGTTGATTGAAGATCAAATCAACTGGCACGCCCTAAACGCACCTAGGCAAGCCATTGGACCTGCACTGGAGCTAAGCAGATCTCCCAGGCCGCCGTGGAAATGTGGAACCCGTTCTGACATCTGACGGGTTGAAATTCTACGCCAACACGCTTTTGGCACGCCCAGTGGGACCAGAAGAACACAAGCTTCGCATCATCAACAAGCTCACTGCAAGATGTCTAAGCAAAGTGAAATCTCGGAGGAGAATGTCGTCTCGGTCACCGCCGATCAGCTCAACGACGAGCAAAAGGCCGAGATGGCAAAATTGGTTGAACAATTCCAAAATATGTATTTACAGACATATTCCAGGACTCGGCAAGGCACGCTCATCCAGAAATCCAAGGTGATAATGCCGAGCCCGACGGATGGAGCCAGCACGTCGGCAGCAGCCCAGGATCAAGCCATCAAGACTGAAGAGATTACTCGCTGCGCTACGCCGACGCTGCAATACCGCATCGACTCCGCGGTCCACTTAGCGCTCATCAACCAGTCTGGAATCCTGGTGAACACATTGACCACCACAGTCAAATCCATACTAGACGGTTCCATTCACCAGCACAAACCTCAAGGCCTAATTTTCCTGCCCGACAACAAATTCCCACCATATCGGACCTTGAGGACCGACCTGAGCACGACTCCACAGCCGATGGCACTGATCCCACCTCCATCGGCCCAGCCAGTGTCAACCATGCCGCTGGTCTTGACAAAGCAAACAGGAGGAAGCCCCCAGCATATCATAGAAGACCAGTATGCGCAATGGACAAAGGGGGGACAAGCTCCGGCAGCCTTGCAGCAGCCGATGATTGAGCCAATGCAACAAGCCTCTACCAATCCAACATCGGCTGGGCAAGCCCAATTCCCCCTGCCAAGCTATCCTCCATAAGTAGCTGCTTACAATGCGTTGCAAGGCTATCAGCAGTACGCTACGGGGCAGTATGATACACCAAATCTGAATCACCATTTTCAACCATACTCCCCTAGGCAATATCGGCCAAAGGGTCTCCAACAGCCATATCATCAAGAGCTTCCGCATCACCCGTAGGACTTGCTCAAGGGCACTGGGCCGATATGATAGCCGAAGTAATGCGTGATCGGTTCAGTTTGAAGCCCAAGGAGAGTGCAACTGTGTATCGGCACCCATACCCAGAGGAGTTTGATAAAGTGCCATTGCCAGGCCGATACAAGATTCCAGACTTCTCCAAGTTTTTAGGGCAGGATAATGTCTCCACGTATGAGCATATTAGCCGATTTTTGGCCCAATGCGGTGAAGCATCGGCTATAGAGGCGTTGAGGGTGAGGTTTTTCCCCTTGTCATTGTCAGGATCGGCGTTCACTTGGTTTTCCTCTTTGCCCTGTAACTCTATTAGAGGATGGATAGACCTAGAAAAACAATTTCACAGGTATTTCTTTAATGGAGTACAAGAGATGAAGCTATCTGATCTCACCGCCATCAGGCAGAGAGTTGATGAATCGGTCCCGGATTACATTCAATGATTCAGGGACATCAGAAACAGGTGCTATAGCCTTAACCTGACCGATTCTCAGCTGGCCGATCTAGCTTTCCAAGGACTTCTTGGGCCGATACGAGAAAGGTTCTCGTCACAGGAGTTTGACAGTCTAGCTTAGCTAGCACAGAGGGTATCGGCCCATGAACAAAGATTCCAGGAGGCAAGGAAGTTCACAAAGAAAATCAACAACGTTTATCAGTACGCCTCCGATGATGATGAAGATGAAGATGCTGAGGTTGATTTGACTGAATGGGCCCGGATGAAGAAGCCAACTATGTGCCAATGGATTAAGAAGGGCGACAAAGAAGACAAATTCGACTTCGACATCAACAAGGCCGATAAAATATTTGACCTACTACTGCAGGAAAAACAGATACAGTTGCCTATAGGTCATGTGTTGCCATCGGCCGAAGAGATCAAGAAAAGGAGATATTGCAAGTGGCACAACACCTATTCTCATCACACCAATGAATGCAAGATTTTCCGACAACAGATACAATCGGCCATCGAACAGGGCAGGATCAAGTTTGATGAAGCCAAGAGGCCGATGAAGATTGAAGGACACTCGTTCCCAGTCAACATGGTACGGGCTGGCAAGGCCGATAGCGATGCCTACTGAACCAATAAGAGACCTTATCAAACTTCGGAGGGCCTCATCAAGAAATACCGCGAAGGCGTGAGGAGCAAGCACAAGACTATGATGACCAAGATAAATCTTATGATCCCCATTGGGAGTGCAAATTCTTCCGATTCTGCTGGAACGAAGGGATGAGGCTGCAAACGATACAAGAGTGTCCTGCATGCAATGACATAGAAGAATCATACCAGGGTGGCTCAAGCAGACATCACATCGGCCGGCCAAGCAGAGGAAGCCTGTACACGAGAGGCTAGGGCCGATGCGCCGTGATCGTCGCACTGAAGACGATAAACCAATCCAAAACCGTCAATGGTGCCCAGGTGATCTATTCAGCAAGACTCTGAAGCGACGGGTTCAGAGGCTAAGACAGAAAGAGAAGACCTAGGAGCAGCAAGCAGAAATCACCCATCGACCTGTTAAAACAAAGAAACAATGGAGGCTGAAGTCTATGGTAGAAAAGGCCGATGAGGACGATACAAAGTCAACTCAGGCTCCTGCATCAGCAAAAGGTAAAAGCATAGCATCGGCTTCTGTTAACATGGTTTTCGTGTTGCCAGCAGAGTATAGTATACGGACGGCTGATGAAGCTATAGCCGATGATGGGATGGAGCAATCTTCGGCTAAGCTACAGTTGTCACCAGAACAAGCTGTGTTCGACAAACCAGCCGATACCAGCTACAGACACCTCCAGCCGTTGTACATCAAGGGGTTTGTCAATGGGCGACCGATGACGAAGATGCTGGTCGATGGCGGCCCGGCAGTAAATTTGATGCCATATACAACTTTCAGGAATCTTAGAAAAGTGCCTGAGGACTTAATCAAGACTAATATGGTATTGAAAGAGTTTGGCGGCAACGCGTCTGAAGCAAAGGGGGTGTTGAACGTGGAGCTCACAGTTGGCAATAAGACAATTCCTACCACCTTCTTCGTCTTTGATGGAAAGGGTTCCTATAGCCTGCTGTTGGGACGAGATTGGATCCATGCAAATTGTTGAGTCCCTTCAACAATGCACCAATGCCTTATTCAATGGCAAGGGGACCAGGTCGAGATCGTGCAGGCCGACAGGTCAGTGCATGTGGCCAATGCCGATCTTGCGGTATGGGAGATGGAGGGAACCGATTGCCTGTCCGGACGAGTTTGGGAGACCGATTTCCTGAAGGTAACTAACTGCGACATCGAGCCGATCGAACACGGAGAGAAGCAATTACTTTAGCAAAGGTGCAACATTCACCAGCCAAGACGAACAAGATGTCCCTATACAGATGATGCGGTGGATGAGTTAGATGGAAAATTGGGACAAGGTTTCACATCGGCCGATGAACTTGATGAAGTTGACATAGGGATAAGTGATAGGCCTAGGCCGACATATGTAAGTGCTAATCTGTCAAAGGAATATAAGAATAAATTGATACATCTTTTGAAAGAATACATGGATTGTTTTGCATGGGAATACCATGAGATGCCAGGATTAAGCCGATCGATTGTAGAACATTGGCTGCCCATAAAACCAGGCTATCGGCCGTTCAAACAATCTCCCAGGAGATTTAAGGCCGATATGTATGAGGCTATTAAGGCAGAGATCACAAAGCTTTACGATGCCAATTTTATCAGACCCTGCCGATATACGGAGTGGGTTTCTAATATAGTTCCAGTGTTGAAGAAAAATGGCAAGCTCAGGGTGTATATCGATTTCAGAGATCTAAACAAAGCAACCCCAAAAGATGAGTACCCTATGCCAATGGCCGATTTGCTAGTTGATGCTGCGTCTGGACACAAGATTATCAGTTTTATGGATGGGAACGCAGGCTATAACCAGATTTTCATGGCTGAGGAAGACATTCACAAAACGGCTTTCAGGTGTCCGGGGGCAATCGGCCTATATGAGTGGGTTGTTATGACATTTGGTCTCAAGAACGCTGGAGCTACATATTAGAGGGCAATGAATTATATCTTTCACAACCTAATCGGCTCCTTGATCGAGGTGTACATTGACGATGTGGTGGTGAAGTCAAAGGAGTATGATAGTCATTTGGCCGATTTACGCAAAGTGCGAGAAAGAGCAAGAAAATACGGTTTAAAGATGAACCCTAACAAATGTGCCTTTGGCGTATCGGCCGGACAGTTTTTGGGTTTCTTGGTTCACGAGAGAGGAATTGAGATCACACAGAAGAACATTGATGCCATAAAGAAGATTAAGCCACCAGAAAACAAGACCAAGTTACAATCCTTGGTTGGGAAGATCAACTTCGTCCGGCGTTTTATATCAAACCTGTCAGGCAGGATAGAGCCGTTCACTTCATTACTAAAGTTGAAGGACGATCAGGAGTTTATATGGGGCGATAAGCAACAACAGGCATTGGACAACATCAAAGAATATTTGAGTTCTCCACCGGTCCTAATTCCTCCACAGAAGGGAATCCCGTTCAAGTTGTACCTGTCGGCCGATGAGAGGTCTATCGGCTCTGTTTTGGTTCAGAACATTGATGGCAAAGAAAGAGCTATTTTCTATCTCAGTAGAGGATTGTTGGATGCTGAAACAAGGTACACGCTGGTGGAGAAGTTGTGTCTATGCTTATATTTTTCATGTACTAAATTGAGGCATTATTTACTATCCAATGAGTGCATTGTGGTAAGTAAGGCCGATGTGATGAAATACATGTTACGGCCCCTGTGTTAAAAGGGAGAATTGGGAAGTGGATTTTTGCTTTGACAGAGTTTGACCTTAGGTATGAATCGACCAAAGCGATTAAAGGACAGGCCCTGGCCGATTTCATTGTGCAACATCGAGATGATTCAATTACATATTCAGATATTGTGCCATGGACATTGTATTTTGATGGATCTGTTTGCCGACATGGATGAGGTATCGGCCTAGTCATCGTATCCCCTCGGGGGGCAAGCTTCGAGTTTGCATTCACTATCAAGCCTTATTATACTAACAATCAAGCAGAATATGAAGCTGTCCTTAAGGGTTTGCAGTTATTACAAGAGGTTGAGGCCGATTCCGTAGAGATTATTGGTGACTCTCAATTAGTGATCAATCAGCTTTCTGGAGAGTACGAGTGCAGGAACGATATTCTGAGGGTTTACAATGAAGAGTGCCTCGAATTGTTAAAAACTTTCAAGATTGTAACAATGAGACATATACCTAGGAAGTAAAACTTTGAGGCCAATGATTTAGCTCAGGGGGCATCAGGATACAGGCCGATGGTGAAGGATGTTGATGTTAAAATCGCTAACATGGATGCCGATGATTGGAGGTTTGCTATCATCGAATATTTGAGAAATCCTTCTCAATCGGCGTCACGAAAGATGAAATATAAAGTCCTACATTATGTCTTGCTCGATGATGATCTATACTATCGGACGATTGATGGTGTCTTGCTAAGATGCTTGAGTTCAGAAGAAGCCAAGGTGGTTATGAGCGAGGTCCATGAAGGAATTTGTGGAACACATCAATCGGCCCATAAGATGCGATGGCTGTTGAAGCGCGTTGGGTATTTTTGGCCGACAATGCTAGAGGATTTCTTCAAGTACTATAAAGGATGTCAAGACTGCCAAAAATTTGGAGGAATTCAGAGAGCGCCGGCATCGGCTATGCATCCAATCATAAAGCCATGGCCGTTTCATGGATGGGGTATAGACATGATCGGACAGATTAATCCTCCATCGAGCAAAGGACACAAATATATTTTAGCGGCTACTGATTACTTCACAAAGTGGGTTGAGGCCATTCCCTATAAGAAAGTTGACTCCAAGGATGCCATCCAGTTTGTGAAAGAGCATATCATATACAGATTTGGACTTCCACAGACGCTGACAACCGATCAAGGATCAATTTTCGTGTCCGATGAGTTTGTCGAGTTTGCTGACAGCATGGGCATCAAGCTGTTGAATTCTTCTCCATATTACGCGCAAGCTAATGGGCAAGCAGAAGCTTCTAACAAGAGTTTAATCAAGTTGATCAAGAGAAAAATTGCTGAACAGCCGAGACAGTGGCATACAACGCTGGCCGATTCCCTTTGGGCGTATCGGATGGCTTATCATGGTGCAATTCAAGTGCCGCCTTATCAGTTGGTTTATGGACATGAAGTTGTACTGCCATGGGAGACCAACATCGGCTCAAGGAGGATTGCATTGCAAGACGACTTGACGGCCGATGAGTATCATAATCTTATGGTTGACGAGTTGGATGACTTGGCACATGTACGATTGCGGGCCTTGGAAAAAATAAAGCGAGATAAGGATCGAGTTGCTCATCATTATAACAAAAAAGTTGTAGCCAAGTCATTTGAGGAAGGGGATCTTGTTTGGAAATTGATATTGCCGATTGGTTCCAGAGATAACAAATTCGGCAAGTGGTCACCTAATTGGGAAGGTCCTTTTCAGATTCATCGATGTGTTCCCCATAATGCGTATTTGTTACAAGGATTAGATGGATAAGTTTTTGGCAGAGCGCTCAATGGCAAGTATTTAAAGAAATATTACCCAAGCATTTGGATCGATTCATGATCGGCTTGCTAGCCGATTACTGATAATAGCCGATGTACAGTGCATCATATTTAGATGGCCGATAAATACTATCGCCCTTAGTACAAATTTTATAACATGAACCCTCATCTTCTAAAATTTGGGGGGCATATATATACTCAGCAATTCTTCGACAAGAGATTGAATGGATTACAAATTTATGGACTTTAAAAATTTTTTGGATGGATTTGTCAGTTAAGCTTTCAGACGGATTTTACCCATCGGCTGATGCATACTACTGTTCGTGGTCTATCGGCCGATGTGTGTCATTGTTCATATTTAGTTGATATTCTTATAAGTTACACAAGTCAATCATATTTGGCTGATTGGCCGATAAGATATATATATATATATATATATATATAGCAGTTTTTTACAAGAAGAAAATAGAAGTATATTACATCAGTCAGTTTATAAAGTTCTGGATAGCCGCAATGGCCTTGCGACGAATTTGATCAATGTCATCTATTGCTTGTGCATCATCGGCCGATGACCCTGGGATTGGTTTCAATGACTTGCTCAGGGTTGCAAGATGCTTGGCCGATGCTTTCACCTTTGCTGTTTGGTTTTCAACCGCCTTCGAGGATGCAGCTATCTTGACTTCGGCTTCCTGGATTTCTTTGCGAGTGGCTTCTAGCTTCACCAGCAGATCTGCTTTGAGGCGGCGGAGTTCTTCAAGCCTTTTGTTCAAGGCGATCGGCTCAGCAGCTAGCTCGTCCAATTTAGTCTTGTCAGAGTTCACTTGAGCTTTGCTGGCTGCTATGGCCGATTCCAAACCTTCGCGCTCCCGCCTCTTGTGATTCTCTTTTTAGCCTTGTGAAGCTTGAAGTGGTATTGCTCCAGGAAGATGGCTGGCGTCAATAATTCCATCAGGTCTTCAGGCAGTTGATCCTGGATTTCTTGTACCCTGCTCTTGATTGGATTGCAGTTCTCCACCAATGATTCTATGGACGCCTCCAGCCGATTGGCAACGTCAGACAGCTGGCCTTTTAAGTCGTCAAAAATTGATGGCCTAGCTGCATTGGGTAACTCCTTGTCTTCATCGTCAAGGAATTGGCCGATGTCGAAGGTGAACATATCGGCTAAAGTCTGCAACATTACGATAAGACATGGTTAACTTAAGCGGACTGAAATCGGCAAGGGGTTCAAAGTGGTTTAGGTCTACTTGTGATGGGACATCGGCTGCGATTGCATCGGCCTCCTGTTGCTATTCTGAAACGGCAGGCGAAGGGGTTGGCCGATGTGGTAAAGGTGATGAAGCTTGCGGCTGAAGAATAAAGTAAGAGCGTGATGATCAGATATATATTGCTAGTAAGATGAAGCAGGTAGATCAGCGCTTACCGATGCAATTGGAGAAGGTGGTGGAGAAGGAGATGGAGTTCTCAATCGGGTTTTGACTTGTTGACGTCTTTGCAAGGTGGCTTTCTTGGTTCTTGGTAAAAGGGCCGATTGAGTTCTTTCTTTGAGTAAGGACGACGCAACGACCTAACAAAAAATCAAGTTGGAATAAACTGGTGAATTAGATTTGAAATTGCATAAGGAAGTTTATATTAACCTTGCGGACTGCGTGTCTGGTTCTCCTGGGTTGAGCAGCATCGGCTTGGTCATTGGCCGGTGGACCTATGGTAATTGTGGCCGAGGGCTCTTTTGTTGGTCTGGCCAATGGCTCTTTAGCGGCGGTGGCCGATGGATGTTGATCTTCAGGTATGTCAGTAGCTGCCGCATCGACCTCTTCCTCCATTACTTGGTCCAACTCATCTAGATTGGTCTGGTCGTCAATCTTGGACTTCTTGCCGGGTTTCTGAATTTTTTCCTTTGCCGGCGCTTTTCTCTTAGTGGTTTCTTTGACTATCGGCCCTTGAAGCAATGATGATACTTTTGGGGCAGTAAGGCCGATAGTTGACTCCATAATAGTTCTTCCTAATGGAGCCAAGACCAGAGCATAGGATATTTTTTGTCCACTGTTGCTGATAGATGGAACTAGGGCATCAGGGACTTGGGGGCTGATGTTGTCAATGAGCTCTGTCAAGTAGAATCTGGCCGATTGATGGAAGATGTGAGTAGTCCACTCATGCCACCATGTCTGGAAGCTGATATGGTTGCAGACATTCAGATGCAATCGATCACAGCCACCCAAGTTTGGGATTCTGGTCTCCAAGACTTTACTCATGCACAATGCTGATGAGACCATGCCCCTGCTCTCTAGGAGCCGATGGAAGTGCAGGCTGATGGGAAGCTATCCAAGCCTGCATTGTCTGACAGCCACCATGGGATTATAAAACTCATAAGATAGGCTGATGCTTCTGCCTTGGAATATGCCGACTGGGAGTAGGCACGGAGTAATGCCAATCATGAAAATTTCTCTTGAAACCATGTCATCATTTAACAGGCCCAAGTTAAGATCGGCAGGGAGCTCAAAGTTAGAGTCTGAAGGATAGACAAACATATCCATCTTGACTGATGGAGGGCCAGTGTAAAATTGGATGAACCATGTAGATATGTCTTCAGCCGATTGATCAGCCCCAGGGTAAACAGAGGCTAGTTCTCCAAAGGACATGCACCTTCTAGTTGAGGGATCTTCATTGTCGTTGTAGTCCGATGGGAAGACAGAGTCAGATAGCGGAGGTCGATCGACCATGGTATTGGTGTAAATGGTTAGCCATAATTGAATAAATCACCATGGACCTCCATGTGCCACTGCCCGATTTAGCATCAGATCTTGGGTGGCAGAATGCAGTAGCCGATAAACAGCTCCAAGGAGGTATCAGCCAAGAGGGAATTTCTTCTTTTCGACCAGAGCCTGAGCTAAATGTTGGCAGTTCAAAGTGGGACCGCAGGTTGATCCACAGAAGATATATCTTTCCAGCCATTGGGTCAGAAAGGCTACATGCTCTCTCTCTAAAACAGACCCTTGCTCCATATGCTCAGAGATATACCCAGACCAGCCTCTAATCTTCTTGGTCTTCAATTTATGGCTGCTGTTGATGAGGAGATTGAAGGGGTTGATCTCAGCAAGGATGTCCAAGCCTGTTAGCATCTTGACATCTATCAGCGTGGGGGTCATTGGACCATGCCTGAATAGGAAGGCATTCAGAGTGCTGGACCAGAAATAGCTGGCGGCCAACATGAGGGGTTCATTCTTTTTGGTGTCTGCTAGAGACAGAGCCAGGCATTGGCCGATTCCTATCTCATCCCAATGTACTTGTTTAGCTGCAGCAATTCTCTTGTACCAGGTCCTATATCCGTTGAGCTTTGATGGCCAAGACCTGAAGGTATGCTTCCATGAAGAAACATTGGGCTTTACTTGCCTGAAAGGGACTCTGTTCGATTCAGCATTTATCAACCAAGTAGGGTCGGAGTCGCCCATAGGACCCAGGAGGAATCGGTGTGATTTTTCGTCCGTAGGGATCAGAATCTGGTTCTTGAAGACCTACGGCGCATGGAAAGTGATTGGAAAATAAGACCCGGGGGGCAGGAACATAAACCCTAGTTTTCCAAAAGCTTCGGCGGGAAATTGAAAATGCAAATTTGGAAAAAGATTGGTTTACCTCAAGGATCTCGGAGACATAAACTGGAAAAGATGCCATCGGTGCTGATGCAGAGGTTGTCGTCGAGGGGTTACCGCCGGAGAGACACTGAGGGGTCACCGGAATCGGAGGGCGTAAGCGACTAATGAGAAATGGCGTGTAGAAATCGGCGGTGGAAGGCTACGAATCTGGATCTGCACGGTTTCAGACAAACCCTAGCGAAGAAGTCGATGGGTTCCTCGGAGCTAATTCCGCCACATTATATAATGAAGCGGAATTGGGGGCATGTGTTAACAGCAGATTTTCGTAATCTATTCGGAGAGGAAAGACAAAACCGATGCAGAGAAGAAGGGCCAAGTCAGAGTCGGACCAAGTCCCGTATCGGACTCAGCAGGCGTATTGGACTAGAAGAAGCGCAAGCAGAAAGGTTGTATCGGTCGATACGAATTCAATACAGCCATCAGCCGATGGGAGTAGGAAGCTGATGGAGGCCGCGTGGGCTCGGTTTGGGCTTAAGTTAAGCTTCAAAGAGGTTGCCAAATAGGGATAAGGCCCGGTTTTAGGCAATTGTATCTTGTAAATTAAGTAAGTTTAGATCTAATCTTTGGCAGGAGTCCGCCGTAAGGACTTGTTTGTTAGTTGGAGATAAGATCGTGTCCAATATGGACCATGTTGTAAATCACGGGTATAAATATCCTGGTAGTCTGTACATAGAATCTCTCTGAATCAATTCAACAACAATTCAACTCAATTTACTTTCGGCGCATCGCCAACCCTCGCAAGAGGTTAGCTTTCGGCGAGTTCTTGCTTCCCCAGAGCAGAGGTAAGAACTCGGACCCGACGATCTACATCGTCGGAGCTAGCGTGTCGTTTTAGACACGCTAAGCCCTGACGATGTGATCGTTGTTTATCATGTTTTGGCTGATCTTGATGTGGCTTTCTAATTCTATTTCGCTAGCGATTAACTCGTTTTAGGGTTTATTGCTGACGGTGGTCGAATTAGCTTGCTTATCTAGATCATCTAAGGCATTTACCATCCCCAAAAGCGATCGATGGCTTGATTTTCTTTGTGTTAACCCTCGATCTACACTTTGAGTTGCTATCGACCTTAGTCGTGTTTCGAGATTTAATTCAAAGTCTGTCTTTGATCGTAATTAAGGATAGCACCGGGGTTTCAGTCGGTCTTACCTAATGCATGTAATTATTTATGTTTTTTGCATGTATTTGCCACTTGTACATGTGGATTGATAGATATAAATATATTTATTATGGGTATTGTCAGGACTTCTCTGTGATCGATATATCTATATCAGTTGATTGGCTTGTATAAGTGTGCACTAGAGTATTAGCTAGTGTATTTACCTTCATGCATACCTCATCGGCTGATTCCATTAAAATTGCCATAGACACATTAATATAGGCCGATGAGACTAGATCTGTTAGTTAATCTTATTTTTCTATATCCTCAAGTAGGCCGATACAGCTTTGCCCTATCGGCTGGGCTCCCACGATGCAACATCGGCCTATCGGCCGATCAACCATCGTTTCTAACATGGTTTACTTGTTTATTCTTGTTGATTGCAGATCAAATCAACTGGCATGCCCTAAACACACCTAGGCAAGCCATTGGACCTGCACTAGAGCTAAGCAGATCTCCCAGGCCGCCATGGAAACGTGGAACCCGTTCTGACATCTGACGGGTCGAAATTCTACACCAACACCGAGGAGCCGCTGCTGCTTTACTTGGCGGCAACCCCGTAAGTAATCAACGTGGCGTTGGTTGTGGAGTGCGACGAGGATGACCAATGGCCTGCACGCCCCCATCCTGTGTCGGACCGACCCGGGCCAGAGAAGGGAGGAGAGGCTCCCGAGCCAAGCGGCGGCCCAGGGCCCCCACTTTCTGAATGTGGCCCTCCGCCCACTCGTCGGGCGGCGTTGAACGCCCCCGACCCCTAGGAAGGCCCCGAGGCCACTGGGGGAAGTAGCGGCCCGACACCCTCTGACTCGAGATCACTGGCACAGATATCGAGCGGGCTCGACAAATGTCACGCCCGGAAATTTTCCCAAATTTCCAGACCATTTTGTGTATTAAGTCCCTTTCCAGGCATCAACCAGGGTACACAAAACGACAAATCAATAAATAGATCCAAACGTAAATAAAGCGATAAATACTTACAACAGAGGCACTTAGTCCTCACACCAAAAAGAAAACAGCAGCGGAAAGAGACGATCCTAGCGAGCTTCAGCTCCACTCTACAGGCAAACTCAACTAGGGTCTGAGCCTTGATCCTCTAACTTCATCTTCAACTCAGAAGTACTAAACTTCTGAAAAAGGGGAAAAATAGCAAGATTGAGTACAACCACCGTACTCAACAAGCCACACCAAAGATGCAAACATGCACAGGGGAGACAAAGGGAGGCTTATGGCTATTTGCAGAAAAGCGGTTGAAAACCTTTATATTTTAAAACAGTAAAACAGTTGTTTAATTAAGGCAATATTAAATCTCCACTGAACAACGCTACAACCACGTTGAACAGGCCCAACCATTCCACCTGAACTACACCAGTTCATTAAGTCAAATTAATTAACATGTGGGACTAATCACGGTGAATCTGGTCGATCGCCCATAACCGCGGGCACGGCTATTCGAATAGTTTTACTCTGATCAGAGGTGCGCAACTGTACCCACAAGACACGATTCCACACATGTTACCATGCCCCGAAGTATCACCACGATACTGCAAAGGGGGAAATCGTGACAAGACCTTTCGCATAACTCCTCCTAACCAAGCGCACCACACCGCAGGTTTCGCCCCCACCCCTCAAAAGGCAGTGGGCAGCCCCCCCTCGTGCCTTGGTGAATCCGGCAGCCGAGTCAACCGGTATATCCCCGGCCGAACCGACTCCATCACGCCCACCCTTTCCGGGGAGCGTCGGCTAGGAAAGAGCTATACTACGAGTCCAGCAGTTGCCCATTCTTGCTTGTGGTAAGCACTGTTATTCTTCCAGGGTTTCCCATGAACCGGTCCTTAATTGCCATGGGTGCGACCAGCAAAACCATGCACCCACAGCCCACCATTAGTCATATTTTAGTTGGATAATTACGACCAATAAAACATGGTCGGTGTCTCGAGCGAACTGCTCGTTAGAAGCTAATTGTAAACAGTGTAATTATCCCATTAAATGAGCTAGTGGTAATTAAGCATGGCTAAGCATATATAATTCTAGCAAAGTCAACATAAGTGACTCACGCTAGTCAAATTATCACCCAAGGTTAACAAAGGACGGTTAACAAGTAAACATGGCACAAGCGAACGGATAGGTAAACCCTATTCCCATGTAATTAGCAAAACATGCACTTTATTTGCAAACGTAAAACATTTCGTAAAATAGGTACAACATGCTCAAGGGGAATGTGTGACTTGCCTTGCTTCTTCAAACAATCTTCCGAACTCTTTTCCTCGCGACGCGAACTTCCGAAACGGCGGAATCTACACGCTGGCACGCAAAACGAGGAAAAACTCTAATAAAAACCAAGTAAACAGTACATAAAAAGTAAACAAACATGTAGAGCTCAATTTTAGATGAATTTTGCAAGTTGAATGGCTCAATTTGGAGTTCGTATGAATTAGATATGAATTTTAGAAGTTTTGAGCCATTTAAATGAATTTCTGGAAATTAAATCGATTTATTGCGCAATTATTAATTAATTTTGCAAAGGAAAGGGCTACGCTGACATCATCAAAGGGAAACGGCGCCGGAACGGCGGGTCCCACGTGTCAACGGGTCAAGGGGCGGACAGTCCACGGTGGACCAAGTCCACGCACGCACGGGTGCGGACGCACCACGTGGCACTGACGTGGCGGACCACGGCGGACGAAAGGGAGAAGGTAGCGCCGACGTGGACGCCAACGTGGCGAAGCCGCGGGCGGCCACGTGGTCTGGGTGTGGATTGGAGTAAACAAAGGGGGCCCACGTGTCGGCGACATAAAGTCGGCGAACCGGAGAGGAAAAGGAGGTAAAATGGACTTGCAGGGGAAGGGAAAAAAAGAGCTGAGAGGGAGGTAAACTGGACTTGAGGAGGTGAACTGGATTTCCTCGGAAAAAGTTAAAAGGGCCGAGGGACAAAAGTAGACTTTTGTGTGGAGAAAGGATAATAGGCCGACGGCCCAATAGAGGAGAAAGGGCTGGGAGGGACTTGTTGATGCAAAAAAACACACACTGGCCTGGGAGATCTGCTTAGCTCCAGTGCAGGTCCAAAACTTCTTTCGGGTTCTAGGCGTGCCAATTGGTTTGATCCTGCAACCAATAAGAAACAAAGAAAGTGCAATTAAATCCACCAATGATAGCCGATCGGCTGGTTTACCGATGACATATCATTGAGCATTGAGCCGATGCAAGATGCATTAAATCGGCTATAACAGATAAAGCAAGATAAAGCTAAATCTACTCAATCGGCTGTAGATATTCAACAAAATATAATTAAGTCTCAAAACATATTTAAACTAAGTGATTGGGATAGATCGGACAGGGCGCCGAGACAGTATAAATCACTTATGGCCTAAATATATTATGAAGCTAGATTACACAAGCTCATAGCATAGCCGATTAAGCAAATCTAAACATGTATCGGCTAGTACTCCGATACCACTTTATACAGAGATATTACCATGAACAAAATATATTAAACCAACCTGTCAAACTAGTGTTAAGATGACCCTAACCAGATTTGACAACAAGCTCAATATATTTTACTAAGTTAATATCTCGATATAAAGGGCAGATTTAATATATCAAGATAACAAGAACAATTAAACCAGGTAAGGTCGGGCTGAAACCCCCGACGCTATCTCTATTAGTAATCATAGACAGGCTAGGGACTATGGTTCTAAACATGATTTAGTAGGTCAAACCTAACTGATGCAAGCACCAAATATGTAAAGAAACACAATGCCTAGATGATCAAGTCGATGAAAACCTTTTCGAGATGGTAGATATATTGTGTAATCTAAACCAGCATCAATATATAACTCTATCGGCTAGTTTTCTGTAGAACAGTTATTAACCAATCTGAGTTATATGCTGATATCAATCTAGATTATATGATATATATGATAACTCGACGATTTATGCAAACAAGATTAGAGTGTCATGAAGATGGAAGCACTAATCCCGAGAGCGCAAGCCGCCATAACAAGTTTTACCTCTTGCTGGAGATCGAAACCGATGCAGCCCAACTCGAAAGCAAGAACTCGTCGAAAAAACGATGAAAGAGTAAAGGTGGCGATGCGCCGAAGTTGTTGTATTGATCTGTCTTCTCCTTTACACGAACCTGGGCTTAATTTATACCCAGAACTCCACAATAAGTCCTTATCGGACACGACCCCTATCTCTATTACAACTCACATTAAAGACAGTTTCCTAATACAGACTCTAACCGATAGTATCTACTAGGAAACTAACATTATACCCTAAGCAATAGATACAATTCCCTTCTTCGGACCCAATCCGTATATGGGAATCCTCATGGAGCTCACCAACCGACCCCGACAAAGACTCTGTTATCCTTTCGTCGGAATCGGCTACATCGGCTATCCTTGTCCGACTCTGTCTCAGCCGATGGTCACAATAGCCGATTCGGTCACCAGTCGGTAGACACCGTAGCCGATTCGGTTACCAACCGATTCTTGTTCTGTTTTGGTAACCACCAGCTTCCTCCAAATCCGCTTTGATTCTATCTTCAGACCTAATATTTGATTTACCAAATTTGGTCGTTAACACATGCCCCCCAAGTCCGCGATATTTGGAATGTTGCGGATTTGCTTGAATCCTCTCCGAATCGATCTAGGGTTCCGCTTCTATTTCAACCGTTATCACACACCCTCTTTAAATAGCAACCACTACTTGAAGTTTTTCACGCCGTTACTCCCGTCTTCACCGCTTCAGCCATAATCGCCTCAATTCTCGCAATAGCCTCATTAGATTCTACGGCGACCAAACAAGCGATTCCCCGGTCAGCAACAACTTCATCTCCGACAATGTCGTCTTCCGCCGCTCCTTCAAGTGCTCCGGTCACCGAGTTTCCTGAGGTAACCCTATCTGCCAAATTCCATCCTTTTTCATAGATTAATTTTCCTTTGCGATTTATTTCTTCTCCCCTTTCTTTTCTGTAGCATCTCTCGCACCAAGTTGCAATCCCAAGTCTAATTCACCCCAATCGGTACTTCTTGGGCCCAATCGGCAACAAAGACCCTGTAGAAATCATCAATGCCGAGACAAACAGGATCCCTTTTAGGTTAACCAACCCTAATTTGAACCACTGGAACAACACTTTTAAATCCTGGCCATCGGCTGTCAAGACTTGGTCTGATTGGTACAAAAGGATATCAGCTAGCAAACAAACTCATTGGGAAGAAATCGGTATTGCTCAGTGCTTAGCCCTAACCATAGCCGATTTAGCCAAAGATGAACCCATGCTATCGGCTGCCAGCTATTTTTGGTCCAACACCTTGAATGCTTTCCTCTTCAACCAAGGACCAATGACCCCAACTCTTCTGGACATCACCATGATAACTGGGCTGGATGTCACCTCATCGGCTAACCCCATCAGCTTGAACAGCAAAAACCAATTTTCTTTCAAAACCAGAAGCATTGGAGGTTGGAGCGGATTCATCTCTCTGAACATGGGATCTGGCCCTGTCACTCCTAAGGAACACGCAGCCTTCCTCTTGATGTGGTTGGAAAAGTTTCTGTTTTGTGGTTCAAGCTGCGGTCCCACCACCAATTGGCAACATATAGCCGAAGCTCTAGTTAACAAAAAGCAATTCCCACTAGGCAAATACCTCCTGGGTTATTTATATCAAACATTAAGCAATGCATCGGCTAAGCTTGCTACCAACTCAATAATCGGCACAGGTGGACCTTGGTGGCTATTACAGTTATGGCTCAATCTGCATACCATCAAAGTTGCCAAGAGATCAGCACTGCCTGAAGCCGATTTCCCTCTGGTTGTGCCAACCACAGATGATGAAGGAGATGAAGTCACAACCAGAAGATGTATGTCCTTTGGAGAGGCAGCATCCACATATCCTGGATCAGAACTTTCGGCTGAGCCCTTTGTCGACTGGTTTGGCAACTTTTACGATGGATTTCCAAAAGATTCTAGAAATTGGTTTGCATATGAATTCTTTGCAGATTTTGAATTGCCAGCCGATTTCAGATTTGATGAAATAAACTCTGAAAAATTTGAGAAATCCAGAGAAGTTTTCACAACAGCTATCACCCCCTGTATTCTCCCTGTTGGCATCCATCAAGGCAGGAACATCCAGATATCTTATGAATTCTATCACCCTATAAGTGCTGCCAGACAACTGGGAATGGGGCAGATGCCAATCGGCTTGTTCTTCTTAGAAAAAATCCAAGCCAGAGGAGAAATCTCATCGGCTCTGATGATGGATAGGCTATTGAGCATAGAAGGACCTCCCCTTGGAAGTTTGGAAAACATTGAATTGGCTATGCTAAGGAGCTCCACTTTTGATCATTGGTGGGTTGAATGGAAAAAACATCTTTTTCACCAATCGGCTTCCATGTATCTGACTGACATCATTCCAGACATGATTCCACAGGTAAACACACTTCTTTTTCAATACCCTTATCAATAGCCGATTGTCTTTAGAAAATAACTTAACCTTCTCTTCTTTTGTTTGCAGACCACAGAGTCTTCTCCTCCTCATGTCAGCAACAATGGAGCCAGTATCAATTATGCTGCCGGAATTCTCCCCAATGGTGGTGGGTTAGCCCCTTCAATCATCGGCTACAATGCTCCCAAAACATCTTCCCTACTCCAAGGGCAAATACGTGAGCCGATTCCTTCTGAAGCTGGCAAGAGGAAAAGAATCAGGTCATCGGCTACTGCTCTACCGGCTACAAAGAAGAAAATCACCAAAAAGCAGAAAAGCTATGATCCAGATGAAGAAGATATAGAAAAAGCCATCGATGAAGCAGCTGCCGAGCTGAGTGAAACAGTAGAAGAAACTCCAACAATTAGCATCCCTATTCCTCAGCAAACCCCACCAACGCCGATTCACAAGACATATCAACCTCGGGTATGTACTTTGTACTCTTAACCTTTCCACAACTCTCTTTGCCGATCTCAGTGTTAACCCTTCTTATGCAGAAAAAGAAATTGGCTGCCAAAAAGAAACCTGCACCGCCTCCATCGGTAACACTTCCTTCAGAATTTGTTTAACCCTTATTTCCTCACGTATTAACTCGTTTTATATTTCAGCCGATCCGCTCTCCAACTCCTATTCATCATGATTCAAGTGAACATACTCCATCGGCTAGAGACAGTCATCATATTGAAGATCAGCCGATTCCTCCTATTCCTGTAAGTATTTGTATCAAAAATATAAATCGGCCATTAATATTCTATTAACTAACAATCTTGTCTCTTTCAGGCCTTAGCCGACATGTTCTCTTTTGACATAAGGCAATTCATAGATGAAGAAGAAGAAACATCAAGCAAGGCTATTGCTCCTATAGCCGATGACTTAAAGGCCACTCTCAAGGATATCGCTCATCGGCTCGAAGGTTCCCTTGATGCTTTGGTTGTCAACTGCGGACCAATCAGAGCAAGATTTGAAGATATTCAAGACCAGATCCCAGACGATGTAGCCGAAATCATCTCCCCAGCAGTTTTCCTTGAACAATATCGTCACAAGCTGGAAAGAGCAAGGCAGAGGATAGCCGATAGGCGAGAGCGAAAAGATCTTGAGACAACCATCCATGCCAATCGGCAATCCATAAACGAGGAAAAAGCCAAGCTTGATCAAATGATATCTGGGCCAAGTTCTATCCAAAGCAATATAGATCGGCTAAAGAATAGGAAGATTGAACTATTGGCTGAATTAGAAGCCTGCAATGCTGAGTTATCACTGGAGGAACAGAAGCTTGCCGATTTACCAAGAGCCATTGAAGAACAAAAATCCAAGCTGAAGTCCTCAATCAGACACTTAGCCGATCTGAACAAATCCATGAAAGTCATCCCAGGAAGTGATGCAGCCGATGCCCAAGCCATAGAAGAAATAGAACAAATTAGGCAAAGGGCCATATCGGCTATCCAAAAACTTGTAACATGAACCAGCCGATGATAATATAAACTCCATACTTGTAAATTGCTTTGAAAGTTTTTGAAATTTTTGAAATTTTGATCTTTCTGTGTATATATGCCCCCTAATTTTGTTATGGAGAACGAAACATCACAAAATTACAATCGGCTAAGAACAAATAACCATGAAACAACCGATTATACTAAAAAGAATTGTGCTAAGGGCGATATAACTTATATCGGCCATCTAAAGGCGATGTCAATACATCGGCTACCATGTATCGGCAACATACAGCCGAATCATGAATTAATCCAAACACTTGGGTAATACTTTTTCAGATATTTTCCATTAAGAGCTCTTCCAAATACCTCTCCATCAAGCCCTTGTAGCATGTAGGCTCCTTTAGAAACAGATTTGTAAATCCGAAAAGGTCCTTCCCAATTTGGTGACCACTTGCCGAACTTATTATCACGAGTTCCAATCGGCAGAATCAATTTCCAAACCAATTCTCCCTCCTCAAAAGATTTCGGTACCACCTTCTTATTATAATGTCGCGCAACACGCTCCTTATCTTTTGTTATCTTTTGTAAAGCAGACATTCTAGATTGAACCAAGTCCTCTGACTCATCGACCATAAGATTATGATAGTCATCGGCTGTCAATTCATCTTGTAAATCAATCCTCCTTGAGCCGATGACATGCTCCCATGGCAAAACTGCTTCATGCCCATAGACTAACTTATATGGAGGAACTTGAATTGATCCATGACAAGCCATCCGATAAGACCATAACGCCTCAGCCAATCGGTTATGCCACTGCTTTGGAAAATCGGCAATCTTTCTCTTAATCAACTTAATCAAGCTTTTGTTAGATGCTTCTGCCTGTCCATTAGCTTGCGCATAATATGGTGAAGAATTCAACAATCTGATTCCCATGCTCTCCATAGATTGAACAAACTCATCTGACACAAAAATAGATCCTTGATCAGTCGTAATTGTTTGTGGAAGACCAAATCGGTATATAATATGCTCTTTAACGAACTGAATTGCATCCCCAGAATCAACTTTCTTCAATGGAACTGCTTCCACCCACTTTGTAAAATAATCGGTTGCTACCAATATATACTTATGTCCTTTACTCGACGGTGGATTGATCTGGCCGATCATATCAATTCCCCAGCCTCTGAACGGCCACGGCTTGATTATTGGATTCATAGCCGATGCTGGTGCTCTCTGAATGGATCCAAATTGCTGACAATCTCGACATCCCTTGTAATATCTGAAGCAATCCTCCAACATTGTCGGCCAAAAATACCCAACTCTCCGAAGTAACCACTTCATTTTATGAGCCGATTGATGAGTACCACAAATACCTTCATGTACTTCTCCCATCACAACCTTGGCTTGATCAGCACTTAGACATTTCAGCAACACCCCATCAATCGTCCGATAATACAGTTCATCATCTAACAAGACATATCTCAAAGCCTTATACCTCAATTTCCTTGAAACCGATTGAGAAGGATTCTTCAAGTAATGAAACACATCATACCTCCAATCATCGGCTGCAATTGTAACAATCCCCATCTCAACATCTGTCATCATCGGCTTGTATCCCGATGCCCCCTGAGCCAAAGCATTAGCCTCTAAATTCTGCTCCCGAGGAACATATCTCAACGTCACTAGCCGAAACTCATCTATTAACGCCCGACACTTTTCATAATAAGCCATCAATACATCGTTCTTGCATTCATATTCTCCGGCCAGTTGACTAATTACCAACAATGAATCACCCATGACTTCAATAGCATCGGCTTCAAACTCCTTCAAAAGTTGCAAACCTTTGAGAACTGCCTCATACTCAGCTTGATTATTTGTAGCATATGGCTTGATGGTAAAAGCAAATTCAAAACTTGCCCCTCTTGGTGATATAATAACCAAACCGATGCCGCAACCATGAGTACAAACCGATCCATCAAAAAATAACGTCCAAGGCGCAATATCCACTGAGCCGATCGAATCATCACGATGTTCTACGATAAAATCGGCTATAGCTTGCCCCTTAATAGCTTTAGGTGACTCATACTTGAGATCGAATTCTGTTAAGGCATAAATCCACTTTCCAACCCTTCCTTTCAATACTGGAGCCGATAGCATATATTTAACCACATCGGCCTTACAAATTATAGTACATTCATTGGATAACAAATAATGCCTCAACTTTGTACATGAAAAATACAAGCATAAGCACAACTTCTCCACTGAAGAATACCTGGTCTCTGCATCCAAAAGTCTTCTGCTTAAATAAAAGATTACCCTCTCTTTACCTTCGAACTCCTGGATTAGGATCGAGCCGATTGACCTCTCATCGGCTGACAAGTATAATTTGAAAGGCACCCCTTTCTGTGGAGAAACCAAAACTGGAGGAGAACTTAAATATTTCTTAATATTATCCAAAGCCTTCTGTTGCTCTGCCCCCCATGTAAACTCCTGATCGGCTTTAAGTCTGAGTAAAGGTGTGAAAGGCTCTAATCTCCCAGACAAATTAGAAATAAATCTTCTGATAAAATTTATCTTGCCGATCAAAGATTGCAACTGTTTCTTGTCTTCTGGAGGCTGGATTTTCTGTATTGCGCTAATACTCCTTTGCGGCACTTCAATACCCCTCTCATGCACAAGAAAACCTAAAAATTGTCCAGCCGATACACCGAAAGCACACTTAGTGGGATTCATTTTTAAGCCATATTTCCTTGTTCTCTCAAATACTTTTCTTAGATCGGCTATATGATCAACAATCTCTTTAGATTTCACCACTACATCATCAATATAGATTTCAACCAATAAACCGATCAGATCATGAAAGATATAATTCATGGCTCTTTGATATGTAGCTCCAGCACTTTTCAACCCAAAAGTCATGACAACCCACTCATACAAACCGATTGCACCAGGACACCTAAAAGCAGTCTTGTGAATGTCTTCTTCCGCCATCAAAATCTGATTATATCCAGCATTGCCATCCATAAAACTTATAATTTTATGTCCTGAAGCAGCATCTACCAATTGATCGGCAATCGGCATTGGGTATTCATCCTTAGGAGTAGCCTTATTTAAATCCCTGAAGTCGATGCAAACCCTAAGCTTGCCATTTTTCTTAATTACCGGAACTATATTAGAAACCCACTCAGCATATCGGCATGGACGAATAAAACCAGCATCATATAAACGAGTAATTTCAGCCTTAATCGCATCATACATATCAGCTTTACATCGTCTAGGTGGCTGTTTATATGGCCGATATCCCGGCTTGATAGGAAGCCGATGTTCAACAATCGATCGGCTGAGTCCTGGCATCTCAGAATACTCCCAAGCAAAACAATCGCTATATTCTATTAAAAGCTCTATTAACTTAATCTTGAAGTCAGATAATAAATTTTTACTGATGAATGTCGGCCTAGACCTATCTCCTGACCCAATATCAACTTCTTCTAACTCGTCAGCCGACATAAAACCCTGACCTAACTTGCCATCGAGATCATCTACAGCATCTTCAGTATAAAAGCTGGGACCCTCCACAGCGCCCTCAAAGCAACAATTGGGGTTCTCCATCTCCAATCGGCTGTATATCACAATCAGACACTTTTAGATAATCCCCTTGCCAAATTTTTCCTGATAAACAATCAACTCCATCCATCTCCCAAACAGATAAATCGGCATTAGCAACGTGTACTGACCTGTCGGCTGGAACAACCTCTATCTTGTCACCTTGCCATTGGATTAAGCTTTGATGCATGGTCGAAGGAATGCAACAATTAGCATGAATCCAATCCCTTCCAAGCAGTAAGCTATATGAACCTTTCCCATCAATGACAAAGAACGTAGTAGGAACCGTCTTGCTGCCGATTGTTAATTCTACATTAAGAACTCCCTTGGCCTCTGAAGGATTGCCACCAAAATCTTTAAGAACCATATTAGTCTTGATGAGGTCCTCTGAATTCCTTCCCAATTTCTTAAACGTCGCATACGGCATTAGATTCACTGCAGCCCCACCATCAACTAACATTTTGGACATCGGCTTGCCATTAACAAATCCTTTGACATACAATGGCTTAAGGTGCCGATTCTCTGTTCCTTCGGGTTTCTCGAAAACAGCCTGTTCCGGTGACAATACCCATCTGGCACAAGATTCTTCCATGATATCCGCATTGTCTTGATTAACCCCAAACTCTGCGGGTAGCACAAATACCATGTTGACCGACGAAGAAGCAATGGCTTTTCCTTTAACTATCCTTCTTGCCTCATCGGTTTTACTCTCATCGGCTGGTATTATTCTGTTCTTAACACGCCATTCCTGTTTTGTTTTTGCTCTCTTCAGCCGATGATCGATCTCTTGTTCAACTTCCTGAAATTGTTCCCTGCTCCTCATCCTCTGAACCCTTCTCTTCTGACTTTTGGAAAAAATCCCAGAAGGACACCATTGAGCTCTTGAAGTATCTTCAGTATCCTCTTCCTGGAAATAATCTTGATGAATTGGGCCCAACCTCTGATGAACAGGCAACTTCCTTTGCATCAGCCGATCTTCTTTAAGACGAAATCGGCTAAAATTCTCATTATAATTTCCATCGGCATTAGAACAACCTGGGCAATCTTCTATCGATGGTAACCTCATGCCTTTGTTCCAACAAAATATGAAAAATTCGCAGTTCCAATGTGAATCAAAGCCATCATCATCCTCATAATATTGGCTCTCTTGCCGATCGTATCTCTTTTGATATTTATTGATCATGCTTGTAGAGTCAAACTTATTGAACCGATTATCCCTTCTGTCGGCTGTCCTACCACTTGCATGAACCATGTTGATAGGAAAAGGATTACCATCAATCTTCATCGGCTTCTTGGAGTCATCAAATTTTATCCTGCCTTGTTCAATGGCTACCTGGATCTGTTGCCGAAAAACTTTGCATTCATTAGTACTATGAGACCCTGTGTTGTGCCACTTGCAGTATTTCCTCCTCCCTAATTCCTCAGCCGATGGAATCACATGACTAGCAGGCAGCTGAATTTGTTTCTCCCGAAGCAAAAGATCAAAAATTTTATCAGCCTTATTGACATCAAAATCATACTTTTCCTCTTTCCCAGAGCTCTTGACCCATTGGCATGGAATCACCTTCTTGTTTCTTGCCCACTCGGCTGCTGCTACTTCGGGAACCTCCTCTTCCTCAGAATCGGAAACATAAGAGTTAATGAAGTTCACCTTCTTGAATGCTCTATTGGCCTCTTGAAATCTTTGTTCGTGCGCTGTTATCTTTTGGGCCAAATGAGCCAAACTATCAAAGTCTTGAGCCGAAAACCTCTCTTTGATTGGGGTTAACAAACCTTGGAAGGCTAAATCGGCTAATTGAGAATCTGTCAATGTCAGGCTGTAACATCTGTTTCTGACTTCCCTGAATCTCTGGATATAATCTTGGACAGACTCTTCTCGTTTCTGCCTAATGCTTGTCAAATCAGACAATTTCATCTCATGCACCCCACTGTAGAAATATTTGTGAAATTGTTTTTCCAGATCGGCCCAACTGTGAATAGAATTGTAAGGTAAAGATGAAAACCACGTGAAAGCCGATCCAGACAGAGATAAAGGAAACAGCCTGACTCTTAACGCGTCCGTAGCCGATGCTTCACCACACTGAGCTAAAAATCGGCTAACATGCTCATAAGTTGATACATTATCTTGTCCTGAGAACTTTGAAAAATCTGGAACCTTGTATCGGCTTGGTAACGGCACCCTCTCAAAATACTCTGGATATGGATGCCGATACAGGTTGTCACCATCCCTTGGCTTTAATCCGAACTGTTCTCTCATTACATCAGCTATCATATCGGCCCAAGGTTTCTGCCGAGTCCCATCTTGATGCTGTGGCTGTATCGGCTCATCTTGATAATACTGCGGTTGATGATATGGCTGAGGAGACGTTCTCTGCCGATACTGCACCTGTGGTGAATGAGGTTGAAATTGATAATTAAGATTACCACTTGTGTGGGACTGAGGAATTCGCGGAGCACTAAAATCTTGTTGATTAGGAACATATTGAGTGCTGGCAGCCTGTTGCTGGAAGGTTGGCACTTGCTGTCTTGCCGGTGTATGCATGATCGGCTGAGCAACTGGCTGATTGGTATTGAACATAGATGCAACTTGCTCAGCTGATATCTGTGGTATGTTATGCCCTACATGCTGAGGTTGTTGTCGGACCAGTACATGAGGATTGAACTCTACGTGCTTCTGTACCGATGCTGATATTTCCTGTTGACCTGTAGCCGATGTTGACGCCATCGGCTGTCCTGGGGCTACATTGGCAGGCTTTGGCTGGCTGGTCATAAGCGGCCTGTATTGCGGGAAGACCCCATCTGGTAAGAATATTGGTCCTTTGGCTTGATGTTCAGCGATAGTACCGTCAACCACAGACTTGACAATATTTGTTAAAGTGTTGACCAGCACTCCTGACTGGTTGATCAAAGCATGATGCACAGCATAGTCGATCCGATCTTGCAAATTCCTGGGCTCTTCAGGAGATTCCTCTTGCTTGACCCCTTTTTCCTTCCCAGAACTTGACTCTGGCTCTTCATTGCTGGGCAAAGTCACTTTGTATCTCTGAACCACCGTTCCTGCTCGAGTCTGGACAAAGGAATGCAAGTACTGGTTTTGGAGCTTGTTCATTATATCCTCCAGCTCTGCCTTTTGCTCCGATGTCAACTTGTCCACTGTCATCGGAATAATATTTTCTGGGTCAACGTCAGTTTTCTTGGAGTCTACCATGTTGAAAATTCTTCGTGTCCCACTGGGCGTGCCAAAAGCGTGTTGATGCAAAAAACACACACTGGCCTGGGAGATCTGCTTAGCTCCAGTGCAGGTCCAAAGACTTCTTTCGGGTTCTAGGCGTGCCAATTGGTTTGATCCTGCAACCAATAAGAAACAAAGAAAGTGCAATTAAATCCACCAATGATAGCCGATCGGCTGGTTTACCGATGACATATCATTGAGCATTGAGCCGATGCAAGATGCATTAAATCGGCTATAACAGATAAAGCAAGATAAAGCTAAATCTACTCAATCGGCTGTAGATATCAACAAAATATAATCTAAGTCTCAAAACATATTTAAACTAAGTGATTGGGATAGATCGGACAGGGCGCCGAGACAGTATAAATCACTTATGCCTAAATATATTATGAAGCATAGATTACACAAGCTCATAGCATAGCCGATTAAGCAAATCTAACATGTATCGGCTAGTACTCCGATACCACTTTATACAGAGATATTACCATGAACAAAATATATTAAACAAACTGTCAAACTAGTGTTAAGATGACCCTAACCAGATTTGACAACAAGCTCAATATATTTTACTAAGTTAATATCTCGATATAAAGGGCAGATTTAATATATCAAGATAACAAGACAATTAAACCAGGTAAGGTCGGCTGAAACCCCGACGCTATCTCTATTAGTAATCATAGACAGGCTAGGGACTATGGTTCTAAACATGATTTAGTAGGTCAAACCTAACTGATGCAGCACCAAATATGTAAAGAAACACAATGCCTAGATGATCAAGTCGATGAAAACCTTTTCGAGATGGTAGATATATTGTGTAATCTAAACCAGCATCAATATATAACTCTATCGGCTAGTTTTCTGTAGAACAGTTATTAACCAATCTGAGTTATATGCTGATATCAATCTAGATTATACAATATATATGATAACTCGACGATTTACGCAAACAAGATTAGAGTGTCATGAAGATGGAAGCACTAATCCCGAGAGCGCAAGCCGCCATAACAAGTTTTACCTCTTGCTGGAGATCGAAACCGATGCAGCCCAACTCGAAAGCAAGAACTCGTCGAAAAAACGATGAAAGAGTAAAGGTGGCGATGCGCCGAAGTTGTTGTATTGATCTGTTTTTTTTCTTTACACGAACCTGGGCTTAATTTATACCCAGAACTTCACAATAAGTCCTTATCGGACACGACCCCTATCTCTATTACAACTCACATTAAAGACAGTTTCCTAATACAGACTCTAACCGACAGTATCTACTAGGAAACTAACATTATATCCTAAGCAATAGATACAATTCCCTTCTTCGGACCCAATCCGTATATGGGAATCCTCATGAAGCTCACCAACCGACCCCGACAAAGACTCTGTTATCCTTTCGTCGGAATCGGCTACATCGGCTATCCTTGTCCGACTCTGTCTCAGCCGATGGTCACAATAGCCGATTCGGTCACCAGTCGATAGACACCGTAGCCGATTCGGTCACCAACCGATTCTTGCTCTGTTTTGGTAACCGCCAGCTTCCTCCAAATCCGCTTTGATTCTATCTTCAGACCTAATATTTGATTTACCAAATTTGGTCGTTAACAGGGACGTGAAGTGGACTTTTCGCGAGAAGGTGGGCCAATTGGGCCGAGCGGGGTGATGGGCCGGCCTGAGAAAAGGGGAGGGGGACGCAAAATAGACTTTGCAGGGAGATGGGAAAATCGGCCCGACGGCCGCTGGGCCGGAGGGAGCGGTGGGCCGGCCCGAAAAGGAGCCGGCCTCTAGGCCGGGGCGGGCGGCTAGGGTTCGGCCGAAACCCTAGGCCGACCCGGTGAGGGCATGGCGGCGGCGGCGGCTCTGTGGTGGCGGCGGCGTGCGACGGCGGCGCACGGGCGGCTAGGAAGGCGGCGCGTGACGGCGACGCGAGGGCGGCGGAGGGAGTAGAGGAAGAGAGAGGGGAAGGGGATCCTCACCGCGCGGCAATGGCGACCACGGCCGGCCGGAGGAGGCGGCGGTGCGGACTCGCGGGAAACGGCGGCACCGGCGGCGGACGGCGGGGCGGAGGCGCGGCTGGGGTGCGGCACTGCACGGCGAAGCCGAAGGGGCGGCGGATTTCGGCCGGCGACGGCTGGGGCGGCGGGAAACGGCGGCCGGAGCGGTGGCGGGCGGCGGCGGTTCGGGT
>BDMV01000003.1:59420930-59523843 GCA_008326285.1 Oryza officinalis | reverse complement strand
GGCGGCGTCGCGGCGGCGCTTGGGTTAGGGTTTGGGGCGGCGACGGCGGGAAAACGAGGCGGAGACCTCGGGGGGGGGGGGGGGAAATATATGGGGCCCGGCTAGGGTTCGGCCGGCCCGGGGCGGAAAAATCCGCCGGGAACCGTGGCGGCGTGGGCGGCGCGGCGGCCGGCCGAGTCGGAGGCGACTCGGTCGCGGCCCCACCCGTTAGTGGGCGCGCGGCGCGGGGAGGCGGCGGCGGCTCTCGGACGGCCCGAGAGGAGGAAGGACGCGGAGGCGGGACGGCTTGGGCCGCCTTGGGCCGAGGAGGGAAGAGGCGCGGCGGCTCGGGTGGCTGGGCCGGAGAGGGGAGGAAGCCGCGTGGGCCGCGGGAGAGAGAGCCCAAAACAAAAAGGGGACATTTTTAAATTCGTTTTTTAATTAATTTAATCAGTTGAATGATCTTTGTGACTTTAAAATTATTTCTTGAGCTCCAAAAATTCACGAAAAATTTTGGAGAGTACTTTAAGGCACAGAGAATATTACAAAAATATTTCCGGCCATGATTTTTAAAGGAAATTTTTGATTTCCTTGCTAATTTCACTTGTTTAAATTGCTTTTGATTTTTATTTAATTTCTGGAAAATGTATTATTAGGTAATTTTTAATCCCGATCGAAAATCGGGGCGTGACAACAAAGCACCTCCAGCACTGCGCCTCCCGGGTCCAGCGCCCCTAACGAGGGAACCAGACCCCGTTCAAAGGTGTAGCGACCGGTTTACTTCTTCAGCGAGGCGTTGTGGGATGCCAAGACCCATTATCCGCAAGCCCAGAAAATGCTATATGCATTTCTAGTTGCATCGAGGAAGCTGTGCCATTATTTTCAGGCGCACTGGGTCACTGTGGTAACGTCTTACCCCCTTGGCCAAATCCTATACAACCGAGAGGATACTGGATGGGTGGTAAAGTGGGCGATCGAACTCTCTGAGTTTGACCTATACTTTGAACCGCGTCATGTGATCAAGAGTCAGGCCCTCGCCGATTTCGTGGCAGAGTGGACCCCGACTCCCGAACCCAACCTCGGGCCCTCCGCCCCTGAGGCCGAGGTAGGTCCCTCATGACAGCCTCACGCCACCCATTGGGTGATGCAGTTTGATGGCTCTCTCGCCTCCAGGGCGCCGAGTGGGGACATCCTCAGATATCTAGTTCGCCTAGATTTTCGGGCAACCAACAACATGGCGGAGTACGAGGGGCTCCTTGCGGGACTCAGGGCGGCAGGTAGAATGGGGATCCGCCACCTCCTGGTGTTAGGCGACTCTCAGCTAGTCGTGAACCAGGTCTCCAAGGAGTACCGGTGCTCCGACCCATAAATGGTGGCCTACGTCCGCGAGGTGCGGCGTATGGAGCGCCATTTTGATGGGTTAGAACTTCGGCACGTGCCTAGGCGGGACAACACGCTTGCCGATGAGCTCTCCAGGCTTGCTTCTTCACGAGCCCTAACCCCACCGGGTGCCTTTGAAGAAAGGCTTACCCATCTGTCCGCGCGTTCCGATCCCCCGAGGGAGTCGGACGCTGCCATGCCACCCTTGGGGCCCGACGGAGTCCAGGCCTCGGGGCCCAAGGAGGTCGAGCTCGACCCCTCACGACAGATCGCCTGGATGACTGAGATCCAGGCGTTCCTCAAAGATGAGACTCTACCCGAGGATCACAAGGGGAGTGAGCACGTCGCTCGGATCTCCAAAAGGTTTGTGTTGGTAGAGGGGGCCCTCTACCGACGTGGCGCCAACGGAATCCTCCTCAAGTGCATCCCTCGGGAGAAGGGCATCGAGCTCCTTGCCGATGTCCACGAAGGCGAGTGTAGCGCTCACTCCGCCTTGCGCACCTTGGTCGGCAAAGGCCTTCCGACAGGGATTCTACTGGCTGACGGCGCTCCGCGACGCAGTCGACCTGGTCCGACGATGCAGGGCGTGGTAGTTCCAAGCCAAGCAGACGCATCAATCGGCCCAGGCCCTGCAGACCATCCCGCTGTTAACACCAGAATTTGGTAAGCCCCGAAGTCCCCATCGGCCCCAGGTTCATATCGGCTTGAATCTAGTATCGGCCTAAAATTCTACAACGGCCGATGTGTAGGGTTATGAGGTTGCTACGCTAGCCGACAAATCAAAATTTTCTACCTCATAAACCAAGATCTACTACTAGTTACAGGTTACGGGATTACCACTAGACGCGCAGCTGCAGCGAAGACGACTCGATGTAATTGAACACGTCGCAGCAGTGCCGTGCAGTTGCGTGGTCGTCCGTCACACGTTTGTCCTTCGCTCGCGAACCGTCCCTCGTGCGGTTCGTCCTTATGCTCTAGATGCAGCACCTCCGAGGAATCTCAGACGTACGGGGAGGAAGCGATGTGCCTCCGGACTGCTAGGTCCGCGAAGAGCGCTAGGCGTGAGCGTGAGGGGGCGCGACGGCTGCTGGCAGGGGGAGTTAATTACCCTAGCCTCGCGCCCACCCCTTGCTTATATAGGCGTCCTGGTGTGCCTCGAGTTGAAGGCCCATCAGCGACCCTAAACCTAGTCTAATTCGGGACCAACCCGAATTAGGCTTCCGGGCCCTTAAGCGTGCGACCCTATGGGTTCACGTACACATAGACATGGCCCGAATACTCCTACTCGACCAATAGTTGACAGCGGCCTCTAGCAAGACATGTCAACTCCTATGCGTACGCAAAGATCAAATCAGACGAACCACCACAATACCATATACATGTTATTCCCTTGCCTCTCGATATATGGCTCACTCATAGGTTAACACTTAACCTAAGCATGGCCATGCATTTGTTGATCCAATCGTTAGAGTGATCCAGTGATATCTCTCTCACGTGGAGAGGGACAATTTCCATCTTGATTGTTTATGTCTCACAGCATGTTTCCTGACAAACCCGAAGACCACCTTTATAACTACCCAGTTACGGAGTAGCGTTTGATAGTCCCTAAGTAAGTCGTTTCACATCTTGAGCACATACAACAATCACAGGTCTAAGGACATAACGTATATGTTGTGTATAGAGACAATTCTCACGTCGGGTCAGTCCAGCTCACATGTCATACATGCGCCCACATTATTAGTTTGACATCTCTATGTCCATGACTTGTGAAACGTAGTCATCAACTAATAATGTGCTGATCTAATATTCATGTGTGTTACTACACGAACTCCGATCAGGGACAAGTTTAGAATAGCCATACATGTAAAAGAGTTTCACAAACAATTCACATAACTGTTGATCAATACAAGTTGTCTTTAATGGATATTCAATAAACACATAAATATATCATGGATACAATCGTAGCATCATCATCTCTATGATTACCTCTAGGTCATACTACCAACAGTCTCCCACTTACACTAGAGTTAATCTTGAAGATATCTAATACCCATAGCTCTCATGTGCGCCTCATGCTTAGGCTGTGGAAGTGCCTTTGTCAAAGGATCTGCAACATTCAAATCCGTATGTATTTTGCACATCTTGATTTCATCTCTTCTAATGAACTCTCGAATGAGGTGAAATTTCCGAAGTACATGTTTGTTCTTCTGGTGATTCCTTGGCTCCTTAGCCTGCGCTATCGCCCCATTGTTATCACAATGCATGTTCAATGGGCTAGACGCATTAGGAAACACACCAAGCTCAATGAGGAACCTCCTTATCCAAACACCTTCCTTTGCAGCTTCTGAAGCTGCAATGTACTCGGCTTCTGCTGTAGAATCAGTGACTGTCTCCTGCTTGGAACTTTTCCAACTGACGGCACCACCATTTATTGTGAACACAAAACCTGATTGAGATTGTGAATCATCCGTGTCGGTTTGGAAGCTAGCATCGGTGTAACCATTTACAACGAGCTCTTCCTCACCTCCATAGATTAGGAACACATCTTTAGTCCTTCTTAAGTACTTAAGGATGTTTTTAACAAGCGTCCAGTGACTCTCACCTGGATTAGCTTGATATTTGCTCGCAACACTTAGAGCATATGAGACATCTGGGCGAGTACATATCATGGAGTACATTATGGAACCAACGGCCGAAGCATATGGAACCTTACTCATGCGCTCTCGTTCCTCATCATTCTGAGGACACTGTTTATCACTAAAGCGCATCCCATGTGGCATAGGTAGGAATCCTTTCTTGGATTGCTCCATGCTGAACCGTTTCAATACCTTGTCAATGTACGTATCTTGGCTTAATCCTATAAGCCTCTTCGATCTATCTCTATAGATCTTTATGCCCAGAATGTATGTTGCTTCTCCTAAATCCTTCATTGAAAAACTATTATTCAATGAAGTCTTTACAGATTGCAACATCAAAATGTCATTTCCAATCAATAATATGTCATCCACATATAAGATTAGAAATATTACAGCGCTCCCACTTTCCTTCTTGTAAACACAAGGTTCTTCTTCGTTCTGACGAAAACCAAACCCTTTGACTACTTCGTCAAAACGAATGTTCCAACTCCGAGATGCTTGCTTTAATCCATAAATGGATTTCTTAAGCTTGCATATTTTTCCACCATTGTTAGGATCAACAAAACCTTCGGGCTGTATCATATACACGTCCTCTTCTAAATTCCCATTTAGAAAGGCTGTTTTAACATCCATCTGCCAAATCTCATAATCGAAATAAGCAGCTATTGCTAGAATGATCCGGATAGATTTAAGCATCGCTACCGGCGAGAAAGTCTCGTCGTAGTCAATCCCTTGAACTTGTCAAAAACCTTTTGCGACAAGTCGAGCTTTATAGACGTGAACATTTCCGTCCATATCCTTTTTCTTTTTAAAGATCCATTTGCACTCTATGGGTCTAACCCCTTCAGGCAGATCAACCAAGTTCCAAACTTGATTTTCACTCATGGAATCTATTTCGGATCTCATGGCACTTTGCCACTTCTCGGAATCTGGGTCCATCATAGCTCCCGCGTATGTCGCAGGTTCGTCATCGTCTAATAATAACAAGTCCCCACGTAATGCACGGAGTCTAGCTGATCTTCGTGGCTGTGGCGGTGTCTCAATTGCCACGGGTACCTCAACTTGTTCAGCTACATTAGCGTCACTTGTAGAGTCATTCCCTATTGGCTCATCCTGAACTTCTTCAAGATACACCTTTTGTCCACTCTTCTCTCTTTTGAGAAACTCTTTCTTTAAGAAAACACCGTTTCGAGCAACAAACACTTTGCCCTCTGAGCGGTTGTAGAAATAATATCCTAAAGTCTCCTTTGGATATCCCACGAAAAAACATTTGTCCGATTTGGGTGTTAGCTTATCTGATATAAGTCGTTTGACATAAACTTCACAACCCCAAATCTTTAGAAAAGACAAACTAGGACTCTTCCCAGTCCACATCTCATATGGTGTCTTAACTACGGACTTAGACGGTACCCTATTTAAAGTGAAAGTGACTGTTTCTAGAGCGTATCCCCAAAACGATAAAGGTAGGTCACATTGACTCATCATAGATCGAACCATGTCCAACAAAGTCCGATTACGTCGCTCGGACACGCCGTTTCTCTGAGGCGTTCCTGCGGCGTAAGCTGTGGAACTATTCCGCAACTCTTTAGACGATTGCTAAACTCGTGGCTCAAATATTCGCCTCCACGATCAGATCGCAAGGCCTTAATTTTCTTGCCTCGTTGATTCTCTACTTCATTCTGAAATTCTTTGAACTTTTCAAATGTTTCAGACTTATGTTTCATTAAGTAGACATAGCCATATCTACTAAAATCATCAGTGAAAGTTACGAAGTATTGAAATCCGCCTCTAGCTGTCGTGCTCATTGGTCCACATACATCCGTATGTACAAGTTCCAACAAGTCAGCCGCCCTTTCAGGAAAACCTGTGAAAGGCGTCTTGGTCATTTTGCCTAGAAGGCATGCCTCACATGTCTCGTATGATTCAAAATCAAACGAAGTTAGAAGCCCATCAGAATGGAGCCTCTTCATGCGATTCTCGCTTATATGACCCAAACGACAATGCCACATATATGTAGGACTTAACTCAATAAGCCGAGGCCGTTTAGCACTAACATTACAGACAGGCGCATCATCAAGATCTAAAATAAATAATCCATTCATAATGGATGCAAAAGCCACAAACATATCATTCTTAGAGATCACACAACTATTGTCTTTACTCGCAAATGAATAACCATCCTTCATCAAGCATGAAGGTGACACAATGTTTCGACTTAAACTAGGAACAAAATAACAATTATTCAATTCCAAAATAAATCCTGATGGTAGGTGAAGTTGCATCGTCCCGACGTTCAACGCAGCAACTCTTGCATTATTGCCCACGCGGAAATCAACTTCGCCTTTTCCAATGCTTCTACTTCTTATCATTCCCTGCATCGTATTGCAAATATGAGCAACCGATCCGGTATCAAATACCCAAGAATTGACATAAGAGTTAGCGAGGAAAATGTCTGTAATATGAACAACAAGTGTATGATAAACGGGAGTACCTTTACTACCGCCATCCTTCTTCAAGGATTCAAGATACAACTTGCAGCTCCTCTTGTAGTGACCTTTCCCACCACAATGAAAGCACACTGTATCAGCAGGTACACCAGTCTTGGGCGCAGGTGGTTTTGGCTTAGAGATCTCATCTTTAGCCTTGCCCTTATTTTTCTTCCAAGAATTGTCCTTTCTCTTAAACTTAGACCGGTTTTGTACTGCCATCACATGGCTGCTGCCAGCGCCTTTCTTGATGTCAGCCTCTGCTGTTTTCAACATGCCACACAATTCATTCAAGCCCCTCTCCGCCCCATGCAAATGGTAGTTCAAGATGAAGTTTCCATAGCTAGGTGGAAGCGATGCAAGGATGAAATCAGTTGCCAACGCTTGGTCAAGTGGGAAGCCAAGCTTCTCCAACCTCTGAGTGTGACCAACCATTTTGATCACGTGTGGTCCAACAGGTGCACCCTCTGCTAGCTTGGATTCAACAAAAGCCTTGGACACATTGAACCTTTCAGTCCTGGCTTGAGTTTCGAACATCTCATTAAGCGCCACGATCATACCACGCGCACGATGGTTGTTATCAAACTGGATTTGCAGCTCTGGTTCCATACAAGCAAGCATTAAGCAACTCACTTCAAGATCAGCATCTAATGCTCTCCTGTAAGCGGTTCTATCAGCAGCAGGTGCATTCTCATCAGGCTCTTCAGGTACTGGGGTGTCTAGAACATGTTCCTTTTTCTCAGCCCTGAGAACAATTCTCAGATTGCGAATCCAATCCGCATAGTTTGTTCCATTCAACTTATCTTTCTCAAGAATTGAACGCAAAGTAAATGGTTGCTTAGTGGATGCCATTAATCTACAATAAACGTAATGCAAAATACTAAGACAAAGTATCCATGATAGAGTAAATCATATTCTGAATAAAATCTACTCCCACTAAAATCAATATCCCTCAATTGAAATTTAGTGATTCCAGACCTACAACTAACAAGTCGACTAGTGAGCTTTAGCATCATCGCTAGAAGACATGGTAGATCGGTAAGCAACTCCTTGCTAATCATATCAAACATGACTCTTGTTGTTGGATAGCATCTCTATGCTTGTGTTACCAACGACTCATGCTCCAAGGTCCTTAACCGTTAGGATGACCTCATCTAAGCAACCAAACCTTATGCAGTAAGTATCCAATACGAACTTGTCTAGTCAAGGAAAATCAGTGGCACCCTAATTTCATAGACCCACCACCGAATGTACAAGACTTATGACAATGCAAGGCTTGGGGGAGCATAAACACTTAAACATTGCCGAGGGATCATTCTACTTCATTACCACATATGTAGACAAAAACATAATCACGTGAAAGTAGAACATAATAGTAAGAACGACATCATCACAGATTTATGACTTGGTATAGCCCATTGTCACTTAGGGGATCTCCATCTCCATCAATCTATTCATCATGGTGATCGCCATCTCCATGATCCATGTACGTCGTCCTCCAGTGATGAGTCCACCATAACTATCCATCACTAACGCAAGGTAGTAAATAAAATTACATAGTCGCGGATTCATCACAAATTGGCACACAGGCCATTACATCAGGTGGACAATACCTATGTGGCTCCAGCCATATTGTCACAATCACGACATGCAAGCCATGAATTAATTACATACATGCATCACATACACATACGGCCTATACCAGTCATGAATTCCTACAAAACAGAGTTATCCGATTCCGTCGTCTCAAATTGCAGGGGCAAAAACTCTATTTTCCAAGAGGTTTTTCGCTATTCTAAATTCAGCGAAACCGCCATTGGCGTTTTCTCTCTCTTCAAAATTTCGTTTTCTACACCCCAACGCGGAAATTTTCTCAATCTGGGTTACGGTTCAAAAGTTACAGTTGTTTTACCGAACAACACATGCGCCCGGTGCCTGGTAGTAGATCCCATCTATCACCGTCGTGCATCACATGCGCCTGGCACCTAACCTAGGGTTTGATTTGATCAATCTGATTGATCTCAAACTCGCCATGAATGGATTTACATGTATCACTTAACTCGAATGGCGGAATTCCGACCGGTACGAGTAGATCGTTACAATACCAACACAGCAAGATGACGAACCAAGGTTAGAGACTCATCTACAACCGCGCATATCACCATATGCATAAAACCGAACCTATAACGAGGCAGTAATGGCTCTAATACCACTATAGGGTTATGAGGTTGCTACGCTAGCCGACAAATCAAAATTTTCTACCTCATAAACCAAGATCTACTGCTAGTTACAGGTTACGGGATTACCACTAGACGCGCAGCTGCAGCGGAGACGACTCGATGTAATTGAACACGTCGCAGCAGTGCCGTGCAGTTGTGTGGTCGTCCGTCACACGTTCGTCCTTCACTCGCGAACCGTCCCTCGTGCGGTTCGTCCTTGTGCTCCAGATGCAGCACCTCCGAGGAATCTCAGACGTACGGGGAGGAAGCGATGCGCCTCCGGACTGCTAGGTCCGCGAAGAGCGCTAGGCGTGAGCGTGGGGGGGCGCGACGGCTGCTGGCAGGGGGAGTTAATTACCCTAGCCTCGCGCCCACCCCTTGCTTATATAGGCGTCCTGGTGTGCCTCGAGTTGGAGGCCCATCAGCGACCCTAAATCTAGTCTAATTCGGGACCAACCCGAATTAGGCTTCCAGGCTCTTAAGCGTGCGACCCTATGGGTTCACGTACACATAGACATGGCCCGAATACTCCTACTCGACCAATAGTTGACAGCGGCCTCTAGCAAGACATGTCAACTCCTATGCGTACGCAAAGATCAAATCAGACGAACCACCACAATACCATATACATGTTATTCCCTTGCCTCTCGATATATGGTTCACTCATAGGTTAACACTTAACGTAAGCACGGCCATGCATTTGTTGATCCAATCGTTAGAGTGATCCAGTGATATCTCTCTCACGTGGAGAGGGACAATTTCCATCTTGATTGTTTATGTCTCACAGCATGTTTCCTGACAAACCCGAAGACCACCTTTATAACTACCCAGTTACGGAGTAGCGTTTGATAGTCCCTAAGTAAGTCGTTTCACATCTTGAGCACATACAACAATCACAGGTCTAAGGACATGACGTATATGTTGTGTATAGAGACAATTCTCACGTCGGGTCAGTCCAGCTCACATGTCATACATGCGCCCACATTATTAGTTTGACATCTCTATGTCCATGACTTGTGAAACGTAGTCATCAACTAATAATGTGCTGATCTAGTATTCATGTGTGTTACTACACGAACTCCGATCAGGGACAAGTTTAGAATAGCCATACATGTAAAAGAGTTTCACAAACAATTCACATAACTGTTGATCAATACAAGTTGTCTTTAATGGATATTCAATAAACACATAAATATATCATGGATACAATCGTAGCATCATCATCTCTATGATTACCTCTAGGGCATACTACCAACACGATGGGGGTTTTCTTAAACCAATCACTAACAGTAGTTGGATTCTAGTTAGATTTGGGAAGATCTTATCCAGAGAAGACCGAGTTTGAGGAGGATGCGGCTTGTATCTATTAATTAGGAAGAATTTATCTGTTTCCTTTTATCTTTAGGAAAGTTTAAGTCATATTCTATTAGGATCTTTGTTAACCTATTGTTAACGACGAAATTTGGTAAATCATGCATTGGATTCAGAGTTAAAGCCGAAGCCAATTGGAGGCGATTAGCGATTACAGAAACAGAGTATGAATCGACTGCAAGCCAAATCGGCTACGGTGTGCATCGGCTGAAACAGAATCGGACAAGGATAGCCGATGTAGCCGATTCCGATGAGGAGATGGCAGGATCATTGTCGGGTTCGGTTGGTGTGCTTCATGAGGATTGCCACGTGCGGATTGAGTCCGAAGAAGGCAATTGTATCTATTAATTAGGATATTTGTTAGTTTCCTTTTATCTTTGGGAAAGTGTGTTTAGTGTCCCTTAAGGACTTTATGTTTTTCTTTTATCTTTAGGAAAGTTTCTTTCTTGTCCTACAAGGACTAGTATCTCCCCATGGGTATAAATATGTACACCCGGGGTTATTGTAATCTATCAACTCTCGATCAATACAATTCGGCGCATCGCCACCTTTTACTCTGTTACGATTTATTTATCAACCGGCGGAATTTCCCCCTCTCCCTCTCTCGGCCCGGCCCAGCCGCTCCTTCCCTCCCTCTCCCTCCCGGGCCTTTCTTTCTCTTGGGCTGCAGCCGCCTGGCCCATCTCCTCTCCCCTCCCTTGTTCGGCCCAGGTGGAGGCCACCTGCCCACCTTGTTGCAGCCCAGCCGGCCCAGGAGGGAAGACATCGTTGTCTTCCTCCACCAGCCGAGCTGCCGCCTTCTCCTCTCCCTCCCGTGAACAGAAGCAGCGCCGCCTCCCTTGATCTCCCTTCCAACTTGATTTCCCTCCCATTTGAGTGCAAAAATGGATACCTCTCCTCTCCCTCATCAATTCCCCCAACTTTTCCCCTTCCAATTCGTGTTAATTTCGCCGGATTTAATCCCTGAGGAATGGCTGCCATGGATGGCCGGCCGGCGAGCTTCCCGGCCGTTCCCCTTCTCTCCCGGCCGTTCCCCTCCCCACTCCTGGCCTATAAAAGGGGCCGGCAACATCCTCCCCTCTCTCCCCGTGGCATTTCCCGAGCCCTTTTTCTCTCTCTCTTTGTCCCCCTGTGCAGCCTCCTCTCTCCAGGGCGCCGGTGAGCTCCGGCCACCCTTCCTCGTCGAGCCGAGCAGCACAGGACCACAGCTGCCACCGTGGACATCGCAGCCACCTCCCCTTCCCCGGCCTCGCCTCCGTTTCGCCTGAGGCAAGCCGGAGCGCCGTGGATGCCGATGACCAGTGGCGTTGCTGCCATCGTCCTCCTCGTCCTTCGGCAGCCCCTCCCTCCTCGCTGGGGTGTCGTCCCGCTGCGCCGTGGCTGCCGCTAGCTACCGTTGTCGTCCACCTTTTCGTCAAGCCGAAGCGGCATCGCTACCCCGAGGTCGGCGTAGTGCCGTCCGTCATCCCCGAGTCATCGCTGCCGCCCTCGTCATCGCCTTTGTCCTCGGCACCGCTTCGTCAAGCTCGTCCTCGCCTTCATTCAAGGGTCACCGCCGAAGCCGTCCTCCTCGTCGTCGCTCTATTCATCATTCGTGGTCTCCTCCGTTCGTCGTCGGTAGTCGCCGTCGTCGTGTTGTGGTAAGGACCCCTCTCCTCACTGCCCCGTCCTCGTCCTTCCCATGTAGCCCTCGTGTTGTGGCCCTCGTGCCCGTCGTGCCGTTGTCGGCCCCGGTCTCGTTCACCAGTGTCGACGGTTGTTCGTGCGGTCTTCGCGTGCACGTGTGGTGGTCGTGTTTGTGTGCCTGTTTGGCCGCCTCGTGCTTGCCCATGTGTGCAGCCCGCGTGGCATTTTTGTGAGGCCCGCTTGTCGGCCACTTGTTTCGGTTGACACGTATGGTCTCATTCCGTCCTTCCCGTGGATCGTCTCTGTGAACCCGATCCACGGTGAACTAGCCGTCTGACCTATGGGTCCTGGCTACCGGTCGCTCGATCCTTTCTTTCCGCGAGCGATGTTACATTAAACATAATTTAATGGTACAATAATAACTAAACAACTCGGAAATCTCCACTTTAATTACACCTAAATTTCAGATGGTCGTTTCTCGGCCATACGAGCTCCAAATTGACCCGTTCCAAACTGTTTAGTTTTTGTTATAACTTAAAGAACTCGTGTCTGTTGTTTTTATGTACTGTTGTCATTTCTTTCTTAGCGTTGTAGCTTTGTTTTGTTTGTTCGTGTAGTTGCTGTCGTTCCGGAGTTCCCGTGGTGCAGTTCGAGTTCGTCGCTGAAGCTTCAGAAGCCCCCCTTTTTCTCTGAGCAAGGCAAGTCACGCTCTCCTTGAGCATATTGAATCCCAGTTTGTGAAAAGTATTTTAATTTAAATTATTGCATTCGCTTTATTAAATTTACCGCGTTATAACTGTTTTATTTAGCCTTTCCTACAATCCTTGTTATAGCCTTATTATTTGTTATTGTGTAATTACCTTTGACAACCCTAGGTAACAAAAATAAAACTAGTAAGGACTTTAATATGTGGTGCTTACTAGAAACTTTAGGAATATGCTTAGCCTTGCTTACATAGAAACAATTAGAGTTGATTTTCAATAATTAGAATGGTGAATAATTTGTAAATAATGGTAATTTTGGTTTAATGGCTGTTTAGCCATGAAATGATGTTTCCCCTTCAAAATTTCCCCAAACTTGTTTTCGGCTGGGCTCGAGGTGTATGGTTTTGCTAGTCGCACCTCGGCCGACATAAGGACCGGTCTTCGGGCCTCTGTTGCAAGGCATATTCCGTACTACCACTTGTCTAATGGGTAAGGCTTAACTTGTCGTCTACGACGGCCATGAGCAAAAAGACACGGATAGGGATGAATGAAGCCCTTGGTGGGGTTGATGTCTCTGGCAGTACGCCCGGGGGCATAGACTGTCTGCTCGACCCAGGGCGCCTGGCGGGGGAAGTCTATGTCGGTCTTTTTCGCTTAGGGCAATACTAGGTGGCAGGTTATGTCATGGCTTTCATCCGTATGTCGTGGTGGCATGTGGCATGTCGCAACACGTGAGGAAGACATGTCTGGTGGGTAAAGATGTACACCTCTGATCAGAGTTTAATCTATTCGAATAGCCGCGCCCTCGGTTATGGGCAAGCTGAGCAATGTACCCAAGTTAGAATTTGATTCTGTTTAAAACTAAAATAACTGGAGTTAGTACCTGTTGGCCTAGGATAAGGCAAGATCGCGTCGGTGCGCAGCTTGATGATAATTTTGACTAGAGATAGGTTCATGTTGATTTAAAATGCCTTTAAATATTTAAATGTTTCGAAATGCTGGTTTTATGCAAAATATCCCTATATATGAATCCTTGTACTCCCTTGCATTAAGTGCATTTTTCGGTGTGGCTTGTTGAGTACGGTGGTTGTACTCATCCTTGCTGAATCTTTCCCCCTTCAGTCTGAGAAGCTCTTGAAGAAGAAGTCTTAGGTGGAGTCCTGGCTTATACCCCAGTTGAGCGCCTGTGAAGATGGAGCCGTAGGCCCGCTAGTCCGCTGCTGTTTTTCTTTTGTTGTCAGGCCTTATGTGCCTTTGTAATAATGTAAATATTATCGTGATAATTAATAAAGATGTGTCTTTTGTATCAAGTTTGTGTGGTGTACCCCGGCTTTTCCTGGGACGGGGATTAATACACTAGCGTTCAGGAAAGGTATTTTCCGGGCGTGACAGAGGCTCTGAAAGTTAGATTGTTTCCGTTGTCTTTGACTGGATCGGCTTTCATATGGTTTTCATCATTGCCACCACACTCTATCAGAGGTTGGGCCGATCTTGAGAAGCAATTTCACCAATACTTCTTTGCTGGAATTGATGAGTTGAAGCTTTCAGACTTGATATCAATTAAACAGCAAGAAGGGGAATCGGCTAAGGAATATATTCAAAGGTTTTGTAATGTCCGCAACCGATGCTATAACTTGAGTCTAAGTGATGAGCAGCTAGCAGAGCTTGCATTTCAAGGGTTGGCAACATATATCAAAGATAGATTATTTTTCCATGAGTTTGACAGCCTGGCTCATCTAATACAGAAGGTATCGGCTTACGAGAGCCGATGTCAAGAAGAAGAGAACAATCAGTTTTGGGGCGATCAAGGCAAGGATAATTTTGAAGCATGACTTCTCATACTCCAAAACTGGGGGGCATGTGTTAACACCAGAATTTGGTAAGCCCCGAAGTCCCCATTGGCCTAAGGTTCATATCGGCTTGAAACTAGTATCGGCCTAAAATTCTACATCGGCCGATGGGGGTTTTCTTAAACCAATCACTAACAGCAGTCGGATTCTTGTTAGATTCGGGAAGATCTTATCCAGAGAAGACTGAGTTTGAGGAGGATGCGGCTTGTATCTATTAAATAGGAAGAATTTATCTGTTTCCTTTTATCTTTAGGAAAGTTTGAGTCGTATTCTGTTAGGATCTTTGGTAGCCTATGGGTATAAATATGTAAGCCCGAGGTTCATGTAATTTTTATCACACGATCAATACAACTTCAGCGCATCGCCACCTTTTTATTTTCGTCTTCTTCGGCGAGTTCATGCCCTTCCTACGAGGGGTAAGTCTCGTTATGGCTGCCTGCGCTGTCGGGGCTAGGGCTTCGACGTTCTGATCTTGGCAACGTAAGCACCTACTATCATATATCTTAGTCAATCTGATTTAGCTTCTCGATTTCATCATATCGGCCGAGATTCGTTTTAGGGTATATGCCAGTATCGACCAAATCTCATCGCTAGATTAGATTGGCTAAGGTATCTACCACCCTGAAAATCAGTCAAGGGCTTGATTGTCTAGGTCTTGCGTTTCTTTTCATACTTAGTGCTGCATCAGTTCAGTTTGATCTACTAAGTCGTGATTAGAACCGTAATCTCTAGCCTGCTTGTTGGCTGCCAATAAGGGTTTCATCGGGGTTTCAGCCGATGAGTTATCTTAATGTTGCATCGGCCCAAGAGTTTTACATATAGATTGGATTTGGCCGATGACAACAGAGTATTTATTGTTTATATGCTTATTGAGAGTTTATGCCATCGGACCTCTGGCCGATGTATGCTTTAATCCTCAGATCAATGTTTATTTTATATTTGGATTATGCTATATCACATTGCTATATCATCATGTTATCATTGGCCGACCGGTTGTTTTGGCTATCGGCCTACCGGCCGATACTGTTTTGCCCTATCGGCCTATCGACCGATAGACCTTCCGTTCTGCTATTTTGCATATCTTGTCAGTGGCAGGATCAAACTAACTGGCACACCCGCACTTCATCAATTTTAGGACCTGCACTAGAGCTAAGCAGATCTCCCAGGCCTTCATGTGTCCGCACGTCGGATCCTCATCGATGGTACGGATTCGGCGTCAACACCCGCTTTCATGGTCGTTCATGGTCTGGGGGCTAGAAATCCTGGGTCCCTTCAGGAAGGCCCTGGGCAGGTACGAGTACCTGTACGTCGCCATCGACAAATTCACTAAGTGGCCCGAGGCTTACCCGGTCATCAAGATCGACAAGTACTCGGCCCTTAAGTTCATCAAGGGCATCACTGCTCAGTTCAGGGTGTCCAAACGTATCATTACGGATAATGACACCCAATTCACTAGTGAACTGTTCGACGACTACTGCGACGACATGGGCATCAAGCTCTGCTACGCCTCACCTGCCCACCCCAAGAGCAACGGTCAAGTGAAGCGCGCCAACACGAAAATCCTCAAGGGCCTTAAGACCAAAACATACAATGTCCTCAAGAAACATGGAGACTCATGGATCGAGGAGCTACCAGCGGTGCTCTAGGCAAAGCGGACTACCCCAAGCTGAGCAACAGGAGAAATGTCTTTCTTCCTAGTCTATGGCGCGGAGGTGGTCCTCCCATCCGAGCTCACCTTGGGGTCCCCTCAGGCCACCATGTACAGCGAAGCTGACCAAGATCAGCTCCGACGAGACAACCTCGACTACCTCGAAGAGCGAAGGCGGTGCGCGGCCCTCCGTGCCGCGCGTTACCAGCAGAGCCTGCGGCGCTACCATCAGCACCACGTCCGGGCTCGATCACTCAGCGTCAACGACCTCATCCTACGCCGCGTCCAGACGCGTGCCGGATTGAGCAAGCTCTCACCCATGTGGGAGGGACCATACAGAGTGATCGGCGTCCCCCGGCCTAGCTCGGTTCGACTGGCTATGGAAGACGGCACAGAGCTGCCTAACCCGTGGAACATCGAGCATCTTCGCCGCTTTGACCTGTAAAGGAGTTGAGAGTCGTACCTCAGGCTCGAGCCAACCCCGCATGACCCTTCGGGCATACGAGATTGGCCGGGGATTCCCACTATAAATATATCCCTTTTCTTATTTCAAAATAGCAAGCTTTCCTTTTATCTCTCTAAGGCTGTGCCTGTTGTCTTTTCCCTTTTGAGTGTTTTGGCTTGAGTCGGGTCATTCGTGCTCGTTCTTGCCCTCAACAACTCGGGTCGCCTAGACACCAATGGGGCCTAGACTGAGTCAAGCCCCGGGACACGGCGAACTCCGGGGGGAATCGGCAATGGCCCACAAACGGGTCGCAGTGCTCCCGGTCTGGACAGTCTTGCCACGCGGAACTCCCTAAGGCACTAGCGCCGGCCCTTGTTGCATGGGGCCGCAACCCGGACCCGGACCCCCGCTCAAGCTAAACTCGGCAGGATTACAAGGCAAGCCGGTCCCATCGCGCGCAAAGTCACAACTAACATAGAATCAAAAATTTCCATTGCAGGCATACATAGATGATCAACACAAGCGAATAAAGACAACGGAAATATATACAAGCATGGCACGGAGGCCTTGAGAAAAAAGAAGAGAAGGGAGAGGCTTGCGGCCGCCCAGGGGTTGGCCTCGTCCGCTCACCCCGAGGTGCTCGGGCCGCCAGCCTCGCACCGCCATCACCGCCGTCGTCACCATCGTCCTCGACATCGGAGGCCAGCACGAAGATGAACCGAGGGGCCATCCCTTCGAAGCTGTGGACGATCTCCTCGGCGGCCTCCTGGACCTGAGCATGCGTGGTGGCCTCGGTCCCGAGGGGAAACTCATCGAACACGGTCCCGGGGGGAAACTCATCAAGAAGTTGGGGTCGCGGGCCTGGTAGCTCACCAGCGCGAGCTCCACCGCCCCCCGCGCGAGGTCCATCGAGGAGGATTTCACCGTCTCCTCAACCTCCTCAGGGAGCTTCTCCAGGTCTCCGGCCATCTCAGAGATCTGGTGGGCAAGGCCGGTCTGGCTGACGTCAAACTTGGGGTGCCGGCCATGCAAGATGCCCGCCCGATGTCCCGTAGCATGTCGGGCCCCACCTCGTTTGCCAGCCGAAGAGCTTCGATCTTCCCGGCACGTGAGTCCAGGGCCCTCTATAGCTCGGCGATGGAGTCCTCGGCCACCGCGAGGCGATCGGCCAGGTCGTCCTGGCCCTCGACTGCCCTGCCGCCGTGCGCCAGCGCGTCTTGCTCCTTCGCTCGCGCCTCGAGCTCAGAAGCACGCTGCTCCAGCACGGTCCTCTCGGCGCGAGCGTTCTCCAGATGGCGGTGCTCACGCGCTGTGACGGCCTCCTCACGCTTGGCGAGTTGGTCCTCATGGACTCGTGCTTGGTGATCCTCCCATCATGCCCCTTCCAGCCCTTCTCGCAGAGGCACAGATCTTCTTCGAGGCATCGCGCCGCGGCCTGGGAATTCGCGAGGGTGCACGCCCGTCCAACAACAACGTCCTCACGGAGGCGGAGTGTGGACTCCATTGCGGCCTCGTGCACCACTAGCGTCGCCTCCCGCGCGTCCAGGGCTCGGGCGCGCTTGTCCAGTGCCTCTAGCGCCCGGGTGCACTGGTCGAGGATTTCGACCTGCTGGCGCACGGCGGCCTCCGCCATCTGCAGGCGAGAGGTCCACTCCTTGAGTTCGCTGGTTCGTTCCTCCAGCGCCTTGGTGCGAGCCCCCAAGGCCTCCTTGCGCTGGCGCACTGACGCCTCGGCCTCCGCCGCCCTCTGCTCCCAGGCCACGGCGGCGTCGAGCACCCAGCGCGCGGCATCGAGCCTCCGCGCCAAGTCCACCGTGTAGGCCTCATGCTGGAGGCAGAGGTCGCTCAGCCCCTTGTCCAGGGGGGTAGTGTTAACAACAGATTTTCGTAATCGACCCGGAGAGGAAAGAGGAAACTGAAGCAGAGAGGAAGGATTAAGTTGGAGTCGGACCAAGCATCGTATCGGACTCAGTGAACGTATCGGACTGGGAGAAGCGCTAGTAGGAAGAGTGTATCGGCCAATACGAATTCAATATGGTCGATTGGCCGATAGAGGCTGGAAGTTGAAAGAGTCAGCGTGGGCTTGGTTTAGGCTCGAGATAAGCTTCAAAGAAGTTGCCAAATAGAGATAAAGCTCGGTTTTAGGCAATTGTGTCTTGTAAATCAAGTAGGTTTAGATCCAATCTTCTTGGTTTTCAATTTATGGCTGTTGTTTGCCAGGAGGCCGAAGGGATTGATCTCGGATTAGATATCTAGTCCGGTTAGCAGCTTGACGTCAATCAATGTTGGGGTCATCGGACCTTGCTTGAACAGGAAAGCGTTCAAGGTGCTGGACCAGAAGTAGGTGACCGCTGACATAAGTGGTTCGTTTTTCTTGGTATCGGCCAGGGACAAGGTAATGCATTGGCCGATTCCTATTTCATCCCAGTGAACCTGTTTGGATGCAGCAATCCTCTTGTGCCAGGCTCTGTACCCATTGAGCTTCGACGGCCAGGATCTGAAAGTATGCTTCCACGAAGAAGTATTGGGCTTGGTTTGTTTGAAGGGGACTCTGTTTTATCTCGGCATTTAGCAGCCAGGTTGGGTCGTAATTGCCCATGGGGCCTAGCAGGAATCGATATGATTTGTCATTGGTGGGGATCAAGATTTGGTTTTTGAAGACCTATGTCATAAGAACAACGATGAAGAATAAGACCCGGGGGGCAAGAGCAGGAACCATAATTTGAAGAACTCGACGAGAGAATGAAAATGCGAAGGGGCTGACTTACCACAGGGATCTCGGAGGCATAAAACGGAGCGGAAGCCATTGTCGTTGTCGAAGAGGTCGCCGTTGAGGGGGTTGATGCCGATGGGACGCCGAGGTGTCACCGGAGTTGAAGAACGTGAGTGGTTATTAAATCGGCGGCAAAGGGTTGCGAATCTGGGTCTGCGCGGTTTTCAGACAAACCCTAGCAAGGAGGTCGATGGGATCCTCGGAGCTAATTCCGCCACATTATATAATGAAGCAGAATTGGGGGGCATGTGTTAACAGCAGATTTTCGTAATCGACCCGGAGAGGAAAGAGGAAACTGAAGCAGAGAGGAAGGATAAAGTTGGAGTCGCACCAAGCATCGTATCGGACTCGGTGAACGTATCGGACTGGGAGAAGCGCTAGTAGGAAGAGTGTATCGGCCGATACGAATTGAATATGGTCGATTGGCCGATAGAGGCTGGAAGTTGACAGAGTCAGCGTGGGCTTGGTTTGGGCTCGAGATAAGCTTCAAAGAAGTTGCCAAATAGAGATAAAGCTCGGTTTTAGGCAATTGTGTCTTGTAAATCAAGTAGGTTTAGATCTAATCTGTGGCAACGGTCTGCCGCAAAGACTTGTTTGTTTGTTAGAGATAAGATCGTGTCCTACATGGACCCTGTTGTAATCTCGGGTATAAATATCCCGGTAGTTTGTACATAGAAACTCTCTCTCACAACCAAATACAACAACCAGTTTGTTTCAATCTACTTCCGGCGCATCGCCAACCCTCGCAAGAGGTCAACTCCAACGAGTTCTTGCTTCCCCGGAGCAGAGGTAAGAACTCGTGCCCGACGATCTACATCGTCGGGGCTAGCGTGTCGCTTTAGACACGTTAAGCCTCGATGATGTGATCGTCGTTTATCATGTTTTGGATGATTTTGACAAGTGTTTTAATTACGCCTCGCCAGCGATCTACTCGTTTTAGGGTTTGTTGCTGACGACGGTTTAATTATTATATTTGGCTAGATCTTTCAATGCATTTACCATCCCCAAAAGCAATCGGCGACTTGATTTTCTTTGTGTTAAGTTTCAATTCACACTTTGAGTTGCTATCGACCTTAGTCCTGTGTTGAGATCTAACTCAAAGCCTGTTTTCGGTTGTAATTAAGGATAGCACTGGAGTTTCAGTCAGTCTTGCCTGATATGCATGATTTTCGTAAGGTTTTTATGTGTATCTGCCATCTACATGAACGGATCCATGAATATAGATGCATCTGTTATAGATTACTCTTTAGGGTTTATCTGTGGTCGACATATTTATATTGGTTGATTGGTTCATATAGATTTGCACTAGAGTATTAGCTAGTGTAGTTATCTTTGTTATCCCTTATCGGCCGATGCCATTAATCGATGTTAATATGCTGATAAAGGCCGATGAGATCAGATCGATGCTTTAATCTTATTTTATCACAAGTAAGCCGATATAGCTTTGCCCTGTCGGCTGGGCCACGACAATGTGACATCGGCCTATCGGCCGATCGGCCATTGTTTTCTAACACGATTTGCTTGTTTATCTTGTTGATTGCAGATCAAATCAACTGGCACGCTCTACACACGACTAGGCAAGCCTTTGGACCTGCACTGGAGTAAAGCAAACCTCTCAGGCCGCCGTGGAAACGTGGAACACGCTTTCTTGTTGGGCGGGTCGAAATTCTACGCCAACACGCTTTTGGCACGCCCGGTGGGACCTCAAGAACACAAGCTTTGCAACAGCAACAAGATCACTGCAACATGTCGAAGCAGGGTGAGATCTCCGAGGAGAACATCGTCACCATGACCGCCGACCAGCTCAACGAGGAGCAAACAGCTGAAATGGACAAGCTGGTCGAGCAGTTCCGGAATATGTACCTGCAAACGTATTCTAGGACTCGGCAAGGCACTCTCATTCAAAAAAAATAAGATAGTATTGCCGAGCCCTAGAGATGGAGCCAGCACGTCGGCGGCAGCCCACAACCATGCCGTAAAAACTGAAGAAAACGTCGCGCCGACGTTGCAAGACCGCATCGACTCCGCAGTCCACTCTGCGCTAGTCAACCAGTCAGGGATTCTGGTAAACACCTTGACTAACATGGTCAAGTCAATCTTAGATGGCTCAATTCACCAGTACAAACCTCAGGGGCCGATTTTCTTGCCTGAAAACAAGTTCCCAGCTTATCGGACCCTGAGGACCGATCTGAGTTCAGCTCCACAGCCGACGGCGTCGATCCCGCCTCCATCGGCTCAGCCGGTGCCAACCATGCCACTGGTCCTAGCCAAGCAGGCGGGAGGAAGTCCCCAGCACATCACGGAGGAGCAATTTACACAGTGGATGAAGGGGAAACAACCGGTGGTCGAGTCGATGCAGCAGATTCCAGTAAACCCGCCATCGGCCGGACAACCTCAAGCCCCTGTATTCGGTAACCCTCCACCACAGACTGCTTACAACGTGCCGCAAGGCTACCAGCAGTATGCTACAGGGCAGTACGATGCGCAGAACTTAAATCATCACTTCCAACCGTACTCTCCCAAGCAATATCGGGCAGAGGGCCTGCAGCAGTCCTACCACCAGGACTTCCCACATCAGCCCGCAGGATATTGGGCCGATATGATAGCCGAGGTGATGCGATATTAGTTCAGCTTGAAGCCCAAGGAGAACTCTACAGTGTATCGGCATTCGTACCTCGAGGAGTTTGACAGAGTACCACTGCCAAGCCGATACAAAATCCCGGACTTCTCCAAGTTTTCAGGGCAGGACAACGTCTCGACATACGAGCACGTGAGCCGATTCCTAGCACAGTGTGGAGAGGCATCGGCCATAGAGGCGTTGAGGGTTAGGTTTTTCCCTCTGTCCTTGTCAGGGTCCGCATTTACATGGTTCTCCTCTTTACCCTGCAATTCCATCAGAGGATGGATAGATCTTGAGAAACAGTTTAACAGATATTTCTACAATGGTGTACAAGAGATGAAACTGTCCGATCTCACCGCCATCAGGCAACGTTTTGATGAATCGGTCCCAGAGTACATTCAAAGATTCAGGGACATATGGAACAGGTGTTACAGCCTCAGCCTGACCGATTCTCAACTAGCCGATCTGGCGTTCCAAGGATTATTAGGGCCGATACGAGAGAGATTCTCCTCTCAGGAATTTGATAGCCTAGCTCAGCTAGCACAACGAGTATCGGCCCACGAGCAATGATTCCAGGAGGCGAAGAAGTTCGCGAAGAAAATTAATACAATTTATCATTACGCCTCCAACGAAGATGATGAAGAAGACGTCGACGTCGATCTAGCTGAGTGGGCCCAGATGAAGAAGCCGACAACATGCCAATGGGCCAAAAGGGGCGATAAGGAGGTGTTGGCGCAGAATTTCGACCCGTCCAGCAACCAAACGGGTTCCGCGTTACCACGGCGGCCTGGGAGATCTGCTTAGCTCCAGTGCAGGTCCAAATGGCTTGCCTAGTCTTAAGTAGAGCGTGCCAGTTGATTTGATCTGCAATCAACAAGAAACAAGTAAACCAAGTCAAAAAACAATGGCCGATCGGTCGACAGACCGATGACACATTGTCATAGCTCAGCCGATAGGGCAAAGCTATATCGGCTCACTTAGAAAATGAGTATGACATGATTCTAATCTTATCGGCCTTCATTGATATGTAGATCTTAACTAATAATATCGGTCGATAAGAATGATAAAGATAACTACACCAGCTAGTACTCTAGTGCAACCTTATATGAGCCAATCGGCCAATATAAACGCATCAACCATAAAGAGATCTTAAGATTACTTCATGATCAACACATTTATACTTATCGATCCGCACATATAAGTGGCAAACATATGCAAGCAATATAAAGCAATCACATATGTTAGGTAAGACCGGCTAAAACCCCGGTACTATCCTTAATTACAATCGAAAACAGGCTTTGTGTTAGATCTCAAAACGGGACTAAGGTCGATAGCAACTCAAAGTGTGAATTGAGACCTAACGCAAAGAAAATCAAGTCGTCGATTGCTTTTGGGGATGACAGATGCATTGAATAATCTAGCCAAGCATGCAAATTAAACCATCGTCGGCAGTAAACCCTAAAGCGAGTAAACCGCTGGCAAGGCCTAATCGAGACACCCGTCAAAACTATCCAAGACATGATAACCGACGATCACATCATCGAGGCTTAACGTGTCTAAAACGACACGCTAGCCCCGACGATGCAGATCGTCGGGGACGAGTTCTTACCTCTGCTCCGAGGAAGCAAGAACTCGTCGAAGAAGACCTCTTGCGAGGGTTGGCGATGCGCCGAAAGTAGATTGAACTGGTTTTTGTGTGATTGATTCGATAGATGTTTACACGTACAAACTATCGGGATATTTATACCCGAGGTTACAACAGAACCCTTGTAGGGCACGATCTTATCTACAACTAACAAACAAGTCTTTGCGGCAGACTCTAGCCACAGATTAGATCTAAACTACCTAATTTACAAGATACAATTGCCTAAAACCGAGCTTTATCTCTATTTGGCAACTTCCTTGAAGCTTACTTCGAGCCCAGACCAAGTCCACGTTGACACTGTCAACTCACAACCCGTATCGGCCCATGACCAAACCAAATCCGTATCGGCCGATATGCCCTTTATAGCAACACTCCTCAAGTCCGATACGGTTACTGGGTCCGATACGAAGCCTGGTCCGACTCCAACTCAATCCTTCCTCTCTGCTTCAGTTTCCTCTTTCCTTTCCAAGTCGATTACCAAAATCCGTCGTCAACAGGAGGACAAATACGACTTCGACATCAATAAGGCCGACAAAATATTTGACTTACTCCTGCAAGAAAAGCAGATCCAGCTGCCAGTAGGTCATATACTTCCATCGGCCGAAGAAATCAAGAAGAGGAGATATTGCAAGTGGCACAACACCTATTCCCATCATACTAATGAATGCAAGATCTTCCGACAACAGATCCAATCGGCCATCGAGCAAGGCAGGATTAAGATCGACGATGCCAAGCGGCCAATGAAAATAGAAGGGCACCCGTTCCCAGTCAACATGGTGCGGGCGGACAGGGCTGACGGCGGTGGCCATCAGACCGGCAAGCGACCTTATCAGACCTCGGAGGGCCTGATCAGGAAATACCAGCGGCGGCAGGAAGAACAAGCACAAGACTACGCCGATCAAGACAACTCCTATGACCCGCATTGGGAGTGCGAGTTTTTCCGGTTCTGCTGGAACGAGGGAATGAGGTTGTGTTAACACCAGAATTTGGTAAGCCCCGAAGTCCTCATCGGCCCAGGATCTATATCGGCTCAAAGCTAGTATCGGCCTAGAGTTCTACATCGGCCGATGGGGGTTATCTCAAACCAACCACCAATAGCAGTCGGATTCTTGTTAGATTCGGGAAGATCTTATCCAGAGAAGACCGAATTTGAGGAGGATGCGGCTTGTATCTTTTAATTAGGATAAGTTTGTTAGTTTCCTTCTTATCTTTAGGAAAGTTTGAGTCGTATTCTATTAGGATTTTTGTTAGCCTATGGGTATAAATATGTAAGCCCGTAGTTCATGTAATTTTCATCACACGATCAATCAACTTCGGCGCATCGCCAACCTTTTTATTTTCGTCTTCTTCGGTGAGTTCAAGCCCTTCTCGCGAGGGGTAAGTCTCGTTATGGCTGCCTGCGTTGTCGGGGCTAGGGCTTCGACGTTCTGATCTCAACAACGTAAGCACCTATTATCATATATCTTAGTCAATCTGGTTCGGCTTCTTGATTTAGTCTTATCGGCCGAGATTCGCTTTAGGGTTTATGCCGGTATCAACTAAATCGCCTTGCTAGATTAGATTGGCTAAGGTATCCTCCACCCTGAAAATCAATCAAGGGCTTGATTGTCTGGATCTTGCGTTTCTTTTCATACTTAGTGCTGCATCAGTTCGGTTTGACCTGCTAAGTCGTGATTAGAACCGTAATCTCTAGCCTGCTTGTTCGCTACCAATAAGGGTTTCATCGGGGTTTCAGCCGGTGAGTTATCTGGACGTTGCATCGGCCCAAGAGTTCTACATATAGATTGGATCAGGCCGATGACAACAGAGTATTTATTGTTTATCTGCTTATTGAGAGTTTATGCCATCGGACCTCCCGCCGATGTGTGCTTTAATCTTCAGATCAATGTTTATTTTATATTTGGATTATGCTATATCACATTGCTACATCATCATGTTATCGTCAGCCGATCGTCTCTATATAGATGTTTGTTCAATACATCGGCTGGAATTGTGCCATCGGCCCATCGGCTGATCGGTTGTTTTAGCTATCGGCCGATCGGCCGATACGTTTTTGCCCTATCGGCCTATCGGCCGATAGACCTTCTGTTCTGCTGTTTTGCATATCTTGTCAGTGGCAGGATCAAACTGACTGGCACGCCTGCGCTTCATCAATTTTAGGACCTGCACTGGAGCTAAGCAGATCTCCCAGGCCTTCGTGTGTCCGCGCGCCGGATCCTCATCGGCGGTACGGATTTGGCATCAACAGGTTGCCATCCATCCAGGAGTGCCCTGCCTGCAATGACACAGAAGACTCTCATCAGGGCAGTTCAAGCTGGCAAGCGCATCGGCCAGCCAAGCAAAGAAAATCTGTGCACGAAAGGCTAGGGCCGATGCGCCAAGATCGTCAGGACGAAGACGACGGTCAACCCCAGAATCCTTAGTGGTGCCCAAGCGACGTGTTTACCAAGCCCAAAAACGACGGGTACAGAGGCTGAGGAAGAAGGAGCAGGTCCAGGAGCAGCAAGCGACAACAGCCCTTTGGCCCACCAGAACTAAAAAAGAGTGGAGGATAAAATCTACTGTGGTCAAGGCCGATGAGGGCACCTCCAAGACAGCACGAGCTCCTGCGTCCGCCAAAGGTAAAGGTGTAGCATCGGCTTCTGTTAATATGGTTTTCATATTGACAGCAGAATACAGCGTGCAGACGGCCGATGAAGCAATAGCCGACGATGAGCAGTCCTCGGCTCGACTACAGCTGTCACCGGATCTGGCTATATTCGACAAGCCGGCTGACAGCAGCCATAGGCACCTACGGCCGTTATACATCAAGGGATTCATCAACGGGCGGCCGATGATGAAGATGCTGGTCGATGGCGGCGCGGCAGTGAACTTAATGCCGTATACAACCTTCCGGAAGCTTGGAAAAGTACCGGAGGACCTCATCAAGACCAACATGGTGCTGAAAGACTTTGGTGGCAACACATAAGAGGCGAAGGGGGTGCTAAACGTGGAGCTCACCGTGGGCAACAAGACGATACCCACCACCTTCTTCGTCTTCGACGGAAAGGTTTCCTACAGCCTGTTGTTGGGACGAGATTGGATCCACGCAAATTGTTGCGTCCCTTCAACAATGCACCAATGCCTTATACAATGGCGAGGGGACTAGGTCGAGATCATGCAGGCCGATCGGTCAGTACACGTGGCCAATGCCGATCTCGCAGTTTGGGAGATGGAGGGAATCGACTGCTTATCCGAATGAGTATGGGATGCCGATTTCCTCAAAGTGACTAATTGTGATATCGAGACGATTGAAGATCAAGACAAGCAGTTACTTTAACAAAGATGAACCATCCACTGCCCAAGATGAGCAAGCTAGCCCCATCCTCAAAGCTACTTATCAGAGGGCTATGAATTACATTTTTCATGATCTTATCGGTTCGCTGATCGAGGTTTACATTGATGATGTCGTCGTGAAGTCCAAGGAGTACGATATGCACTTGGCCGATTTACGCAAGGTACTAGAAAGAGCAAGGAAATATGGTTTAAAGATGAACCCTAACAAGTGTGCCTTTGGCGTATCGGCCGGTCAGTTTCTGGGTTTCTTGGTCCATGAGAGGGGAATTGAAATTACGCAAAAGAACATTGATGCTATAAAAAATATCAAGCCTCCAACAAACAAGACCAAGTTACAATCTCTGCTCGGGAAGATCAACTTCGTCCGGCGCTTCATATCAAACCTATCAGGCAGGATAGAGCCATTCACTCCGTTGTTGAAGATAAAGGTCGATCAGGAGTTCTTATGGGGTGATAAGCAACAGAAAGCGCTGGACGATATCAAGGAATATTTAAGTTCTCCCCCAGTTCTAATCCCTCCACGGAAAGGGGTTCCATTCAGGCTGTACCTATCGGCCAATGAGAAATCCATCTGCTCAGTCTTGGTTCAAGACATTGATGGCAAGGAAAGAGCTATCTTTTATCTCAGTAGGAGGTTGTTAGATGCCGAGACAAGGTACACGCCGGTGGAGAAGTTATGTCTATGCTTGTATTTTTTATGTACTAAGTTGAGGCATTATTTACTTTCCAACGAGTGCATTGTGGTAAGTAAGGCCGATGTGATGAAATACATGCTATCAGCCCCCGTTTTAAAAGGAAGAATTGGGAAGTGGATTTTTGCTTTAACAGAGTTTGACCTCAGATATGAATCGGCCAAAGCAATCAAAGGATAAGCCCTGGCCGATTTCATTGTTCAACACAGAAATGATTCAGTTGCATATGCAGATATTGTGCCATGGACGCTGTATTTTGATGGATCTGTTTGCATATATGGATGCGTTATCGGCCTGGTCATCATATCCCCTCGGGGGGCAAGCTTTAAGTTTGCTTTCACCATCAAACCTTATTATACTAACAATCAAGCAGAGTATGAAGCGATGCTTAAAGGTTTGCAGTTATTACAGGAGGTCGAGGCCGATTCCGTAGAAATCATTGGTGATTCATAGCTGGTCATTAATCAACTTTCTGGCGAGTATGAATGCAAGAACGACATTTTCAGAGCTTACAATGAGGAATGCAAGGAGTTGCTACGAACTTTCAAGATTGTGACGATGAGGCATATACCCAGGAAGCAGAACTTCGAGGCCAATGATCTGGCTCAGGGGGCATCGGGATACAGGCCGATGGCTAAGGACGTTCAGATTCAAATCGTTGCCGTGGACGCCGACGACTAGAGATTTGCTATCATTGATTATTTGAAAAATCCTTCCCAGTCGGCGTCACAGAAGATGAAATACAAAGTGTTGCAGTATGTCCTGTTAGATGATGACTTATACCATCGGATGATTAATGGTGTCTTGCTCAAGTGCCTAGGTCCCGAGGAGGCCAAAGTTGTGATAAGCGAGGTGCATGAGGGGATCTGTGGAACCCATCAATCGGCCCATAAAATGAGATGGCTTTTGAAGCGCGTCGGATATTTTTGGCCGACAATGCTTGAGGATTGTTTCAAGTACTATAAAGGATGTCAAGATTGTCAAAAGTTTGGAGCAATTCAGAGAGCACCGGCATCGGCTATGCATCCAATCATAAAGCCATGGCCGTTTCGAGGGTGGGGTATAGACATGATCGGACAGATCAATCCACCATCAAGCAAAAGGCACAAATATATTTTGGTGGCTACAGATTACTTCACCAAGTGGGTTGAGGCTATTCCTCTCAAGAAGGTTGATTCCAAGGATGTGATTCAGTTTGTCAAGGAGCATATCATATATCGGTTTGGATTACCACAGATGCTGACCACCGATCAAGGATCAATCTTCGTGTCCGATAAGTTCGTCCAGTTTGCCAACAGCATGGGCATTAAATTGTTGAATTCTTCTCCGTATTATGCGCAAGCTAATGGGCAGGCAGAAGCTTCTAATAAGACTTTAATCAAGTTGATCAAGAGAAAAATCGACGAACAGCCGAAGCAATGGCATACGACGCTGGCCGATTCCCTTTGGGCGTATCGGATGGCCTGTCATGGTGCGATTCAGGTGCCTCCATATCAGCTGGTTTATGGACATGAAGCTGTGCTGCCATGGGAAACCAACATCGGCTCAAGAAGGATTGCTTTGCAAGACGACTTGACAGCCGATGAATACTACAATCTTATGGTCAATGAGTTGGATGATTTGGCACATGTCCGGTTGCGGGCCTTGGAGAAAATCAAACGAGATAAAGATAGAGTGGCTCGTCATTATAACAAAAAAGTTGTTGCCAAGTCAGTTGAAGAAGGGGATCTGGTTTGGAAGTTGATATTGCCGATTGGTTCCAGAGATAATAAATTCGGCAAGTGGTCACCTAATTGGGAAGGTCCTTTCCAAATTCATCGATGTGTTCCTCACAATGCTTATTTGCTCAAGGGGCTAGATGGTGAAATTTATGGACGAGCTCTTAATGGCAAGTACTTAAAGAAATATTATCCTAGCGTCCGGATCGACTCATGATCGGCCCGCCAGCCGATTTATGATAACAGTCGATGTGGTATACATCGTCTTTAGATGGCCGATATGCATTATCGCCCTTAGTTCAAATTTTACAACATGAGCCCTCATCTTCCAAAATTTGGGGGGCATCTATATATACAGGCACAAAATCACAAAATTCTTCAAGTTTATCAAGACTGGTTCAAGTTTATGGACTTTAAAAAACTTTTTCAAGCTTGGGCTATTTCAGGTCTGTTCATGTTAAGTTCGGTTGATTGGCCGATGCAATATATGATTTACCTGAGTTTGGATTTCTTCAGATTTGTTCAGATCAGATTCGGCTGATTGGTCGATGAGATTTATGTTAGTCAAATCAAAAGGTTATCAGTTTACAAGAAGGACACAAAATATATTACATCACCCGATTAAGTTTTCAATAGCTGCAATGGCCCTACGACGGATTTGATCAATGTCTTCTATGGCTTGGGCGTCATCGGCCATCGACCCTGGAATCGGTTTTAAGGATTTGCTCAGGGTTGCCAAGTACTTGGCCGATGCCTTCAGCTTCGCCGTCTGGTCCTCTATGGCCTTTGGCGATGCGGCTATCCCAGCCTTGACTTCTTGGATTTCTTTGCGAGTTGCTTCCAGCTTGGACACGAGATCTGCTTCGAGGCGGTGAAGTTCTTCAAGTCTGTTGTTCAGGGCAATCGACTCAATGGCCAGCTCGTCTAGCTTGGTCTTATCAGAATTGACTTGAGCTTTGCTAGCGGTTAAGGCCGATTCCAAGCTCTCACGTTCCCGCCTCTCCGCGATTCTTTCTTTAGCCTTCTGAAGCTTGAAGCGGTATTATTCCAAGAAGATGGCCGGTGTCAGGATTTCCATCAGGTTTTCAGGCAATTGATCTTCAATTTCTTATACCCTGCTCCTGATGGGGTTACAGTCCTCCACCAAGTACTCCAATGACGACTCCAGCCACTTGATGATATCGGACAGCCGGTTCTTCAGATCATCAAAGATTGACGCCTTGGCTATGACGGGTGGCTCTTGGTCCTCGTCATCAAGAAATTGGCCGATGTCAAAAGAGAACATATCGGCTAAGTTCTACGAACAACAGGATGGGGCGAGGTTAGCCTAGTCAAACGGGAATCGGCGAAGGGATCAAAATGATTTTGGTTACCTGTGTTGGAGCATCGGCTGTGCTTGCATCGGCCCCCTTTTGCTGTCTTGAAACGGTGGGTGAAGGCGTGGGCCGATGTGGTGCAGGCAATGGAGCACGCGGCTGAAGAGGGATGAGGAAGGACGATCAGATCTCTATCATTAAAAGAATAAAACAAAAAAGATCAACTCTTACCGAAGCAATCGGAGAGGGTGGTGGAGAAGAAGAAGGAGTTCTTAATCGGGCCTTGGTTTGTTCATGCCTTTGCAAGGTTGCTTTCTTAGTTCTTAAAGGGGCCGATTGAGTTCTTTCCTTGAGCACAGATGACGCGGCAGCCTGAAAAGGATATCAAATTATAGCATACCAACAGAAGGGGATTGCGTAGATTCAGTAAAGGAAATGCGCTAACCTTGCGGACTGCATGTCTAGTTTTCCTTGGTTGGGCAGCAACGACTTGGTCATCGGCCGATGGGTGTTAACGACCAAATTTGGTAAATCAAATATTGGATTTGAAGATAGAATCGAAGCGGATTTGGAGGAAGCTGGCGGTTACCAAAACAGAGCAAGAATCGGTTGGTGACCGAATCGGCTACGGTGTGTATCGGCTGGTGACCGAGTCGGCTATCGTGACCATCGGCTGAGACAGAGTCGGACAAGGATAGCCGATGTAGCCGATTCCGACGAGAGGATAACAGAGTCTTTGTCGGGTTCGGTTGGTGATCTTCATAAGGATTCCCACATACGGATTAGGTCCGAAGAAGGGAATTGTATCTATTACTTAGGATATAATGTTAGTTTCCTAATAGATACTGTCGGTTAGAGTTTGTATTAGGGAATTGTCTTTAATATGAGTTGTAATAGAGATAAGTATCGTGTCCGATAAGGACGTATTGTGTAATTCTGGGTATAAATTAAACCCAGGTTCGTGTAAAGAAAAAGAGGAATCAATACAACTACTTCGGCGCATCGCCACCTTTACTCTTTCACTATTTTTCGACGAGTTCTTGCTTTCGAGTTGGGCTGCATCGGCTTCGATCTCCGGCAAGAGGTAAAACTTGTTATGGCGGCTTGCGCTCTCGGGATCAGTGCTTCCATCTTTATGACACTCTGATCCTGTTTGTGTGAATCGTCGAGTTATCATATATATTGTATAATCTGAATTGATATCAATATATAACCTGGATCGGTTGATGTCTGTTTCACAGAAAAGCAACCGATAGGGTTATATATCGCTGTTGATCTAGATTATATAATATATCTACCATCTCGAAAAGGTTTTCATCGACTTGATCATCTAGACATTATGTTTCTTTACATATTTGGTGCTGCATCAGTTAGGTTTGACCTACTAAATCATGTTTAGAACCATAGTTTCTAGCCTGTCTATGATTGCTAATAGAGATAGCGTCGGGGTTTCAGCCGATCTTACCTGGTTTAATTATCTTGTTATCTTGATATATTAAATCTGCCCTTTATATCGAGATATTAACTTAGTAAAATATATTGAGCTTGTTGTCAAATCTGGTTAGGATCATCTTAACATTAGTTTGACAAGTTGTTTAATATATTTTGTTCATGATAATATCTCTGTATAAAGTAGTATCGGAGTACTAGCCGATACATGTTAGATTTACCCAATCTGCTATGCTATGAACTTGTATAATCTATGATTTATAATATATTTAGGCATAAGTGATTTATACTGTCTCGGCGCCCTGTCCGATCTATCCCAATCACTTGGTCTAAATATATTTTGAGACTTAGATTATATTTTGTTGATATCTACAGCCGATTGAGTAGGTTTAGCTTTATCTTGCTTTGTCTGTTATAGCCGATTTAATGCATCTTGCATCGGCTCAATGCTCAATGATATGTCATCGGTAAACCAGCCGATCGGCTATCATTGGTGGATTTAACTGCGTTTTCTTTGTTTCTTATTGGTTGCAGGATCAAACCAATTGGCACGCCTAGAACCCAAAAGAAGTCTTTGGACCTGCACTGGAGTTAAGCAGATCTCCCAGGCCAGTGTGTGTTTTTTGCATCAACAATGGGATTGTAGTGGTCTTGGCCGATGGTACTTTAGCGGTTTCAGCCAATGGATTTTCTTCTTCAGCTAGATCGGCAGCAACTGCATCGACCTCCTCCTCCATTACTTGTTCATCGAGGAATTCTTCTACGGAGGGGTCCAGTTCTACAGGATCGGCCTGGTCGGCAACCTTGGACTTTTTCACAGGTTTGTGGGGCTTGTCCCTTGCTGGCGCCTTCCTTTTGGTGGCTTCTTTGGCTCTCGGCCCCTGGAGCAGTGATGAGACCTTTGGGGCAGTAAGGCCGATAGTCGATTCCATGACAGAGTTACCCGATGGAGCCAAGACCATCGCGTATGATATCTTTTGTCCACTGTTGCTTATAGATGGAATCGGACCATCGGGGACTTGAGGGCTGATATCTTGGATGAGCTCTGTTAAGTGAAATCAGGCCGATTGATGGAAGATATGAGCAGCCCATTCTTGCCACCATGCCTAGAAGCTGATATGGATGAAGGCGCTCAGATGCAATCGGTCACAGTCACCCAGATTTGGGACTTCAATCTCTAGTGCTTTTCTCATGACCAGCGCTGATGAAACCGTGCCTCTGCTCTCTAGGAGTTTGTGGAAATATAAATTGATGGGAAGTTGTCCAAGCCCGCACTGTCTAGTAGCCACCATGGGATTGTAAAATTCATAGGACAGGCTGGTGCTTCTTCCTTGGAATATGCCTACTGGGAGCAGGCATGGGGTGATGCCGATCATGAATGATTCCCGTGACTCCATATCGTCGTTCACCAGGTCCAAGTGAAGGTCATCGGGGAGTTCGAAATCCTGGTCTGAGGTGTAGACGAACATGTCCATCTTAACTAATGGGGGACCAGTGTAGAATCGGATGAACCATGTGGACATGTCTTCGGCCGATTGATCTGCTCCAGGATAAACAAAGGCCGCCTCTCCAAAAGACATGCACCTTCTGGTTCTAGGATCTTCGTGATCGGCATACTTTGAGGGGAAGCAGGAGTCCGATAATGGAGGCCGATCGACTATGGTGTTGGTGTGAATTGTTAACCAGAGTTGGACAAACCACCATGGTCCTCCATGCGCCACCGTGTGCTTCAGCATCAGATCTTGGGTGGCAGAGTGAAGCAGCCGATAGACGGCTCCCAGAAGATATCGGCCAAGGGGGATTTGTTTCTTATCAACCAGGGCTTGAGCCAAGTGTCGGCAATTTAGAGTGAGGCCGCAGGTTGATCCACAGAAGACAAATCTTTCCAACCATAGCGTCAGGAAGGCCACGTGTTCTCTCTCTGAGACTGATCCCTGTTCCATATGCTCAGAGATATATCCAGACCAACCTCCAATCTTCTTGGTTTTCAATTTATGGCTGCTGTTTGCCAGGAGGCTGAAGGGATTGATCTCGGATTGGATATCTAGTCCGGTTAGCAGCTTGACGTCAATCAATGTTGGGGTCATCGGACCTTGCTTGAACAGGAAAGCGTTCAAAGTGCTAGACCAGAAGTAGGTGGCCGCTGACATAAGTGGTTCGTTTTTCTTGGTATCGGCCAGGGACAAGGTAATGCATTGGCCGATTCCTATTTCGTCCCAGTGAACCTGTTTGGATGCAGCAATCCTCTTGTGCCAGGTTCTGTACCCATTGAGCTTCGACGGCCAGGATCTGAAGTACGCTTCCACGAAGAAGTATTGGGCTTGGTTTGTTTGAAGGGGACTCTATTTGTCTCGGCATTTATCAGCCAGGTTGGGTCGCAATTGCCCATGGGGCCTAGCAGGAATCGATATGATTTGTCGTTGGTGGGGATCAAGATTTGGTTTTTGAAGACCTATGTCATAAGAACAACGATGAAGAATAAGACCCGGGGGGCAAGAGCAGGAACCCTAATTTGAAGAACTCGGTGAGAGAATGAAAATGCGCAGGGGCTAACTTACCACAGGGATCTCAAAGGCATAAAACGGAGCGGAAGCCATTGTCGTTGTCGAAGAGGTCGCCGTTGAGGGGGTTGATGCCGATGGGACGCCGAGGGGTCGCCGGAGTTGAAGAACGTGAGTGGTTATTAAATCGGCGGCGGAGGGTTGCGAATCTGGATCTGCACGGTTTTCAGACAAACCCTAGCAAGGAGGTCGATGGGATCCTCGGAGCTAATTCCGCCACATTATATAATGAAGCGGAATTGGGGGGCATGTGTTAACAGTAGATTTTCGTAATCGACCCGGAGAGGAAAGAGGAAACTGAAGCAGAGAGGAAGGATTAAGTTGGAGTCGCACCAAGCATCGTATCGGACTCGATGAACGTATCCGACTGGGAGAAGCGCTAGTAGGAAGAGTGTATCGGCCGATACGAATTCAATATGGTCGATTGGCCGATTGTCACGCCCCGATTTTCGATCGGGATTAAAAATCGTTAAATAATACATTTTCCAGAATTTTAATAAAAATTAAGAGTAATTAATCAAATGAAATTAGCAAGGAAATCAAAATTTTCCTTTAAAAATTATGGCCGAAAATATTTTTGTAATATTCCCTGTGCCCTAAAGTACTCTCCAAAATTTTTCGTGAATTTTTGGAGCTAAAGAAATAATTTAAAAGTCACAAAGTTCATTTAACAAATTAAATTAATTGAAAAACAAATTAAAAGGGTCCCTTTTGTTTTGGGCTGTTTTCGGCCCAAAACTCTCTCTCTCCCGCGGCCCACGGGCCACGTCCCTCCCTCCTTTCTCTCTCCTCGGCCCAAGGCAGCCCAAGCCGCCGCCGCCTCCCCGCGCCCCTCCCCTTCCCGGGTCGGCCCAAGTCAAGCCGCCCCGGAAGTCCGCGTCGGCTCCCCGCGCCGCCTGTGCCGCTGCCGCGTGGGTCCCGCAGCCGAAACCGTCAGCCGTCCGGCCGCCACCGCGCCGCCCGCGCCGCCGCGATTCCCGGCGGGATTCCTGGCCGCCGCCCCGCTCGGCCTATTTATTCCCCCCCCCGAGGCCTCCTCCTCGTTTTCCTCGCCGACGCCGTCGTTTCCGTCGCCGGTGAGTACCGCCACCGCCCCCTTTTTCCTCCCGCCCGTGTGCCGCCGCTCAGCCGCCGCCCGTGCGCCGTCGCCTCGCGCTGCCGCCCGCGTGCGCCGGCCGCCGCATCTGGCCGCGGCCACGCCGCGGCTTCACGACCACACCTCCGGTCGGCCTCCGTCGCCGTTGCCGCCCGGAGAGCTCCTCTCTCTCCCGTTTTTCCTTTTTCTTCCCCCCGGTGCGCCGCCGCCGCCACAGCGCCTCCGCCGCCCGTCCCCGCCAGTGGTCGCGCCGACGCCTCGCCGTCGCACAGCCCGTGGCCGCCGCCGCCGTGCCCTGACCGGTTCGGCCTAGGGTTTGGGCCGAACCGTAGCCGCCCACCCGGCCGTAGAGGCCGCCCCGGGCCGGCCCACCACTCCCTCCGGCCCAGTGGCCGTTGGGCCGTTTGGCCCATCTCTCTCGCGAGAAGTCCAGGATGGCTCCCTCCTTGCCTCCTTTCTCTCTCCCCCTTCTTCGTTGGGCCATCAGCCCAAATAGCCCATCTCCCTCGCGAAAAGTCTATTTCACGTTCCTCCCAGCCCTTTCTCCTCTATTGGGCCGTCGGCCTATTATCCTTTCTTCACACAAAAGTCTACTTTTTGTCCCTCGGCCCTTTTAACTTTTTCCGAGGAAGCCCAGTTCACCTCCTCAGGTCTAGTTTACCTCCTTTCCCTCCCCGGTTCACCGACACTTGTGTCGCCGACACGTGGGCCCCCTTTGTTTGGTCCGGTCCACACCCAGACCACGTGGTCGCCCGCAGCTTCGCCACGTTGGCGTCCACGTCGGCGCTACCTTCTCCCGTCCATCCGCAGTGGCCGCCACGTCAGTGCCACGTGGTGCGTCCGCACCCGTGCGTGCGTGGACTTGGTCCACCGTGGACTGTCCGCCCCTTGACCCGTTGACACGTGGGACCCACCGTTTCAGCGCCGATTCCCTTTGATGATGTCAGCGTAGTCCTTTCCTTTGTAAAATTAATTAATAATTGCACAATAAATCGATTTAATTTCCAGAAATTCATTTAAATGGCTCAAAACTTCTAAAATTCATATCTAATTCATACGAACTCCAAATTGAGCCATTCAACTTGCAAAATTCGTCTAAAATTGAGCTCTACATGTTTTTTTACTTTTTATGTACTGTTTACTTGGTTTTTATTAGAGTTTTTCCTCATTTTGCGTGCCAGCATGTAGATTCCGCCGTTTCGGAAGTTCGCGCTCGCGAGGAAAGAGTCCGGAAGATTGTTTGAAGAAGCAAGGCAAGTCACACATTCCCCTTGAGCATGTTGTACCTATTTTATGAAATGTTTTACGTTTGCAAATAAAGTGCATGTTTTGCTAATTACATGGGAATAGGGTTTACCTATCCGTTCGCTTGTGCCATGTTTACTTGTTAACCGTGAGTCACTTATGTTGACTTTGCTAGAATTATATATGCTTAGCCATGCTTAATTACCACTAGCTCATTTAATGGGATAATTACACTGTTTACAATTAGCTTCTAACGAGCAGTTCGCTCGAGACACCCGACCATGTTTTATTGGTTGTAATTATCCAACTAAAATATGACTTAATGGTGGGCTGTGGGTGCATGGTTTTGCTGGTCGCACCCATGGCAATTAAGGACCGGTTCATGGGAAACCCTAGAAGACTAACAGTGCTTACCACAAGCAAGAATGGGCAACTGCTGGACTCGTAGCATAGCTCTTTCCTAGCCGACGCTCCCCGGAAAGGGTGGGCGTGATGGAGTTGGGTCGGCCGGGGATATACCGGTTGAACAGCTGCCGGATTCACCAAGGCACGAGAGGGGGCTGCCCGCTGCTGGATATAGGGAGCGGGGGCGAAACCTGCGGTGTGGTGCGCTTGGTTAGGAGGAGTTATGCGAAAGGTCTTGTCACGATTTCCCCCTTTGCAGTATCGTGGTGATACTTCGGGGCATGGTAACATGTGTGGAATCGTGTCTTATGGGTACAGTTGCGCACCTCTGATCAGAGTAAAACTATTCGAGTAGCCATGCCCGCGGTTATGGGCGATCAACCAGATTCACCGTGATTAGTCCCACATGCTTAATTAATTTGACTTAATGAACTGGTGTAGTTCAGGTGGAATGGTTGGGCCTGTTCAACGTGGTTGTAGCGTTGTTCAGTGGAGATTTAATATTGCCTTAATTAAACAACTGTTTTACTGTTTTAAAATAAAAAGGTTTTCAACCGCTTTTCTGCAAATAGCCATAAGCCTCCCTTTGTCTCCCCTTTGCACGTTTGCATATTTGGTGTGGCTTGTTGAGTACGGTGGTTGTACTCAATCTTGCTATTTTTCCCCCTTTTCAGAAGTCTTGTACTTCTGAGTTGAAGATGAAGTTAGAGGACCAAGGCTCAGACCCCAGTTAAGTTTGCCTCTGGAGTGGAGCTAAAGCCCCGCTAGGATTGTCTCTTTCCGCTGCTATTTTCTTTTCGGTGTGAGGACTAAGTGCCTCTGTTGTAAGTATTTATCGCTTTATTTACGTTTGGATCTGTTTATTGATTTGTCGTTTTGTGTACCCTGGTTGATGCCTGGACAGGGACTTAATACACAAAATGGTCTGGAAATTTGGGAAAATTTTCGGGCGTGACACCGATAGAGGCTGGAAGTTGACAGAGTCAGCGTGGGCTTGGTTTGGGCTCGAGATAAGCTTCAAAGAAGTTGCCAAATAGAGATAAAGCTCGGTTTTAGGCAATTGTGTCTTGTAAATCAAGTAGGTTTAGATCTAATCTGTAGCAAGGGTCTGCCGCAAAGACTTGTTTGTTTGTTAGAGATAAGATCGTGTCCTACATGGACCCTGTTGTAATCTTGGGTATAAATATCCCGGTAGTTTGTACATAGAAACTCTCTCTCACAACCAAATACAACAACCAGTTTCTTTCAATCTACTTTCAGCGCATCGCCAACCCTCGCAAGAGGTCAACTCCGACGAGTTCTTGCTTCCCCGGAGCAGAGGTAAGAACTCGTGCCCGACGATCTACATCGTCGGGGCTAGCGTGTCGCTTTAGACACGTTAAGCCTCGATGATGTGATCGTCGTTTATCATGTTTTGAATGATTTTGACAAGTGTTTTAATTACGCCTCGCCAGCGATCTACTCGTTTTAGGGTTTGTTGCTGACAATGGTTTAATTATTATATTTGGCTAGATCTTTCAATGCATTTACCATCCCCAAAAGAAATCGGCGACTTGATTTTCTTTGTGTTAGGTTTCAATTCACACTTTGAGTTGCTATCGACCTTAGTCCTGTGTTGAGATCTAACTCAAAGCCTGTTTTCCGTTGTAATTAAGGATAGCACTGGAGTTTCAGCCAGTCTTGCCTGATATGCATGATTTTCGTAAGGTTTTTATGTGTATCTGCCATCTACATGAACGGATCCATGAATATAGATGCATCTGTTATAGATTACTCTTTAGGGTTTATCTGTGGTCGACATATTTATATTGGTTGATTGGTTCATATAGATTTGCACTAGAGTATTAGCTAGTGTAGTTATCTTTGTTATCCCTTATCGGCCGATGCCATTAATCAATGTTAATATGTTGATGAAGGCCGATGAGATCAGATCCATGCTTTAATCTTATTTTATCACAAGTAAGCCGATATAGCTTTGCCCTGTCGGCTGGGCCACGACAATGCGACATCGGCCTATCGGCCGATCGGCCATTGTTTTCTAACACGATTTGCTTGTTTATCTTGTTGATTGCAGATCAAATCAACTGGCACGCTCTACACATGACTAGACAAGTCTTTGGACCTGCACTGGAGTAAAGCAAACCTCCCAAGCCACCGTGGAAATGTGGAACCCGCTTTCTTGTTGGGCGGGTCGAAATTCTACGCCAACAGGTAGTGGCGACGAGGGCCGCAACCCTCTCCTCCACCTCACGGGCCACCTCGGCCAGGGCGTCGGTGCGAGTGTCGAGCTCCGCTAGGTGCCTCCCGTGCGCCGTGCGGCCGGCCTCCACCATCGCCTCCACCAAGCGCTGCCCCTCGGTGACTCGCTCCCACTCCGCCTCGAGCTCAGCCCGCTCCCCCAGCAGGGCCTACATCTGGGCAGTCAGCCCTTCCAGCACGATAGTGTTCGCCATTACATGCGCCTGCAGGAGGGGTTCTGCGCTCAGCGAAGTAGAGACAGAGAAAGGGGACTGTCGTCCATGCGGTGGTGCAGTTCGGCTCGACCCAGCGGTGGGTGTGCGGGCCCTGGGCTCGTCTTTGGGCGCCCTGCCCGAACGTGGGCCTCCCCCCGGGGCCTGTTCTGCCTTGGTGTCCGCCGTGGCATCGGGCCCCGGGCACACCGTCTCCCCGCCGCCGCCGGCCTCCCGCGCACATGCCGCCTCGGCCTCCCGCGCAGCCACCTCGGCCCCTCGTGCGTGCGCCGCCTTGGCCTCCCGCGCACGTGCCGCCTCGGCCTCTTGCGCGGCCACCTTGGCCCCTCGTGCATGCGCCGCCTCGGCCTCCCGCGCACGTGCCGCCTCGACTTCCAACATGCGTGCCCCCACCTGTACAGCTGCTTCGGCCTCCCGAGCGACCACCTCGGCTTGCCGCGCGCGTGCCGCTTCCCGAGTGGCCTCCTCAGCCTCCCGCAAGCGTGCCTCATCTTCCCGCCGGTCGCCCCCCCGCCGGCGTGCCTCTTCGGCCGCCGGCTCCTAGGCGTCGTCATTCATGGGCCAACTGGCCTTGGATTGCTAGGAGGGGTCACCGCCGCGGGTGCTGCAAGACGGGATCTCGCTGAAACACAGAAGGCGAACAAAATAGAATGAGAGGCTGGGGGAATGGAAGAACGTCTGCCTTGGTGGCGAGATCGTACCTGTGGGGTGGGCAGTTGAAGGACCACTTTGGGGGCTTGATGAAGCTCCCCCTGCATGGTTCGGTCTCCCCCATCCAGCGAAGCCGCTTCTTCTTCCTTCCAGCCTCAGGCGGGGACGTCGGGGCGGCACTCGCCGGGCGCCTGCCGGTGGTGCGCTCCGTCCCGCCCCCATGGGGGGAGATGGGGGAGGGTTCTCTCCTTGTTTTCTTTTCCCCTTGGCGTCGGTAGGGCGGCTGCTCCCCGAACCCCCGCCATGGGGCCCCTTGCGCGGCTCCCTCCGGGGGAAGGTCGCTCCTCTCCTCCTCCACGATTGCAGCCTGCGCCATCGTTGCCACGGCGGGCCCGATCCCCCGAGGCACCAACCGCCTGCATGATGGCCAGGATGTTGATATGGTCTGGGTCGTTGCAGAGGGGGAAGATCCCCAAAGGGATGAGCGACGACTTCACGGTACTGAGATTCAGCACGCGCTGGGTCACCACCCTGAGGTCCGCCGGGTCCTAGTTCCATTTGCGGCCCTGGTGCATCCTCAGGAGATCGTCGTTGCCGGTGTACTCCCAAGCGCCCCGGGCATGCCACCGGAGCGGCGTGATTCGGCGGCGAAGGTAGTCGCCAAACACCATGGCGCCTATGAGCCCCTGGGATCATAGGCCGGCTAGACGATCCAGGATGGCGTCGTAGGAGTCCCTCGGTTCCGTCGTCGCCCGCCAGCTCGGCGCCTGCATCGGCGGCCTGCTAGGGAGTCGGAGGCGTGGGTCGTCGGGGAGAGTGGTGTAGAACCAGTCGTTCTTCCAGTCGTCCCATTTCTTGCGCCACGTGCCCGCGTGGCTGGAAGTAGCAGCCCCCGACCTCCGTCGACGGCGACACCGGCTGCATGGTGAAGAACCACCGGAACAGCCGAAGGGATGGGCACACCTCGACGAACATCTCGCACAGGTGTGCGAAGATGGCCAACGTCATCACGGCGTTGGGGGTGAGGTGTGCCATCTGGATCCCGTAGAACTCCAGAACGTCGATGAAGAAGGTGGAAAATGGCAAGATCAGTCCCGCCATAGCAAAGGAGAGGAAGAAGATCAACCGGTCCGGGTAGCACGGCGCTGGGCGCCCTTCGCCCAGCATGACCACCTCCTGTTCGGTCGACACCGGCATAAACTTGCGCGGCAGCCCGGCCTGCCTCTCGCTGGTGATGCGGGAGGACGGCAGCGTGCTGCCGTCCAGCGGCGCGGAGCTCCGCGTCATGTCGCTGGCGAGGTGGAGACGCAAAGACGAGTGTGAGCGGTGAGAAGGGAGCGAGGAAACCGAGAGAGCTAGGGCACAGTTGGCAGAGTTGGGTAGAAGTGGCGAGAGGAAGGAAACGAATGCCTTCCTCGACGCCCTTTATATCCTCGCCTCCGCTGCGCCCGGCTCCTCGTTTCCCGCGCCCACTAACTCGCCCCATCAATTACTGTGCCCACTTCCCCACTCGCCACACTCGTCCACTTGCGGCGCGCGCACCAGTCACGCAGCCATTGTGGTCGAGGCGGGGCAAATCGTGTCTGTGTTAATTGCGCACAGTTACCTAAAAAACGCCATCATCATATTCCCTGGCAAAACGGACCAACGTGTCCCGATCCACGCGCTGCCCCAGATAATGTGGCAGTTACGAGGTGGCGGCCCATTATTACCGTGAGGCGACTTTTTACTCTGCGCGGGATCGCGACTGTTGGGGTTTTACCATGGGAAAGCCGGGCCCACGTGTCACCAGACCGAGAGGATGGTGTCAAACCTGGTCGCCCCTTGAGTGGGCCTGGCCAGGTGTAACGCTGGGGGCTACTGTCGGTGATACGGGCCTGGGGGTATCAAGGCTAAAGGTATGGGCGGACCCCTGCACCCACGTGGCGCTCCCCCGAGGAGGGGTCGGGCCCGAGGGTGAGGCGGCAGCTGCCCTCTCCAATGTCTTTTCTCCTCTCACTCTGCTGCCCCGAGGGTCGGGTCGCCTCGACCGCCTCCGTGTTTACACCGCGTGTGCAGGGTTAGGTGAGCGTTTCCAGTGCCCACCTAACCGCATTAATGGTGGTTCGGGCGAGCGCACCACGCCGCATTTAATGCGGTGTGTGGCGTGCGTGACCGATCTGTGACCGGTCACAGCGACTGACCGGTCCGTGACCGGTTAGATGACGGATGGGATGGCAGTGGAGCGCCTGCGCACTATCCGCATGTCAGGCGGCGCGCAGCACACCCTGCCCCGTCCCATCAGAATGATGAGCTTTTTTGCCTCTCGTCTCAACCGGAGTCGGTATGCTAGCTCTGGTCAGATGGTTCCCGTTTCCCGATGCGAACGGAACACATAAGTCTTCACCCATTTAATGGGAAATGACGTGGGCGTACCCCATGTCAGCCGGCTGATCGGACGAGGGCCGTGCCGCAACGACTATGCGTGTGGCTTTCGAGTCAAGCAACAAGACAGCCATTAAATATAAAAGAATGTTTTCCTTCTCTCTTAGGTAGCCTATTGGCCCATGTGTTAGCCCCTTGATATATAAAAGGAGGCACAGGCCTGAGGAGAGAAGGGGGCGGCAAAAGAGAGAATGAGCGCTTGTATTTCTCCGCATTCCAATCGCATATCCACCACACACAAGAGTAGGGTATTATGCTTCCGAGCGACCCGAACCTGTATAAACTCCTTTGTCTCGTCTTCTTCGAGGGGCCTATAACCCCCTCTGCATCTCTCTCTCTCATCATAGCACGAATCTCACCCTACATCCCCGGTCGAACTCACTAAAGGGGGTCCTCGCTGTCCCTCGTTGAGGAGTTCACACTCCGTCAGTGTGTTTTGGTCAGCAATGGGTACAATCCATTGGTTGCCTGCGAGGTTCAACCTATGGGTTGGACTGAATCAGGTGGACAGAATGTGCGGGTGGGATTGGATGGGGTTTAGAAAATCATTTTGTGGGTTGGTTTGGATTGGGTGGACTGGTGTAATTGTTTTTGGGTTGGTGCAGTTGCGGGGTGGATTTGAACCCACTGGCAGGCCTAATTGCTGACATATCTTTACCAAATTTTACCGTTAACACGAACTAAGTAGTTCGATAGGCCTCTATTTTTGCGATTTCACCCGGGATGCCAACTATTTTTACGATTTTTTATTAAAATAATAATATTTCTAAAAAAATTCTCGGTATCGCATCGAATCGATTGGATTGGGTGTGTCAGTAGTGTGTGTGTGTCTGGATAGATCAAGTCAATCGATCGATGGGCAGCAGCTCTAGCTCCGGCTCCGACCGCCTCCGCGACCTCCAGGCCTTCGACGACACCAAGGCCGGCGTCAAGGGCCTCGTCAACGCCGGCGTCACCACCATCCCCGCCATCTTCCACCACCCGCCCGACCCCGACCCCCCGCTACTGGTGTCCCACGATGCGGAGGATGCGGATGCTATCCCGGTGATCGACCTGCAGGCAGACGTTGACCGGGGCCATCTGGTCGGCCAGGTGAGGGCGGCCGCCCAGTGTGTGGGGTTCTTCCAGGTGGTGAACCACGGCGTCCCCGGCGAGCTCATGGACGAGACGCTGGCGGCGGTGCGGCGCTTCAACGAGTAGCCGGCGGAGGGCAAGAAACCCTGGTACAGCAGGGACAGCGGGCGCAGGGTCAAGTTCAACTCCAATTTCGACCTCTTCCAGTCGCCGGCCGGCAACTGGCGCGACACGCTCTTGCTGGACCTGATGCCACCGGGCCCGACACCGGAGGAGATCCCACCGGCGTGCAGGGGTGTGGTGGCGGAGTACGTGGAGGCGGTGCAGAGGCTGGGCGGGGCGCTGTTGGAGCTGCTGTCGGAGGCGCTGGGGCTCCCCGCGGAGTACCTTGGCGGCGGGCTGGCTACCATGGCGGCGCATTACTACCCNCTACCCGCCATGCCCGGAGCCGCACCTCACGCTGGGCACCACACGCCACTCCGACCCCAGCTTCCTGACCGTGCTGCTGCAGGAGCAGGACAAGACGACCAAGAAGAAGGGCAAGGGAGGCCTGCAGGTGGTCATGATGGGCGGGCAGCGGCAGCGGTGGGTGGACGTCCCTCCGGTGCCCGGCGCGCTGGTGGTCAACATCAGCGACCTCCTCCAGCTAGTGTCCAACGACCGCTTCCGAAGCATGGAGCACCGGGTGTTGGCAACCACCACCGCCGCGGGGCCTCGCCTCTCTGTGGCCTGCTTCTTCCGCCCCGACTACGCCTGCACCAGGGTACGTGTACGCCCCCACGCTCTACTCGGACGCGCCGCCGGTGTACAGGAGCACCACCATGCCGGAGTTCCTCGCGCATTACAGAGCCAAAGGCCTCGACGGCCGATCGGCGCTGGACCACTTCAGGATCCGTCCTTCATCTCCACCACTTCAGGTTCAGGAGTAATTGTTGTTTCTTGACTTCTTCTACTCTGCTCCGTTCCTCTACTAGTCTACTTAGTACTTAATTACAGTATGTATTCACATGCATCTCATATATCATCGATCGGGAGTAATCGTGTGTGTACAAACTACAAATTACTCGTCAACTAGTATTAGTACATGACTCTCTCTGTCTATTCTATGATCCCCCTACGTGTACCTAGTAATTAAAGACCTTACTTACACAAAGAAAGAATGTCAGGTGCATATGATGCCTATAAAGAATGTGGGTGCGCCTTACACACCACCAATCCAACCCAACCCATCCGTCCTAAGAGATGGCTATGTACTAAAAATGAAAAAGATGTTGGAAACCTAGACTAATTTACAGTGATTGCTAGCTGGACCATGATATAGTATTTATCAGCTCTTCAAGAATTGGAACGCGGGGTTGTCAAGGAGTTGTTGAGGTGGAGCCACATTCTGGAATTCCTTAGCATCCATTGAATCGCCTATCTCCTCCAGCGATAACGGCATGCTGCACGTTAATAATCTCCAAACTAATTAATTCAACCTCCATCGATCTAATTTTCATTTTCAACACGGAAACAACCCAACAAAATAGTACCCCTTTCATTTCGTTTTTTAATATATGACGCTATTCATTTTTCTTAAGATACGTTCGATCATTTGTTTTGCACAAAAATTTTAAATAAGACAAATGATCAAACGTTTATAAAAAAATCAATAACGTCATATATTATAAAATGAAGGTAATAAAACTCTAAATATATACTATATTCAAGTACGTACCTTATCTCCTCATTTAGTAAAAAAGTACCATCCGAAGCATCCTGCCCATTCATCAATGTTTTCATCTCGTTTAGGACCTACGTACAATCAACCAAGCATCGATTCTCGTCAATATATTTTCAACACACCAACGACTACCTTCATGCATGCCTTATTCCTTCATCTCGAATCATTTTGCAAAGGGTAACTCAAGTACTCAACTGACATGCATTATATTAATTAGTTGCATCTGCTGCTTACCTCTTCCGATACACTTTCAGTATTATATTTGTCATCCCAGTACTGCGTGCATATTTTGTAAAGTTGCTGAACGCTCAGTGCCTGCATATATAATAATGCCAATGTGCTTAATTTCATCTTTACCTATCTTCCCTTTTCTTTTTTTTCAAGAGAGAGTTGGGAGGGAGTGGCGGTCTTACAGTGCATAGGTCATTGATTATTTCGTCGTATGAAATCCTGAACTTTTTGAAGATGACCTGCAGCGCACCACAAAATACAACAAGAAACCCCAAGTAAGAAGGTAGTTTTGTCTATGAAAGATCATGTGTACGTTATTCAAAATCAGCCATGCATTCCATCAGTGTTCTTTTTTTTACATATATAATAGTAATTGATAACGCTCCACATGTTTAAGTTTGGAGTTACATACCAAGAAACCAACAGCCTGGCCAATATGCTTAAGTTCATCCCAAGCAGATCTTGCATACTGTTAGTGTCTCAGTTAGATACGACGGCAGAAAGAAAAAAAACTGGAAAGACACTGACAGTACAATATGATTGTAATACGGAATCATTTTTATACTAACAGATAGTGCTGAATCTACGTGATTTTTTCTGAAATAGATAAAATGTAAAGGTCATACAAGATAACAGTGAACTTGTGATGATGTAATTCGAAAACCAAAATTTAGAAAAACCGAATTTATTTCAGTGTTTTTCGCTTGGTTTTCGCTTAGTTTGATACTGGTTCAGCTCAGTTTGGTTCGGTGTTTGGTAATTTTATGTTCACCCCTAATACAGTATGTCAAACAATACATGCATAAAGCTTTCATATATGAATTAAATAGTTGAAAGCATTTAAATAAAGTACATGAGAAGAATGTCATACTACAAAGTGTGCATCTTGAAATAGAATACTAACAAAATTACATGTTTTTGCTTACCTCTGGCTTGGCTTGTGTACACCATGCTTCCAATTCTTCCAGCCCTTGTTTTACATATTCTCCATTGCTGAAGGAACAACACTCTCGGCGTACAAGAAGGCTAGAACATAGTACCAGGAGAATGAGAAAACATTAGGAATGGGGAATTAAAAATCCAGACAGCAGAAAATTACCTATTGAAAAGTTGAGCGTTGATGAATGAGAATATTTGCGTAAATATCTTCCGAGCAAAAATTGATGGGACCTGAAAATTCAGAATAGTGATAAAAAATCAAGATAAAACATAACCAAATGCAATTCCGGTATAGACATTAACACTTACACAATTTGCTTGTAAGGTTTTCAGGAGGTCATTCAAATGATTGACTATTGCTTGCCAATTGTTACCTTGATCTGTTAACAAACCAGCTTTGGCACTTCTTGGTGTCTTCAATATCATACCAGAATCGACATTAGACTAGCAATAGAAATAACTACTTGACATTGAGTTCAGGTATATAATTAACACTCATCGAAAAAAAGGGTATACAACTATCATGAAGCTTCAAAATCTATATGACAGCCTAATCAACAGCCAATAAAAACTTCTCAAAGCACAAGTGCACAACAGTGTACATTATATAACGACAGTATGATTTTCTTCAAACTTTGCGTGCAAAGGGTTCAACTATTCTGCTAACTAAGGGGAACAAGACAAATTTGATCGGCCTAAAATCAACTTAGTACTCCAGTTCTCAACCTGTAATGCTAGCATGCGCATCAAGATTCTCAAGATGTCTACTTATTCTCAGACCCATAATGGTACCACAAAAAATGTTTAAAATACGAAATAATTTTTAACCTGCGGATGACTCGTGATAGATGGGGTAACCTGAATAATAAGTGTGAGTACTGAAGATATTTCTCTCTTCACATTATCACGGATCATTCCATATAAGCCTTCCACAAAAGCTGTAAGTTGTTGCTTAAAAAGAAATGCAGGATACTTGGCCTCAACTTGGCGCACAAGATCCATGTCAACAGTAATGTTTGAAGCACGAAATACCTGAGGATCATATAAAACCATTGGGAATAAAAGAGTCAAGATAACTTCCAAATACCCCATCCTAGAATTATGACAAATTATAATTGCTAGCACCCATAAAACCCTTATTAAGGGTGTGTTTGGTTGCCAGCCACAGTTTGCCACGTCTAAGGTTAGGCATGTTTGATCACATTGGTAGCTGTTTGATTGTAGTCACAGTTGTGGCAAGATTCTTTTCCGATAAATTGAACCCCACATGCCATTGACTCGGAAAAGTGTAGCAAGATTCCCTTAGGCTTGCTAAGGTGTGGCCAAGAATTTGATCGCCTCAACTTAGGCAAGTGTGGCAATATTTGTTGGCAAATGGTGGCAAAGTATGGCTAGGAACCAAACACACCCTAAAAAACAATGTTGTATCATATTAGTTCTGCTGAAATTCAACCCAATTTCTGAATCATAAACTATTGTTATCAAAGGAAGCATGTGGCCAAAGTTTTTTATTTGACCAATTTTTATCTTTCAAATTCCTAACTTTATCATACAAGGACTATGAGTAGATATGTGTCATCATGATTGTTTTATAATCTTATATTGATATACCCTTTTGTTTGAAATCAATGTCAAAGATGCAACTTGGAGTTAATGTGAAACCTAGACAGAGACTATAGTGGTTAGTTGAGGCAAAATCTAACGACCATTTATGTGGCAATCATAGAATCAAGGAAGTGCCACAAGATTCATGAACAAATGTCTAATCACTTGTGTGCCAAGGGAAACAAGATAATTTAATCATCTAAAGTTCTAAATAGATAATCGAATAACATAATACAACATACCATTCTGCCAAGAAATGATGTCTGCGTCTGTGTTCTTTTTAGCGGGGTTGTTCCAGATGAGCCAACAGGTTTGAGACTCTTTTGTAGTATTATCAACAAAGATGATGAATTTGACAACCAGTATGCAAGGTCAGCGTTGCTTTCTTGTTTCTGTGATACACGTGGTATGAAGACAATAGAAATTGAGTGCAATGAACAAACATGAATGAGTAACTTGGCTTAAGGTAACAAAATAAATGGTAAAATAAGCACACGAAGGATAAGGCTTGGAGCCCTAGCAAGAGCTTAGAAATACCTGCATTGCAGAACCAAAAATCTGAATAAGGCGATCAAAAACATTTGTTTTTTCTGCCTCAAAAGTTCTCCAATGAAGAAGACATTTGTATATAGTAACTGCAGCAACTGGCTTTGCTTCACTAAATCCAACATTTTCAACAACACAATTTATCAATGCTTCGACACTCTCCTGTAAGGGAAAGGTAGAACTAGTCATAAGGTATTTTATTATCTTGTGATTATACTAGATGCTTCTAAACATTGAATAATAGTCACATGTACATACATGCTGCCTTTCAATATAGGATGTCCTTCCATATTCCATTGATGTTCCATCAGGTGTCTGGAGAGATGAGTCCACTAATTTCAAACATGAAAAGTAAATCTGAGTTACTAATTCCCAATATAAGAAATAATGTTCCATACCTGTTCATCACCAGGAAGGCTACCGTTAGCCAGATTCTGCAGTACAAATGCTCAAAATCATAAGAATATGAACATGACAAGCACATTTCACTACTAAAATGAAACATTTAGAGGGAGGATGGGGGAGGTCAGGGGGATTACAGATTTTCGATGCATGTTAAGCAAAGGCATATTATCAGGTCTTGTTTTCATGGCCTGCTGCCGAAGAACATGGTTTTCTGCTTCTGTACTACTCAGCTTTTCTTGAAGGCTGCACAAAGCCATCAATGTAATCATGTAACGTCAGAGAGTTTAATGACGGATATAAGTTCTATCAACATGAATAATAACCTTTGCATCATGCTTTTCAACTCATTAATTTGTGATTCTGCATCCGTAGCTTTCTTGCACCACTCATCCCTGACTTTATCTGTTTCTCCAAACTTCTGTTTCATTTCTTCAATATTTGTTTCAAGAGAGACCACTAGTGCCTGTAAGTTTAAAGAGTGCATGTTGTAATTCTATTGGAGATATTCATGTTATGCATAGAATAGGAATTGTCATCTAGCAAACAACATTAGCTTAAATCTTGCTAAAATAGGAAAATAATAGTTCCATTTCAACGAATAATGAAGCTACCAGATTAGTTTCACACAATATATTCGCATTACACATTATTATATTACTTTCATGAATAGGAGACAATCTAAGCAATATTAATTTTATTTATGGTCATTGTATTATTCTGCATCGTTAAAAAAGTCTAGAAGATATTCATTTTAAATTTATGCGTTGCATAGATAAAACAAAAGGATGTGCAAATGGTAATTGTTTCGTCAGTATTAATAAAGCTATAAAGTGTCCATGGTGATTTTCATTAATTTATCACCATTTTTTTGTTCTTATTTATATGTTAATACCTCAAGCCTCTTATTTTCAGCAGTGAGCTCACTGACTTGAGTTGCATCAACACAGATTTCTGGCACCAAGGTTTTCTCCATTTCTGCCTTCATAGATTCCTTTTCCCTTTTTAATAATTCTTTTGTGTCGTTCAATTGCATTTGTAAGTCCTGCAATTGTAACTGGAGCTTCTTATTTTCTTGTGCCTTGGCTTCTTCTACATCCGCCTGCAAATATGAATAAAAAAACATAGGAAATTACATAATCATCGAAATTTCATTTTGTAGTGTTATGCAATGCCTGATACTTTGCTATCATAACTAATATTAGCAGTCTTGCAAAGTTGCAAATATGACAACTGGTCACATGACTTCTACAAGGTATTCTTCCTGCTGCCAAACTATCTTTCCACTTCTTGTGCCTTCCTCCATTTTCATTTGTTTTATGTTGGTTAGTTCAAACAGAGTGAGTATGTTTTTTTCGTAATTAAAGTACATAACATTTTTTTTCACTGGAGAGAACTAACTATAAATGGACAAGTGTAATCAATATAATATTATATGTAGCACATATAAGAATAGAGGCATACTGCAAATGGAGATAACATATTTCTTGGTAGGTAAAGTTAGGTCAAAGCATGCCTTAGAGATATTGCACCATTTAAATGATGATTCTTTATTGATGGATAACTTTGCTTGTACAAAAAGATAGCAAATATCATGTCACTCCTATATGCATTTGCACTGTAAATAAAGAGAACTTAATTGAAAAGAGTGAATGTGTATAGTGCACTAGTTTACTCTGATGCGTTTCTCCAATTGTAGCCGCCAAGTGAGCTCCTCAACTTCCTTCTCTAGTTTACTCTTTGCAGCCTGTAGAGCACCAGTTTCCTTTGCAGCCTAAAAGCAATGCAGAGTGACAAGTCATGCAAATAAAAATCAAAATGGATGTCGATTTTCAGACTTTAACTAAATCAAAGATATGCCTTTTTTGGAGTCAAATTGCATTCCTCTTTGTTCAATTCTAGGATGGCAAAAAAGGAGTGCCTGTGCAAAATATTGATAGAAACTATGAAAGATGCAAGCTAGGTTACATAATGAGTTCGTAGCAACGCTGCCAGTACTGTTAAGTTCCTTTATACATATAACTAACAAAGATCTTTTATTACAATAGTAACTTGGAGTGCGCTTACCACATTAAGTGGTAACACTAAGACATGCACCGAATACAAAAACTTTGAGAGAAAATTTAATATTAAGAAGAAATAAAACTGCAAGAACTATACAATGAAAAAAAACTAGAACAATTGATTTTTGACAAGCTACACTATAGTTTGCACAACAAAAGTTTCTAATGTTGTAGCTTGATGCCTAGGGGAAAGGGAGAACAGAGAAAGTAATTGCTCTTACCACTTTCAATTCTCGAAGTTCTCTTCTAGCTACTCTTCCTCTCCATGCACATTGAGTTGTTATTATGGCCTTCATCAACCTCTTGTAATTTGAGAGCACTAAATAGCAACGACAATGACTCTACAAGGGATGAAATCATTAAATGGGCCATTTATTGATTCATAATTATCTAATTTTATGGACTTCAAATTAAAACCTTAAAATGCAAAAACAATCATGATAGCTAACTAAAGTAAATCCTTGTAAATACCTGAATAATAACTGCAGCTTTTGTTTGCCGATAGAAATGGAGTTTATGTCTAGCAGCCATACCACGTAAACCAGATTGGATAGTAGTTGACGCGGAACAAATCTCTGTATAGGTTTTCCTTGCACAGTGCTTACGATAGCACGTCTGAATTTTCAATGAAGCTGCCTCTCTACGAATATTTTCATATCGCCATCTTGTGATTGTACCTTCGACAATTGAAGGATAGAAGTCACACACACACTCTCTCTCTCTCCTTAAAGCCAATTTTATGAGAAAAAAATAGAATTTGTATATAAAATAAAAATATATATGTACCCCTGCATACTGCCTGGAGTTGTGTAGCAGAAAATTGCAACATGACATATTTTTTACGAGCCACATGTGACCGAACTTTGGTTTGTATCTTTTTAGCTGATAGTCCCAAAATCTCAGTTCTCAGAGCATCTAATTCAGCCATTTGACCCGCACGAAGGAACACTTTTGTTTTCCCTATCTGTAAATTTGAAATAAGAAAAAAAAAGTGAGGTATATCACAGATTAGTAAAATGGTATATCAACTTTTGTTAATACACTATTTTATAAGGATATATAGGGGTCATTAATGTTAAGGGCACTTGTGTCTTTTCCTACATTAGTGCATTTTAATATCCTTTTGATTTATATAAGGCAAAGAAGACAAGAAAAAAACTATTGTATGAAACAAACTACAACTGATAAATGGTAGAAAAGAGTGGCCTCGTAGCAAAAATGCACATTATATCATGGAAATTGAATTGTTTGATATCATCAGGTTATTGTTTTCATGGAATAAAATAATGACAGGCTAAAGAAATGAAATGAATTCACTCATAATTGAATTAGTTCTATCTTTTTTTTGAGGGGAATTAGTTCTAAATTTTATAACAATTACCTGATAGCCTGTAAGATTGGCTTTCCCAAGAAGCGTCTTAGTAGCAACTACTTCATCATGACTGCCAACAAAAACATTAGTATCGGTGAAAAGATTAGCATAAATATAGAAGAGAAAAAACCCCTAAAAAATAGGAGCAAAAACCAAATAAACATTAATTTACCTTCGACCTAGAACTTTGGGTTGTAGAATACCAAAGCGATTAATGAATTCAAAAAATGTTCGCCTCGTAGGGTATCCTAAACAACTTATCCTTATTGCTTCTAAAACTCCCTGATAAAAAAAATTCAATTTTATGAACTTAAAAAATGGTGAAATTACACCTTTTCTACATCTAAACCATACAGAAGGAAAAATGGTTAAGAATAGGTAGAAAACTGTCTAAATTGAAGTGGCATGTAGGTTACTGTTTGATTCCAAGAAGATTTCCCAACACACACACACATGTCATGTTTTAGTTGATCCTGTCCTCTTAAGATGTAGCAAAATAACTAAAAAAGTTGCCCTTATTCATGCACATGGGAAGCACATTGTCCAACAATGTGGGAAGTAAACATACATATTAGTTAACAGTGGTGGCTAACATAATCAAATTTTAGGTTACCATGTTCACTTGAGTGCTCATGAACATAATAAATTGAATTGCAAGATCTCACCCCACATCGCAGTTGCTGGAGAACATTACTGTTCTCAAATATTGCTGGCTTGAGAACATTATTGGGTTTTATGCAGCGGATGTAGTGTGGTTCTATAGCACTCAGAGTTTCCAACAAAGATTGTAGTTGTTGCTGTAAGATCATGCAATTAAAGGAGTAAATGGTTATGCAAAATATGATGGAATTAAGGCAAGAGAAAAAAAATTGTTTTACCTTGAAACTTGAGCCTATTGAAGAAAACTTTGTTGATTTCGTTGATTCTTCACAAGGTGGAAAAAGACTTGAAACAAAAGAACATTTTGAAGCATTTAGCAGGATTTGGTGTTCATTTACAGCATAATCTATATTTTTATCTAGGAAAAGATCTGTTTGATAAGTGACCTGCAACAAAAGGAGATACATATTTAGAACATGCATGGCACGCCTTTACCATGTAAATAGCTAGTCCAAGCCAAATGCTAACAAATGCCCCTCTTGGATCTTAGAAAATTTTACTAACTCCAGGAGAGTGAATCAAGAATAAATATCGGTAGATTTGTAGGCAACATTTCAAGCCTTCTAACAATGATGGGTCCTTACAATGATGACAAGAACCAATGCATGTTTCAAACAAGCATATAATAGGCTTGTTGTTGTTAATCAGCTATAAATCTGCACCTATTTCTATTGATCCATAGTAGTCAATAAGTTTTTATTGAAGAAACACAATAATCAATAATTCAGAAATGACATAAGAACATGGTAAGAAGAAACCTTGTATAGTTTTGGAAAGAATTCTATTGTAATTCACATACAAGATGTTAGTCATGAGTATCATCTTGGCATATGAAAACTGGGAATTACTAGGAGGTAGATAATTGAGTATGACATGTGTTGGAAACTATTTTTTATTACCGTTTCATTCTTATGTGTGTAGTTGAGATTCATGAGTACATGCATCACAATGCAAAGTTTAGTTATGCCATACAAACAACATTATTCCAGATAACCTAATACCTCTATGAAATATAACCCAAAACAACTTCAATATCTAAATGTACATTATGAATATGTTACCTACATTTCCAGCATAGTGATGAATTGTGAAATCAGACCGCGAAAATTTTGGTTTACTGAAGTGAGGGTTGTCTTTAAATTTTTGATATAGCTTCTCAGCAAATGTTTCATGGGTCGAATTCCGCAACATGCTGAGGCACAAGAGAAGCAAAATGTTGATAAGATTTGGGATTATAGGAAACAAAATGAGAAGTTTACAATTATTTGTATATACCATGTCTCATCCAGCAGAGCAATTATCCCTCCTGGTTTCTATATCAAATAAAATAGAAACAAGAAATAAGTTTCCATAACATGTATTGCCTCAGAAAATACAACTTGTAAATATTATTCATTTTAATAGATAATACAGTAGGAGCCTCTCATATTGTTTTTAAGTTAAAAAAAGTTTACATAACACGAGTAAACCAAATAATGGATCAATAATTGCAATTTCTTTAATATCTAAACAACATACAAGACCTATAAGTGTGAGTGAAACAAAATCAAGTAGGCTATACAAATGTATTGCCTGAGAAAATGAAACAAAAAGCAATAGAAATAGAAGATACGCTATTAAGTGAAATGTAAATATGGCATGCGAGAAGTTATAGAATGTAATTATTAGCATCCACAAAGCAAGCTGCTATAAAAGTTTAATAGCTAACCATCGTTAACGACATGCAACTTGTCATCTTCATAGTTATAGTGAAAGAGATCTAATAGACAATTCAAAGTACTCAATGCTTTGATCATATTATAATTGTAAGGTCTTGCTTAATGGTTACCACAATTTTGATGACAGGCACCAAAATTGATCATAAAAATGATATTCAATAAGACTCTAAATTTATTTACCTTCTCAATGAGATCAAGAATTTCTTGGTTATCTACAAATTGGATGTAACTCCAATCAATTTCTTCTTTTGTATATTCTTCTTGTTCCATCTTAAACACATGCTGTTAATGAAAGATGGGTTGGTCAGAGAACTCAAAGTTAAAGTGGTCGAATAACCTAAATCAAACAAGATGTGAAACTTTCAACAGAGTATTTCGAGTTTATAACCTGATTAAAATGTTGTTGAAGCTTCTCATTGGTTAGATTGATACAAAATTGCTCAAAGCTGCATGATATAAAAAATGTCAGCTTGCAAGAGGTACCTTCTTTCAAATTTGACACATAAGCAGATGATTATTCATTCACAAGTTGCTAAAACTCATCTGGTACTAGTTAGGGCATCCAGAATGACTACACTAAACTCATAAGCAAAATATGCCAATTTATAGAGCTATTTTTTTAGTTAGGTAGCAAATTTGTTTTCCTCTTGTTTCTGACAATGCTCCATTATGATGACAACTGTGATACCCTAGTCTAGTTGGTCTCATGAAGGCCTAATGCAGGGATTAGTCCCATATGGCTACTTGTGTCTACTTGACTAGCATATATGTGCTTATCAAATCATCTAGGTTGCTACAAATTAAACAACCCTCATGATTCCAACCACTATGTATCACTACAAAGTGAATTGGTTACATTCTTATCTAGATCCTAGTAGAGTAATAACTATCATCAGCACTTAGCACTAGCTTATGCTCTACTGTCAATAGACAAGGTGTTCTTTCACTAACAAAAGGAACACCTTGAAGCATTTTTCATTCGACATAAGGGAATGTTTGGCTGTTTGCCTTTTTCAAAAGAAAAAATGACAATCTCTGCAACAACAACACTTCATGTAGAGTGCATATTGTCTCCCATCGCCAGTTCACCAACTTGTACCAAGTACACAGTGATGTAACCATTTAAGCAAGCAATACTTAGGTCACTTTGTACTCATCTTTTTATTTATGTGCATATGCGCGCATGCACATATTTGTAGGCCTCAGACATTTTGTTACCAACTGTACAAGTGTTTGACCCACTATATTTGAAAATTTGATATATACAGTTAGTTTGATTAGTTCCACCTAACCCATACTCAGACATACTTCATATTAGGTACATATGCAAATGGTAAAGCCTTATATCAAGAGTCCTCTATATGTAAGGTCTAAATGTATTTTGGACATAAATAATAGATTAAATGCAAAAGCATACCAGTTAAGCACCTGTTTGTCTTGAAACTTTCAAAACCATAAATGTCCAGTACACCAATCAAAATCTTTGAATCAGGATCTTGACCAATTGAACTATTGATTTTATTTACAAGCCTGTAGTAGTGAAAAACACAATGGTTATAACTTATTACTATCTGCACCATGTATAATACAAGGCAGCACAAAATGATTGCTTGTAAACTTACCAATCGAACAAACGTGAATAAACAATCCTAGATAATGCATCTCTACTAAGAGCTGCAGCTCGTGGATCTAAATTTTTTGTGATACTCTCCCCACGTGTTGCCATAACACGCTTACACAATGATTCCTCGAGACCCTTTTCATCACACCTGTAAAATGTAGCCAATCCATGTCCAAGTAAGGGATGGAAGTAGGAAATTTGGGTAAACCTCTAAACTAAAACAGTGAAGAAATAAATACATGAAAAGTTCAGCTGCTGTCCTAAGATGGAATTGTGATTTCTCATCCTTGGGCATAGAAGAATCTGCTTCGCTTCCTTCTGCAAACTCCACATTTCCCAAATGAAGAATAGCAGCTACAACTCTGAATATTGCATCCTAAGACATGGAAACAGATGTTGAATGTAAATGTTGCCCCTCTACTCCCGATGTACTAAATTGATTGCTGGTTAAACCTTGGTCATACCTGTTCGTCAGAACTAATACCCACAACACCCATAGCCCTTCTGGTATCCATGTATTCTTTGGAGTCATCCAACCCCTCAAGTTCAATACAATTAGATTGATTAAGATAGTGAAATGTTTTGGCATCTCCCAATTTATATTTCTTGCAATCCTGATCGACATTCACATATCAAAGCTATAGATAAACAAATTACAAATCAAAAAGACTAAAAAAACAAAACTGGCAAAATGATCAATTTGTAAGGGATAATTACTCTTATTTGGTAACAATGATCAAATCATGCAAGGTAAAATCAAAATTAGCCATTTTGTAAGCTTAATAAAATTAGAAGATGAAAATTTGAAGGTGAAATTTTTATTCAGGGAAGAAATAGTGTACATATTTTACCTCGTAGCAGTTAGCCACTATACGTTTTAACACTTTCAGATGCTCACAAGCTTCTGTTCATATTTACCATGAGAAATAGGACCCACGTGACAGGTTCTCATTACAAACCCACAGTAAAAATCTAACTACAAAATTTGGTAGTTCCAAAATTGTGGGTGCAACAAAATTTTAGGAATAAAAAGGCTTTATTGAAGAGGTTTTTACCTCTGGAGGTGCAGCACATAGCATGTAAAAGCAGTGATAGTTTCTTTCTGGGTCAGATATTTGACAAACACGTGACCTTTCCAGAAGATAAGTCCTTATGGCAGCTCCTGAAATCTTCCCATTCTCATCAAATTGAATCTCAACAAATTTGCCAAAACGACTGCAAAATCACGAACATGTGAAAACCAAATTGTTAGGGAGAGATATGGAAAGTTGCACAGATAAATTAATGACCACCTTAGAAAAGTGAAGGACTATTATTGTGTTGCATTTTGTTGTGTTTACCTTGAATTGTTGTTCCTGACTGTTTTTGCATTGCCAAATGCCTCAAGAACAGGGTTGGACTGCGTCAGACAAACAGATATGTCAGAAACATATATGAATGATATACTACTGTTTCTTAGCCCTGAAAGGAGAAATCTTTTACGGTAAGCATGTAATGTTGCTAAAGTGAAGTGTCTAACCATGAATGAGAGTGAATGTTAAAATGAAATTAATTCAGGGGCACGACTTTTGTATGGTGTTTCTACTGCAACACCCTCCCCACCCACCCACACCAAAAAAAAAAATGGAGTGGCACGAAACATACCTCCAGAATTTGTTGCTGCACTGACCTCCCTTCAGCTTGAGCTTTGCCACCCATAAAAGCAAGATACTGCATAAGCATTTTAGTGCTTTCTGTCTTGCCAGCTCCACTCTCTCCACTTACTAAAATTGCTTGGCTGATACGATTATTGATCATAAGTCTAGACCAAAAACAAGAGGGGGCACTTGAGTATGATCCATATATATGTGATATTTATATTTAAATACGGCACCATAATGCGAGAGAGGAGGAAGACACACCTATATGAACGGTCTGCGATAGCAAATGGATGGGGACCCAGTTCACCAAATTCAGCTCCTTTGTAAATTCCCATCATGTGATTGTTATAGAGGTGAGGAAGCCTTTGAAATGGATTGACAGCTATTAAAATATTCCCAGTATAAGTCTGAAAGAAGAGTTTAAATGCATTAGGAAGGCTATAAGAAAAATGAATATCATATGAGAAAATTATATTGGTACCAAACACAGGTAAACACCCAGTAGCAGAACCCCCCCCCACCCCCACCCAAAAAAAACCAAATTCGTCCTTGTTGGGCCTAACAGTGTGAGTTTAGACAAGATTAGCCCCCACCTACAAAAAAAAATGCTTCTTTTTCTTCCACCCAAAGCACCGGCAGCATCGGTCCTCGATGTGGCGAGGACGGTGGTTTGGGATGGATGAGGCGGAGATGGCGGTGGAGGCATGGGAAGAGGGGGCATGGATGCATGGTTGGTTTTGTCCTGCCTTATCTACCATTTCTGATTTGAACACATGAACTCGGAGATTTGGAGACCTCCCACCCGTGGATGATCATGGTGCTCGGGCGACGAGGGTGGGGTAGTCTGGACGAGCAAGTCATCACTTGCATTTCCAGTTCGCTGCCGTCACGACGTGCTCCCCGTCAGCGTAGTCCCAGTACTCGAGACTAGTAGTACTTTGTGAGAGAGGAATGGGAGCGGGGAATACAGATTTTGAGAAAAATTTGCTCAACCATGCAGCGCATCGATGAACCAATCGTTGACGGTGGCAAGAGGAAAAGGAATAATGGGCTGCCCATGGAGAGGCGGTGGCCAACGGTGCCACCAGGGAAGAGAGGCAGGCAATGGAGGAAGGAAAATGGGGGAGAATTCCAACGTAATTTGGCTAGTCCGCTTCTACTTCATCCGGTCAAATAATTCTTGATGTTTTGGACAAAGATTGAGGTCAAACAATTAGAACTTTAACTATCAATAATTTTTAAAATATTTAATTTGAAGACACTAGAACACGATGAATAGATTAGTCCTTGAAAGTACTTTAGTGCAATGAAATATTTACTTATTTTTATAAAATATATTAAGAAAATCATAATTAAAAAGAAGTTTTGGAGACCGTGTAGCTGTCCAAAACATCAAGAATTATGGAACCGGAAGGAGAACTAACCAAACCAGCACATCTAAGATGATTAGCACACAACATGCATAAAAAATTTTCTATAAGGACATCCCAGCGCTCACAAGGGTAAAGAGTTTTTTTTCTAAAGTATATATAACCACTTCATAATACCAAACAAAGCTACTTATATATCATGGAAAATAAATATATAACTCAAGTAAATATTTTTTATCTTATTGGATCTTTTATTAAGTCAATGATAATATTTTGAGTAAATTTAAAAAATTATAGGTACTTTGGTCAAATTATTGCAAAACTATAGATTTAAGGTGATGCATCACAAAACTACAGTTCAAGGCTAAGCATCGTAAAACTATAAATTTAATAATAAATTTATCACAAAGCTATAGATTTTAGGGTTTAAATCCTTAAGCACTATTGTTATGTTTGAGTTATAAATGTCCAAGTTTTATAATTTAGTTGACATTAAACATGTAGTTTTGTGATAACTTTGTTACTAAATTTGTAGTTTTGTGATATTTCACCTTAAATCTATAGTTTTATGATAAATTTAGTGTTAAATCTGTAGTTTTATGATACATCATATTAAATCTGTAGTTTTATGATAATTTGATCAAATTACATGTAGTTTGTGAAATTTACTCTAATATTTTATATGGGCTTGTTTGGATTGAGCTGATTATTTTGGTAGTGCCAACACCAAAATATGGTAGTGTAGAATTTGTATTAGTATAGGCAAAACTTGGCATCAAATCACACATCTCTGGGATTCCATTGAAGCTGATGGTAAAAGTTGGCTTCAATCCAAGTCAGCCATAAGTATCCTTAACAATATTTTGCAATATAAGGTCCTTTTTTAAAAAAAAAAAAGCAATGTCGAGGCCAACATTGTTCATGGAAGAAGTTATAAAAATAAGCAAAAGTGTTTTTATTGGATACAGTAATAATAAAGCTAAACATGATATGTTGGGAGCTCAACTTACATATATTTCATTGAGTGTATATCTGGACTTTAGATTCTGGAGTACTCCTGGCTCATGCAAATAAGCTAGCCTTGTCATATCCTCCACACCACCTCGGGGAGATTCTGTATCCTTAGGATAGGCACCTATCACATTAGTGGTGACCTTCTTGCCAGAAGTACAGTTTACGACAAGCTCATTTTCATTGATCTCCTCTACCAGGCCATCCATCCAAGCCTCATCTGGGTCCTCGACCCAGACATGAGATCCCACAACGAAGCGGCTCTTGGAAGCCTGTAGTGTAGTTAAAAATTAGTATTAAACAGAGTATTTGGAGTCGATTTCATTTGAGAAAGAGGAGTGACGATCACACACAAAGGCATAGGTATTTGTTCACAGTCCTACTTGTCTACTTAGATACTACAAAGTGACCACCTAATTCAATTTACTTCAAAAAAAATGTGAAATTGGTGGAATGTTAAAATGGCATTATGATGTTCTGTGTATAAAAATGAGGATAATTCAGTGAGTGCTAAATAAAAATAAAAAGTCTTATCATATATATTCGCTATTATATATGCCAGCATGAGCCCATGCGCTCTCTCTCTCTCTGCACACAAAATATTATGTTGATCAATTGCATTTGGACATCTTCAAACATATAGAAGACAGGAAGAGGGTTTAGGCTGGAAAATAAAGATGTAATGCATTCTCATAAACCTGTTTTGATATGGAAATAAAAGGAAAAGGAAAGGAAGGAAAGAAATGGGTACCATTGCGCGTGACGAAACAATCAAAGACTAGGATAAAGAGGATCAGCACAACCCCACAATGCAATGTGATGCTAATTTGCCGAGCATTGTGAATACTGAGTTGGCATCCTAATTGAAATCTGAGTGAATTTCCCCCTTGATCATAGTGTCGTCCTGGAGCAAATTGAGGGCCTTAATTGGCTTTCATTATGAGATCTGGTGGGCTTCTGGAGTTTACTTTTTTTAGCAATGATTCATGAGAGGATAACAGGAGGAGTAAGTGGTGGTGGGAGAGGAGGTGGCACATTGAGAAATTTGATTGGTTCATGATGTTTACCTTTTTTTAGTAGTGTTTGTGTAGAGAGTACAATGAGGAGGAGGAGGCGGAGGAGGCATCAATCGGATAGAAAATGCATCCTAAGATTTGATTGGCTTGTCCCCGTAAAAAAAGAGAGATATGATTGGCTTCATTTATAAATTAATAACTAAGGAGTATATGCATTTTGTATATTATGTTATAAATAACTCATTACATACATGTGCATCATAATGTGTGAATGCACACACATGAAATTTTGTGGTACAAATTATTATACATAGGGTGATAAATGCATTCGAGTCATATGCATTATTTGTCAAATAATTTTTGCCTAACAATATGAATTGTGGAATGTTCAACAGAAGTCAAGGTAACACCATCTTAGAAAAGAAAGATGTTATGCAATAATAAGTTTTAATATTCGAAGAAATAAGAAAAATAAGGAAAGAAGCTATTACCATTGCGTAGGATGGAATTATTGAGCCAGAATTGTAGACATCAACTCTATCCCATAATGCAATTGACACCACCAACTTATGTTCGTAATATATGGGAACACGGTGATGATTAAGCAAGCCAAGGAAGAGGGTGATAAATTATAGCTAAATCTCACGATTTAGCATTGCCCTCAATAGTATGGAAACACCAAATGGAGGCTCCTAACTTGTGATGCATACTTAATTTTGGAGAGAATATGAGGAGCAACTCGGTGATGGAAAGAAGAGGGGTGACAATGTGACCAAGCGTCAAGAGCTTTGATTGGCCTATGTTCTTTACTTTTTTTAGCCTAGTGAATATAAAAGGACATGGAAGTATTGCATGTAGAAGGTGTATACGTCAACAAGGGAACACGCATCAATCCCAACAACTTAAAAACACATCTACAAGGAATATATATACACAAGGGTCATTCAACTTTTCTTTTTATAGTCACCCTTTTTGTGTGAAAACAAAGAATGGCATAAATGTAATAAAAAAGATAATAAAATATCTCAACCCAATTCTAGCCACCACAACTTAGCTCAACTATCACTAAGTGGCCTGCCTCCTAATATAATAGATGATATTGCCATCGTCAAGCTCAATAATTAACACTATGGTAGCATTCTATCGCTTAAGGGTGAGTTCTTCACTTTACTTTCCCAACTCACCTCTCTCTTTTTTCGCGCGCACGCTTTTCAAACTGCTAAACGGTATGTTTTTTACAAAAAAAGTTTGTATACAAAAGTTGCTTTAAAAAATCATATTGATCCATTTTTTTAAAAAAATTTAGCAAATACTTAATTAATCATGTGCTAATGAGTCGCTCCGTTTTTCGTGCGGAGGGAATAAATTCCCAACCCACACTGCCGAACACACCCTTATTCTCTCTATCTCAACCTAGCTAACTCCTGTATCATTCGTGGGCAACCTCGTCTATATCCAACATTGTCTTTTATAGATTCAAAGTTTGTATCTTTGCTTATAATTGAAGCTGCTAATGTAACTTTGAAATCATATACCTAGCTAATCTTAAGCCACCGGTAAAATGTCATGAAAGCCAAAACAAAGGTACTCCCTTTGTCCGAAAACAAGTTTATTTTTTTACATGAATCTGGACATAACTTGAGATTATAGTTACTCGACGATGAAATAGATTTTGGAATTTATTGACATTTTCTAAAAAAAGTACCATCAATAAGCTCATCTGAATAGAAACCATTAAGAAAACGTCCAACAACTTATTAGGTTCTATTAGGCTTTGTTCGTTTGCCTGTGTTCCTGTTAACGACGAAATTTGGTAAATCATGCAGAGTTAAAGCCGAAGCCGACTGGAGGAGATAAGCGATTATAGAAACAGAGTATGAATCGGCTGCAAGCCAAATCGGCTACGGTGTGCATCGGCTGAAACAGAATCGGACAAGGATAGCCGATGTAGCCGATTCCGATGAGGAGATGGCAGGATCATTGTCGGGTTCGGTTGGTGTGCTTCATGAGGATTGCCACGTGCGGATTGAGTCCGAAGAAGGCAATTGTATCTATTAATTAGAATATTTGTTAGTTTCCTTTTATCTTTAGGAAAGTTTCTTTCTTGTCCTACAAGGACTAGTATCTCCCCATGGGTATAAATATGTACACCCGGGGTTATTGTAATCAATCAACTCTCGATCAATACAATTCGGCGCATCGCCACCTTTTACTCTGTTACGGTTTATTTATCGACCGGCGGAATTTGGCACCTGACGCGGGGCTGCATCGGCTGTCGATCTCCGGCGAAGGGGTAAGTCCAATGTTCCGTCGGTTCAGGCAATTGTATCATCTACGTCGGCGTCGTTCAAGGCTGCATCAGTACATTCGACCTCTTGGATTGCTCTGGTTTGGATGATATATTTGCCTGGCTATTTATCATATGTCTTCTGTTAATCTAGTATTAGCATCTCGATTTAGTTTTATCGGCTGCTTCTCGTTTTAGGGTTTCTGCCGGTATCGGCTAAATCGTTTTGCTAGATTAGATTAGCTTAGGCATCTACCACCCTGAAAATCAGTCAAGGGCTTGATCATCTAGATACCGTGTTTCTTTACATACTTAGTGCTGCATCAGTTGAGTTTGACCTACTAAGTCGTGCTTAGAACCATGAATCTCTAGCCTGCCTTTTTGATTGCCTATAAGGGTTTCATCGGGGTTTCAGCCGATGAGTTATCTGGACGTTGCATCGGCTTATAAGGATTGCATATAAGTTGAATTTAGCCGATAACAACAAAGGTTGCACTGTTTAATCTAATCTTGTGGATTTTATGGCATTGGATCTATGTTAGATTCACTTCATCGGCTATGCTATGAATATATATAATCTCCCTCTTGAGGTGTTTTTAGACATAAGTGATTTATACTGTTTCGGCGCCCTGTCCGATCTATCCCAATCACTTGGTTTAAATATATTTTGAGATTTAGATTATGTATCATTGATATCTACAGCCGATCGAGTATGTCTAACTTTCGTTTCACTTTATCAAGTCATTGCCGATCTATTGCATGTTACATCAGCCGATTGGTTTCTACTGGATCATATTATTGTCCGATTGTCTCTTTGTCAAGTGTCAGAATCTACATTGAACACATAGCCGATAGCTCAAAACCCTATCGCTATCGGCTGCCATCAGGATCGGCTGGAATTATTTCATCGGCTATGTTGGCCGATCGGTTCTTTGATTTGTCGTTTGTATATCTTGTCAGTTGCAGGGTCAAACTGACTGGCACGCCCGCATCTCACCAAGATTTGGACCTGCACTGGAGCTAAGCAGATCTCCCAGGCCAGTGTGTGTTTTTTGCATCAACAGTTCCTAACCCCTCTCTCTCGTTTTTCGCGCGCAAGCTTTTCAAACTACTAAACGGTGTATATTTTGCAAAAAGTTTTTATACAAAAGTTGCTTAAAAAATCAAATTAATCCATTTTTGAAAAAAAATTAGCTAATACTTAATTAATTACGCACTAATGGACCGTTCCATTTTCCGTGCGCACTATGCGTGTTTGGAACACAGCCAAACGAACAAAGCCTTAGAAGTATTTGAAACATGGGAAAGAAGTACCACTCGAGTAATATTTCCAGAGGAATTGTAAATGGATCTGCCGATTCACTAATCATTGATGGCTCGAGAAACCAGTTAGGTTTGGATCCATGTATAAAAGCGTTTTTGAAACGGAGAAAGTATACAATATTGTGTTTATAATAATGAGTAATATATATGTTCAATTAAAAAAGGTTAAAATATTCATTGGATAGGCTGATAGTAGTGCTGGCCAAATGGGTCGTGCCAAGCTGGGCTGGCCCGAGCACGGCAGCACTGTAGCCGGCCCAGGCACGGCACGGCACGGCACGGTAGCCAATGGGCCGTGCCGATACGGCCCATTTGACCGTGTCGTGCCTGGGCCAATGTCTTAGCCTACGGGCCGGCACGGCACCGCCCGTGTACTGTAGCAGGCCGGCACGGCACGGCCCAGGGCACAGGAAGGCGGGGCCGGGCTGGTGGCTAGCAGTCGGCGGCTGGGCCAGGTGGCATGGGGGGGCCGGGGGGCTGGGCGGCTGGCCACTGAGAGGACACCACGTGTCCCTCAACGGCTAGTCCAACGGCTATTTTTTAGAAGTAGCCATTGGAGCGCGAAAAAAATCCAAAAAAATACGAAAAAATCCAAAAAAATATGAAATTTTTTTTCTATAAATAGGGTTCCCACCTCCAACATTCTGAATCATCCAAACCTCTCATTTTGTGCTCTCTTGTGCTCTTTTGTGTGATAGTTCGATTTATTGATTTAGACAAAATTTGACCAAATTTTATCTAAAATCAAAAATAGTTTGTGACTCAAAAATAGTGCATACCAGAGGTGTAAAGCCAAGCTGCCAAGGTGATAAAAAGAAGTATGTCATATATTCATATTTATATATTATTTTTGTTTTATGTTATATGAATAAATATTCTGAATTTTATTTATCTTGTTTTAACATTTCAGAATGGACGATCCGAACCTTCCATCGTTCACGTTAGGTGATTTCGACCCTAATTACCTATCGGAGTCATTCCCAACTAGTGAGTATGATGTCACCGGATCAACTCCAATACCACCAGTTGTGGAGGAGGTACCGGTGGGTTCAGAAGGATCCGACACTATGAGCGGGAGTGCATCGATGAACACTGGCTAAAAGAGATCAAGAACTTCTGGCGTTTGGCAACATTTCGATGAGATGGCCATGACAGGCCCTAACGGAAGGCAGGTAACATTCACGAGATATAGAATATGCAAAAATAAGTTATCTACAAAATCATCTGGTGGAACAGGACACTTGAAGCGGCATGCTGAGGCTTGTGCAAAGAAGCAAGGAATGCAACTACGACAGTAGCAACTACTACTAAATCCTGATGGTACGGTACGTACATGGGAGTACGATCCTATGGTAGCTCGAGAATCTCTTGTCCGTTTAATTGCTAGACAAGATTTACCCTTGAACTTTAGTGAGAGTGCTGCATTTGAAAATTACATCAAAACTTCTCATAATCCTAGGTTTCAAGCTGTTAGTAGACAAACCACAACCCGTGATTTGAAAAATATCTATGACAAAGGTTGTAAATCACTGAAGGAATTATTTAGTAAATGCACATTTTCTGTTAGTGTCACCTCAGACATATGGAGTAGTAGGGCTAAAGAGGATTACTTTAGTGTAGTCGTCCATTTCATTGATGATGACTGGCAAATGCAAAAAAGAGTTCTTGGGTTAAGGTTAATTGATGTTGCACATACTGGTGAAAATATAGCAGAGAGAATTCGAGAGGTTATTAATGAGTATAACCTTGCAGATAAAATCTTTGCTGTGATAATGGATAATGCATCTGCAAATTCCAGGGCCATGGAAATTCTGCAGCCATTATTTTGTATTTATGCTCAATCATTTCTTTTGCATCAGCGTTGTGCATACCATATTATTAATCTAATTGTTAAATCTGGGTTTAAGAGAGTGATGTACACATCGATGCCGTTCGTCAAGCAATCACGTGGTTAACTGCTTCAAATCCACGGATTGCACAATGGAAAAGGTATTGTCGTGCATCGGGTAAGCCCCCACGTAAGTTTTTAACCGATGCGGAACATCGGTGGAATGCCACTTATTTTATGTTAAAGGTCGCATTATCTTACCAGGAATTACTTACTGTTTTCCTTCAAACATGTAATGGCCCAAAAAACAGTGACGGCTTGCCAATACTAACTAACCATACCTGGCACATTGTCGAGAGGTTCAATCAATTTCTTGAAACATTTCATGACTGTATTCTTCTTTTATCTCAAGTTTATTATCCAACAGCTAATTTAATTTTGCATAATATTCTTGAAATTGCCACTTTGTTGAAAGAGTATGAAAATGATGAATTTTTAATGCCCATAGTCTTTATTATGAAACAAAAATATCTTAAATATTGGAAAAACATCCTCATGTTGTATGCTTTTGCATTTATTTTTGATCCTAGGGGAAAATTACGTGGATTCCTCAATATTCTTGAACTTATTGGAGATACTATTAATGTTGACTATTCTACCTATTATTCTGATGTTAAAATTAAATTCCATGAGGTATTTGGAAAGTATGAATTAAAGTTTCAGGGAGTTCGCTTGCAAAGGCCCCCACCTGCCCCTGCAGCTGGAAAGAAAAAATTACAGTGGAGCAGAATTTGGGGTGGCTCATCTTCTAGCCATGGCGGTGGTAGCAGTTCGTCGGCTGCAAGTGGTGACGCTAGATCGCATGGTCCCGCTGAAGAGTTGTCCAACTATTTGGATAGCGACGCCATCAGGCATGAATCATCAGACTTCAACGTACTCGGGTGGTGGAATGATCACAAGATGTCATATCCTGTGCTTTCAAAACTAGCACGGGATGTGTTGACGGTGCCCATATCTTCGGTATCCTCCGAATCGGCCTTCAGTCTATGCGGAAGAATTATCGAGTACAGGAGAACAAGTTTGAGCAGCGATCACGTAGAAATGCTACTAAGCGTCAAAGACTAGGAGCTAGCTGCAGAACATGCTCAATACACTGCAGATAACCAAGAATTGGCCGCTCAGTTCGAAAATCTTTATTTAGATGACGAACCATTAGAGTAGCTAATTTTTATTTTTTAAGTATTGACCCGTAGGCTGTACTCTTTTCTTTGTCATGGTTTTCTCAAATATGAGTTTTTACATGACAACTTTTTAACGAGACAGCATGTACCATGTAAACATCAGTAAAGGTCATTACTCTTTTTTCTAAGTCTAATTACAAATATTTCTAATTATTTTTCTAAGTCTAATTATTTTTTATTTTTATCTAACTATCCATCAATTTTTCTTCAATTTTTTTTATTTTTGCATCAGGTTCTGCCCTCGGCGGCTCGGCCGAGCCGCCCGCTACCCAGCTCACCGGCTCGGCTCGGCTGTCCCGCGCCCTCCCGGTCGCCACGTGTCGGCTGCGCGCAGGCTGCCCAGGCACGGGCCGCGCGACGGTGGCCACGTGGCGCGTGGGCGGCGCGTCCCGCTCGGCCGTTCCCGCCCAGCCTTTTCAAAATTTTGGCCGACGGGAGCGCGCGGGGGCCGACACGGCCACGGGCCGCACGACCTCCTCGGCTCCTCCTCCTGGGCCACGTGCCAAACACAGCCCATGGGGCACTGATGGGTCCGTGCCGGCACGGCATGACACGACCCCCCCTTGGGCCGGGGGAACGACACGTGGGCCGACACGGCACGGCCCGCTAAAGGAGTCGTGTCTAACGGGCCATGCCCTAGCGGGCTGTGCCGTCGGCGTGCCCGTGCCGTGCTGGGCCAGGCCGCCCGTTTGGCCAGGCCGCCCGTTTGGCCAGGTATAGCTGATAGGCACAAACATTGTTTGTTCAATCCTACTACTAGCTGTGTTCTTTGATTTGGGTTAAAAACATATCTCCTGCGCACGGAAAATGAAACGGTCCATTAACGCGTGATTAATTAAATATTAGCTAATTTTTTTCAAAAATAAATCAATATGATTTTTTTAGCAACTTTTATAAAAAAACTTTTTATAAATAACACATGTTTAACAATTTAAAAAACATACGGAAGATGCGTAAAACATGAGGAAGATGAGTTTGGGAGACATCAGACCGAACACGGAGATGAGTTCCAGTACTTCCGTGGAACTGGAAGGAAGGAGGAGCCGAGGAGGCAAGCCGAAGAGAAGAGGGGTGGGGCCCAATTGTCAGTGACGCCTGGTTCCATTCCCATTGCCATAGTCCGATTCTTCGTCCTTCTTGTTGGATTCCAGTTCCAGGCGAGCGGCAAATCCAAATCCACACAAGAGAGAGACTGCGAGTCCGAGAGCGAGCGATTCGATTGGAGTTGGAGACCGTCTCGTCGCCGCCGCCGCCTCCTACTGCTGCTCGTAGATGGCGCGGAGCAATTGGGAGGCAGACAAGATGTGCGTGTTTGTGAATTTCTTCTTCTTCTTCCTCCTTGCGGATGCGGAATTGATTTGATTCATCGATTTGGGGGTGTGGATGAACTGATCTGATCCGATGCGTGCGATTCCAGGCTGGATGTGTACATCTACGACTACCTGGTGAAGCGCAACATGCACAACACCGCTAAGGCCTTCATGACCGAGGGCAAGGTCGCCACCGATCCCGTGGGTACGCATATCCTACTTTTTCTCTTAGATTGCTTGATTGCGTTGCGTCCTGCTGATGCCTGATGCTAAGCCAACGCAGCCATCGATGCTCCTGGAGGCTTCCTCTTCGAGTGGTGGTCCATCTTCTGGGACATCTTCGATGCAAGAACAAGAGACAAGCCACCACAGCCTCAGCCTCCTCCTCCTCCTCCTATTCCTATAGACGTATGTACTACTCGTAACAATCATCATCACAATCATGCCTGCCAAAATTCATGCATGCATCTCTAAATCTCTAATGCTCTTGCCTCTGTTTAGATCAAATCTAGGGAACAGCAGATGAGGCTCCAACTACTGCAGCAGCAGCAGAATGCCCACCTGCAGCGAAGAGATGCAACTCATCCCCCTCTCAATGCTGCTATGGATGCTCTCAACTCTGATGTTTCTGCTGTCCTCGCTTCTAAAATGATGCAAGACCGAATGAGGAACCCCAATCCCACCGACTCCGATGCTTCCCACCAACTCCTGGACGCTAACAGGATTGCTCTCCTCAAACCAGCAACTAACCAAACTGGGTAACTTCCTAGTATTCTTTCCCCCCCCACCATCTACCGTGTTTCTCATGAAAACTCTCGCCATTCAGACAACTGGTTCAGGGCAGCTCAGTCAACATGTCAGCTCTACAGCAGATCCACTCAAGAAACCAGCAACCTGTAATACCCTTCCATCTTCTCAAACTCCTTTCTAATCACAGGGTTTATGTACCTTCCTACCGCCTCTCACTTCTAACTCTCTGTCCAACCATTTTCAAGGACATGAAAGGTGATGCTGCCATGTCACAAAGATCAATGCCTACAGACCCTTCAACATTGTATGGATCAGGAATGATGCAACCAAAATCTGGATTAGTTTCCACTGGTGAGTTAATTGCGATCACACAACTATTCTCTCTGTTTCTCGATGAGGAAAACAGATGGTGACCTTGGAATTTATAGAATGGGCGCATGACATTCCCATAAAAATCTGTTTTGCGTACAAGATTTTTTTTTTTTAGTATTCTCAGATGGAAGATAAGCTTTATCCCCAAGATTCACGCTTGGGGATTTCTTGATTTATTTGTAACTAGTTAGCATGTGGCCATCAGCGTTTGATTAGCAATTCCAGTAAATGATGGAAGGCACATTTTTCCTTATAATTCTTTTGCTTCTACTTAGGATTAAATCAAGGTGTTGGTAGTGTACCACTGAAAGGCTGGCCTCTAACAGTGAGTTCGCTGATATCCCTTTCCATATGCTTGCATACTTCTCCATTTTCCTTGAAGAAAAGCTTACCTACTAGTTGCCTGCTGAAGGTCCCAGGTATTGACCAACTCCGGTCAAATTTAGGTGTGCAGAAGCAGTTGATGGCATCTCCAAACCAATTTCAACTTTTATCGCCACAACAACAGTTAATTGCTCAAGCACAATCACAGAATGACCTTGCTAGAATGGGTTCTCCAGCTCCATCTGGTTCGCCAAAGGTTCGACCAGATGAATCAGATTATATGATGAAGGTCAGTATGCAATCGGTTCTGAGAAACTTTATTTATGAGTTATGACATGTCCAAACATAAGTTTGACAATACATTTACCATATCCATAATGATATGAAAGTATTGTCATTAACTGAAAGTATTCCAAACATAAGTTTGACAATACATTCACCATATCCAAACATATTATGATATCCAAATATACTTTATTTATGAGTTATGTTTGGATATGGTGAATGTATTGTCCAAACAAAAGTGAACAGAAAGTTAGGAAATTTGAATGGAAATTAACTGGCCGTTTTGTTTTATTTTGTAATAATATTACAGTTTTCTCTGCTTTGTATTTGACATTAGCTCTTTATCTTGTTTTTTTTAAGAAAAATCTAAATCCGAATTTCAGTATATTTTTTTTGTTTTAACTCTTATTATAAAAAACTTGACCCACCTCAAAATCAATGGCTTAGATATTCTCTTTCTCTGATAATGTGATAATTTCTAGTTGAGAACAATTCTGGAGGTTCCTTTTCATCTTGTTCTAGCAACACAATATATTCTATGGGTAATTATACTTCGTTTTTTAGTACTGTATTCATATTCATTAACTGCACACACTATTTTGCAATCCTATTAGTTGAAGATGGCTCAAATGCAGCAGCCCTCAGGTCACCGTCTTATGGAATTGCAGCAGCAGCAGCAGCAGCAGCAGCAATTGCAACAGGTGGAATGAACTAATTAGCTCGAAATGTTACAAATAATATTAAGTTTCCCTAACTCTATATGGGCGATACCTGAGTGTTCCAATTATTCTTGATATCCAGAATACTAGAAAACGGAAACCAACCTCTTCCGGCGCAGCTAATAGTACAGGCACAGGAAATACTGTTGGCCCTTCCCCACCCTCAACTCCTTCCACTCACACACCTGGTGGTGGGATACCAGTGGCTAGCAATGTGAACATTGTGCAAAAGAGTTCATTAATTTGCGGTGCAGATGGAACCAGTGGACTTGCTTCATCCTCAAATCAAATGGTATGTGCTGTGCTCTTCCATCGATGTTATCAGTTTTTGGCAATCAGTTGGCTGTGCTTGAATAACTTCTGTTATTGACAGGATAATCTGGATAATTTTGTTGATTTTGATGAAAACGTTGATTCATTTTTGTCAAATGATGATGGAGATGGGCGGGACATATTTGCTGCATTGAAGAAAGGGCCCTCAGAGCAGGATTCCTTAAAGGGTAAATATTTCAAGTTCTTGATTTGTGTCATACATCTGTGAACAGAGAAAAATTTAGAATAAGTTCATTCTTGTGTAGGTCTCTCGTTGAGTGAGTTTGGTAATAACCGTACAAGCAACAATAAGGTTGTTTGCTGTCACTTCTCCACAGATGGGAAATTGCTGGCTAGTGCTGGCCATGAGAAAAAGGTTGCTTTGTTAAACTCTATTATATATTTTGAGGGGATTTAATAATTTCTCTCACAAAAAGTTGCTCTGTTGTGCCAGATTATAAGAATATATATTCATTGAAGATTATTGCTATTTCTTCTATAACTGCAATTCAACTAATAAAAGTAGATTTGATGTTTTCACACAATTATAACTGTCAACTCTAATCAAGATTGTGTTTCCAGTAATGAAATTTCATCATTGTCTTCTCTGTACATCCTTTGCCCCACTTTTACATGCAAAATGATGTTATACTTTTCTTAGTGCCTTTTTCTTCTATTTGACTTGGGAAGAGAAGTAAAGATGTTTGTATATCAGGGGCATATTTGGTTCTAAAGAATTCTACAATGTTGCAGGTCTTCCTCTGGAATATGGACAATCTTAACATGGATACTAAAATAGAAGAACATACAAACTTTATTACAGATATAAGATTCAAACCGAATTCAACTCAGTTAGCTACATCATCTTCTGATGGAACTGTTCGACTATGGAATGCAATTGAAGTAATTTTCTTTTAGTCTTTTATCTATCTATTTTGCTCCTTTATAGTAATTTTCTTAGTTAGGTAAGTTATACTTTCCTTTTGGTTAATTTCAGAGCTGAGTATTGACATTGCATTGTAAACTTTTATTTTCTGGTTGTGGCAAGAGATCACTGCAAACCTAGGTCACCTACTATGTATATTACTGTTTTTTGAAAGCTCGCTCTTGCAAACAAGGAAGATTTTGGGGAATTTTCTATCACAACCCTTTCTATGGGTGCTATTGTGGTACTCATCGCATGGGCTGCCAAATCAGATTTAAAAAAAAGAAGCAATGCCTATGATAATTAACCTTGACCTGATAGGGGGCTCTTTTAGTTACTGCCACATCTCTCTATATTGATCTATCTAAATCTTAACCGATGACCCACATGGGAGTTATGTAGTAGTTGTTATGACCCAAGATTTGCTGTAGGTGATTTTCACTAGATATTTATACAACACTGTGAAGCACTTGAGGTCTGTCAGAGTACTATCAGATCTTTCATGCTGCACATGAACGCCTTCTCTTGTGCATATCCCAACTCGAAGATGTAAATTGTGCCTCATTTGTTACAGGGATACTGTTAGTTTTGAAAGTTGATATTGAAGTAGAAATCTCTAGTTGCTAAATGCAAACTACATGCAGGAATCTGAAACAGTACTACTGTAAGCTGTCATTTGATACTTCCCGTGGAATTTCTTATCATGTCATGGGTTCCATAGGCTATCTCTCACGCATAGTAAATGCACATGTGACGTCACTGTAATTTTGTGCCAATTCATGTACTGTGAACAAATGCCTTGTGATTTTAATTTATGTTTGTTCCATTTCATGATGCTAGTTGTTGACTATGAGGCAGTCAAATCAAGCTTTACTGTTTTGCTGGTAACCTAAGTCAAACATGTTCTCGATTTTTCCAGCGAACTGGTGCTGTACAGACTTTTCATGGGCATAGTTCCCATGTAACCTCTGTAGATTTTCACCCAAAATCTACAGAGGTTCTATGCTCTTGTGACGACAATGGAGAAATTTGTTTCTGGAAAATTGGTCAAAGTGCAGTTTCACGTATCTCCAGGGTTGGTCCTTGGTACCTTATCCTTTGAAATTTGTAAACCGTTCATACTTGGGCCAATTCAATGATATTTACTTGATGTCGTTACAGATGAAACAGGGTGGTACTGGTAGGGTCAGGTTTCAGCCTCAAATTGGACAGCTCCTAGCTGTGGCAACTGGCAGCATTGTGAATATTGTTGATGTTGAAAAGGAGGCAAGTTTGCACTCACTGCCTAAGGTAATACACATGGGATGCTTGATCTTATGCAGCTTTTGCAACGCAAGGTAATCAATCATTGTTTTGTTTGCTTGAGTTAGGTTCATACCAATGAGGTAAACTGCATCTGTTGGGATGAAAAGGGTGAACGTGTGGCATCTGTAAGTCAGGATACTGTGAAGGTTTGGTCGGTAGCATCAGGCGCATGCATCCATGAGTTAAGATCTCATGGAAACCAATACCAGTCTTGCATATTTCATCCAAGATGTCCGAATGTTCTGATAGTTGGTGGTTATCAGGTAAATCCTTTACACATCTAACTGCGTTTTAACATTCTGCGATTGCCAATGTGCTCGATATGAACACCTTTTGCCATGGTCATAAGAGCTTAGAGACTTGTTCGTTCCACATTCTTTTCTCTCCTATCAGAACATGGAGGGGTAGAAGGAGGCTGTGTGTTGGAGCGAGAGTGAGGGTATAAGGGGTAAGGGGAAGAGAGAGAGAGAGAGAGAGAGGGGGGGGGGGGGGAGAGAGAGAGAACGTGATATTCTAGGACGCTGACTAGTATTATTTGGCTTCACTGATCCTAAGTAGGACAAAGACAAGTACACTATTTTCCTCTTGCTATTAGGTCACAAAACATTGAGCGCCCTAGTGGTATCAATGTAAATAGCATAGCATATATTACATATGTCAAGAAATTGCTACCTATATTCATTTCTTAGACAAATTGTTCCTCCTCGATAATATGTCTTGTGTGTCCAAAAGACTTTTAACCGTCCGAATGGCAACTGGTTGATGGTCTTTGGTGTCATTTGTGCAGACAATGGAGCTATGGAGCTTGTCAGATAACCACAGAAACACGGTCCAAGCACATGAAGGCCTTATAGCTGCTTTGGCGCACTCTCAGTTCACTGGGATGATTGCTTCTGCGAGCCATGACAGATCCGTGAAACTGTGGAAATGAAGGATTGGAGATGAAGAGGAGAAGGCCTCAGTGCGACGGCTGCCAGAATCTTAACTTGCATAGCCTCTCACATGTACGTACGTATAGAGTTTGTGTTTATTTTTGATTCGTTGACTTCGTTACAGAAGGTAGCCCGTAATTTGTTATTATACTACTAGCTTAGACAAATGAATGACTTTTACTTTAGGGGTGAGGTGTACATGGTTGGGGCAAAATTGTTGTGACAATACTAATCTATGTGGAACGTGCTGTGTAAATTAATAATAATTAATAGAAAGAGAAATGGAATTTGAGGCGTATCAGAGAAAATATGAATTATTCCATATGTGTGTGTGTGTGTGTGTGTGTGAGTAGTGTATGTATATGGGATTTGAACATGAATGTAGCAGAGGGAGTAGATGAGAGAATGAGAGAGCAATTCGTTTCAGATTTTGTCAGGGTCGACACCCTTGAGCATGGAGACCGAGTGTTGTGATTTTTGCTGCTGATCCTGATCCTGACCCGTGGTGGACTGTGGTGTGGCCGTGTTCATGGCAGAGATGCCGACTTCGCCGAGGCAGGCGCTGTTGCAGGAGAGGTGGCAGATGACGGCCCACCCTTGGCACCCGGCGAGGCACTCGTCGCGGCAGTTTCCCCGCGCCGCCGTCGCCAGCAGCGCCCAGCACACCACCGCCACCACCATCACCTGCTGCTTCTGCTGCCGCTGCCTCCTCACCATCACCACCATCTTTTTCTTTTCTTCTTGTTTGCCTCTCCCTCTCTATTCCAGTTTCCAGATCGATAAGCAATAGAAAGAGAGCACCAATCAATCAATCAATCAATTCATTCGTCATTTATATATGCAGGCGAAGCAGCTAATTTTGGGATGGACGCATCAACCGACGGCTGAGCTCTTGTAATCTATTCTAGGCTACTCCCTCCCTAATTAGAATTAGAATTAGAATTAGAATTAGAACTAGAATTACAAGGCATGATTTATTCGCTAACTAATAAGTAACTCGTAGTACTAATTATCGTATAGTATATGCCGATTGAGTGTTGTAGCGTCAGCTCGTTAGGTAATTGATGGCCACTGGTCGATGATGATGAGACGTATCACCTCACCCATTCCAGCGAGCGAGACTTGTGTGATTAGTTCAGTTCGATGCACATCTCGACAGCTCATACGGAATGGAACTATGGAAGGCAGTATGATTCTAACTAATACTAGTAGTAGACAGTACTCCAGTAGACCAATAGTATGTATGTATGATCCCCCGGACACCTCTCCTCACCTGACTGAAGAAGAAACAACAACCGCTACCGCCTACTGCCTCCTCTCCTCTCCTCTCTCTCTCTCATCAACCACATGCAACTAACTAGGCAACAACCTCATCATCATCATTATAATCAAGATCATTACCACATCATTAAGTCATCCATAACTGAATCGGAGCATCATACTTCATGCCAATACACATATTTTCGAGATAGCATAGTTTCTCCATTTCTCATTTTTTCTATAATTTTTTTTCGTTATTCTAAAAAAGAAGTTTCTTCATTTCTCGTTATTCTTAGAACATTTTCTTCATTTCTCATTATCATAGAAAAAGTTTCTTCATTTCTAATCCAACAACCACCATGGCTCCATCTCCGATAATAAAAGCCAATCCTTCTATCTCTCTGTCTGCACCACTCTCCTCTCTCTCTTGGTTCCATGCCTCGCCGTTTATCCATCTAATTTACTAGCAGTATTTATTTTTCTTTCCTGACCTTGATATTTATCTCTGTTTCTATTGTTTTTTTCCCTTCTTCTACTGGTAACAAGGAATCCAATCAATCCCAGCACAGGGAGGGAGTCTGTCTCTACCTGCATTTGCTCTGCTCCAAAATTCTCTCCTTTTTTTTTCTTTCCTCCGCTGGTCCATAGCATCTGATGATCCAATCATACTCCAAGATCTGAAGACACGGAGGGATTGGGAAGAATCGCTCTGCAATGAGGCCGGAGACGCGGCTTGATTCAGCAGTGTTCCAGCTCACCCCCACCCGTACAAGGTGAGCAGTCCGGATCTTCTTCTTCTTCTTCTGGTGGTGGTGGTGGTGGTGCTGTGGTGTGATCCAAGTTTCATCTTTGCGCGACTACAAGTTCGGTCCTTCCATTGGGGATATTGATTGCCGGACATGGTAAAGTTGCCATCTTTCTTCCGCCTGGGAAGATGGCGTCTGATGTCAAATGCCCAAGTGACAAACCTGGGCAAAAACAACTGCTGTTGTAGATCTAATTAATTTGGAGCAGTATCATTCTGGTTAATACTCAACCTCTACTGTTACTGCTTGCTTGCTGCTATGCACAGTGACACTTCTGCCTTCGTGGATGTAGCTCCAGCAGTGACCGCATCACTTCATTGCACACCATAATCAATTTTTTGTTTCGCCTCCTCCTTTGTAGGTGTGATTTAGTTGTGATAGCAAATGGACGGAAGGAGAAGATAGCCTCTGGTTTGCTGAACCCGTTCGTTGCACATCTCAAGGTTGCCCAAGAACAGATTGCAAAGGGAGGGTACTCCATCACACTTGAGGCAGACCCTGAGATTGATGCACCATGGTTTACAAGGGGCACCGTGGAGAGGTTGGTGCTGTGCTTCAGTTGGATCGTATTTGCTGACAGCTCATGCCATTGTCAGGTGGTGGTCATTTGCATGGTTGGTTTCTGGCAGGTTTGTCCGTTTCGTCAGTACACCGGAGGTCCTGGAACGAGTAACGACTATAGAGTCTGAGATATTGCAAATCGAGGATGCCATCACTCTCCAGGGCGGTGACAATCTTGGATTGAGATCTGTAAGTATAGAATTTTATGCTATAGCATGTAGTGTACTACTGCTTAATATTAGAAATATGATATGATATGATATGATATGCTCTTCTTTGTGCTTCGTTAGGTAGAAGATTATAATGAAAAATTGGTGGAATGCATTGGAGGTATAGCACTTGCTGTTCTTCTTTCTTTTCATCGTCATGCATTGAACAGACTGCACATCTATGAAGCTTTCTCTTGGTCACCTAATTATTCAGCAATACTTATTGAGAACCGAAAATTAAGCGTATATTGCTACTTGCTAGGACCACAAACCTTGCATGTAGCATGCAGGCCATGCTGTTTTAGTATCTAAACTATTCACTATAGGAGTTGGTGTAATGTAACATCAGACACGACTGTTGAGTTAGGTGCATAATAAAACTTTTAAAATGTAATAGAATGTACAGGGGAAATGGCAATTTATACTGTTTGTGCAATTATTACTAGTAAAAGCAATTGGTTCACCTTTTACCAAGCATAATGTAACATATTTATTTTTAAGGTGGTTCTAAGTCTTTTTTTGTACTTAAATGTGCACAAGAGCTTTATTCTTTGTTACATGAAACAACAAGTGAATTTCTCATGATGGGTTGATCTGAACTGCAAATAATTTGGAGTAACATTTTTTCATCTTTTGCTCTGCTGCTGAATGCACCTTACAGGTAGCAAGACAAATTACGATCTTGATGGGGATAAATCACTTATTCTGTACAAGGTAAAGTTGCATGGATAAAACTTTCTTCTTTTCTAGTTGTGCCATATAATTCTGATATTCTGTGTTCATGGCAGCCGGGCATGCAGCCACCTCCACCTGTGCAGAATGATAATGCAACTCAGGAGGAGAATTCAAAGTATTTCTATGCTTAATATCCCCCCTTTTCCGTGCATGTTGCCTAAACTTGTCTAATATCTGGCAACAAAATTGGTTTACATGGAACATTTAATGTCTTATACTACTTAAATTAGACATTTTTTGTGTAGCAATACATGCTCCTACTTAATGAAGAAACACACCTGCTCATTGCATGTCCATGTAATGAAGTAACAGTATGTGGAGCATGTAAGGTCCTTCTGCAGGTTGTATAATCATATAGTGAAGTGACATGTCACATGTAACATTTAAGGTCTTTATCTGCATTTTGTTTTGGAGGAGTTTTGATCTGCATTTCTTTTATTGTTTTGTACAAAGTCTGTGTCTGAGACGCAAATGGAACCATTTCTTTACATGTTTCATACTTTGCAGAGTTCAATTACTTAGAGTGCTGGAGACTCGCAAAATTGTCTTACGTAAGGAGCAGGCTATGGCCTTTGCGCGCGCTGTAGCGGCTGGGTTTAATATCGACAACCTGGGATATTTGATCACATTCGCAGACCGTTTTGGTGCTTCACGCTTGATGTAAGTGTTACTACCTTTTTATGCCCAAGGTAGTGTCTTGCTTGCTGAATTGGATTTCTCATTTTGAATACCCCGTACATTTTTTCACACGGCTGCTAATTTATCAGGAGCATAAAATCTATATCACTATATGTTACTACACTACATTTTTCTTTTATACTATTCTAGTGCTATTAACATGGGCTTAATCCAAAGTATAGGCCATGTTACAATGCTGATAGTTGTTGCAACATACAAGTATCTTCAATCATAAAATCGGGTATAGCAGTATAGCAGCAGCTGACCTGTCTTGATTCTATATATTATTAATATAATGTAGTCTGTGCTGGAATGGTACACCAGAATAGAGGTGGATACATTCCATCAAAGAGCAAAACGAAATTACCACTGGAACAGTTGGTGAGTACTGTATTGGTCCTTTATCCTAACACCTTTGGTGTTTTGTCAATCAATAGGAAGGCATGCATACAGTTCACTGAGTTGTGGAGAAGAAAGCATGAAACTGGTCAATGGATTGAAGTTGAGCCAGAGGCAATGTCTGTACGGTCTGAATTTCCTCCATTTAATGCTTCTGGAATTATGTTTATGGGAGACAACATGAAGCAAAACCTGGAAACACTTTCTATTTCGAATGGAGATGCAAATGGTGAAGATGCTGCTAAAGCTGGTATGCTTGGTGTGATAACTAAAACTTGCTTTCAGAAAGCTCTAAAAAATCACTCTTATCTTGTATTTACTGCCTGGTTGATAAAACAGTTTCCTGATGTTCTATGCAATGTGCATGATTATTGATTTCACTAACCAATGTTACTCAGAAGTCAGAATTGTGGTGCAAATATTTTCTGCTTACTTTCACCTATTATTGTGCAAACATGTCGAATTCATATCTGCTTTTAAGTCAATCTGTACAGCACAAATGATTTCTACATAACCATTTTTGCAATGATAGGGTTCTTGTATCTGAGAAATCACTTGGTGCTTGACAGATCAGAGGACAGCTCAGCACTCAGGAGCTCCCAGCGAATACCTCCATGGTCCGTATCAATCAGCATATCCACCATGGGCAATTCATCCACCATATCCCATGCAAGGCATGCCTTACTACCCTGGGGTGAACCCATACTACCCTCCACCCTACCCCCCAATGGATGATCCTAGGTACCACCACTCAGAGAGGAGAGTATCAAGGAAGCACTCATCAGATAGCAAGGACTTAGAAACATTGGATGATGAAAGTGGCCAGAGTGGTTCAGAGATAGAGAGCTCTCATGGCCACAAGTTGCATAAAAAGGGCAAGCGATCAGGCAAGAAGAAACCCAGTGTAGTTGTCATAAGGAACATCAATGTGACATCAAAAAAGCATGGCTCATCAGAGAGTGAGTCACAAACGAGTTCTGACGTAGCACCTGAGGACAGTGATGATTCACACACTAAATACAGCAAGCAAAAGAATAAGAGATCTAGTTCAAAGAAAAAGGAGAGCAGAAAAATCATTCTTGAGCCTGGAGAGGAGAATAGCAGGGATGAAGCAGCTCACAGGCAAGATGGAGACCAAGGAAACTGGAATGTCTTCCAGAGTTTCTTGCTAAGAACTGAAGAGAAGACGAAAGATAATGACGCAGACCTATTTGCTACTGAGAGAGGACCACCGCCAGCAAGAAGGAAAGAAATCAGAACCACTGATGATCCTCTTCTTTTAGTGGAGCGAGATTCTGCCGATTTCAATGAAGGGCCAATTGGTTTCAATTCAGCCCATGGGAGGATTAGGCCCAGGAAAATGTTGTCTGGTGACGAACTTGTGATCTCGGCTAAAGGTAGGAGCTTTGTGGATGGTGATATTAAGGAGATAGAAGCTGGAGGTGGAGGATACAGGAGAGGAGCAAGTGAAGACTTCATCGTTTATGGTCAGGAAAAGCCAATGGACAGTGGGTGTTACTTGGATCCTCTTGCAGAGGGACAGTACAAGAGTCCAACCCTGATGGAAAAGAACATGCATAGTGTGGCTGATGAGTCCTTTATGATACCTGTTAGGTCTAACTCACAGGATAATCTTGGACCAGAAAGCTGTACCACCATTGATATAGATGTTGAGCTTCCTGGAACTGTTAAGAAGACAACAGATGCAAAGGCTGGAGGCCAACTTTTCTGTGAGCCCGATGAGTTGATGCCAGAGCGTGAATTTGAAGATGTTACATATGGATATGATCCAGCAATGGACTACGATAGCCAGATGCAGATTCAACCTGCTATCATGGTTGAAGATGCAAATGCGGATGATGTATCACTGGGGGTTGAGGGTGAAGTAAAGAAGCTAGAGAAAGATAAGAAGCTTAGATCACAGGAAAGTTTGGATAAAAGGAAGGATGCTTCGGCCAGGAGATTGCCATCGTCAAAAACCCGGCTAACAGATGCACAGAAACGTGCACAAAACCTGCGGGCATATAAAGCAGACCTTCAAAAGGCAAAGAAAGAGCAGGTATTATTGCGTTATTTTCTGCTTTACCTATTAAATGTTTCATTTTTCTTCCTGTTGCTCCTCATGTTTTCCATCCTTTTGGACCTCATAAAATATTTCTAAATGATCAAATGATCCTAAGTAGAAAATACTGTTCTAGATTTCATCCTTTTGTCTAGCAGAACTCATACTTCCTCAGTTTCCCCATTCTAACTGATATACTGTTTAGGAGGGACTAAATGCCTTTATTACGCTGCCTGCCCCTGTAAATGCCATGTCTCTGGAACACCAGTCCACCACTGCAATAAGAAATTGATGGGCATCTGGTGGAAAATGTTGTCTAAAAATGTGTTGACGTGAAATTTCGTCATAACACATGAAGGCCTGGAAGGTCTGATTAGCTCCAGTGTAGGTCCTATCAATCGGGTTCAGGACATGCCAGTTAGTTTGATCCTGCAACTAACAAGATAGATAGATTGATGATCAACGAGCCGATCAGCCAATAAGTCGATGTCGTGTAGCGATGCCAGCCGATGTCGATAGGGTTTTGATCAATCGGCTATAGATCCAATGTAGATTCAAATAATCATATAAACAATGTTATCATCGGCTTGTTGACGAAAAAGTCGCGCCTGGCCGATAGTGCCAAATCTGTATTGACGCAAACTATGTCGACAAACACAATGGCCTGAGAGATCCGCTTAGTTCCAGTGCAGGTTCTAAACTTTGATGAGATGCGAGCGTGCCAGTTAGTTTGATCTTGCAACTAACAAGATATATAAATTGACGATCAAACAGTCGATCGGCTAACAAGCCGATGTCGATAGAGTTTTGAGCAATCGGCTATATATCCGATGTAGATTCTGACACTTAAATAAATAATGATATAAGACAATCGGCTAATGATAATGTAATCCAACAGAAATCGATCGGCCAATAATGGTATGATAGAATAAATGATGATCCGATAATTAAAGCATATATCGGCTAGAAATTTGATCTCATTAAATCCAATTGATTAAGTGATCAATGAAACCTTTGCTGCAATTGGCTAAAACCACCTTGTATATAATCCTTATAAGCTGATGCAACATTTAAACAATATTTAGATAACTCATCGGCTGAAATCCCGATGAAACAATGATTGATGCCTACTGACTTAAATAAATCTAACTTACAACCACAACCTTATAGGTCGGACCTAACCGATGCAATATAAGGTTGATAATTGCCTGATAGATTTAAACCAGCCGATATGACACCGATCAAAATGGTCATGTATTAAATTTAACCAAGACAGTAAAACCATCAAAGAGAAATTTAACACATCAGATAAGATCGGCTAACCCTCCGATAAAACATTAGCATAAACCTATCGACTTAACAAGACTTAGATTATCAATAACAATTTAGTAGGTCGGACCTAACCGATGCAGCACGAAATTGTATATGATAATCTAATACTCAATGAGCCGATAAATCTATCTAATGTGATGGATATAACAAATCTATCTAAAACGGCATTATGTTTAAAGAAACATCAACTTGATCAGAATATCGGACCTAATCGAGAAAGTCCTAACAAAGCCGATGTGACTATAAACAATAATGGTACTAAAGATAGAGATGATATACCAGATAGGCAACACTTGCGTCGGCCCGATTAGAATATATGACTCAACCGAGGAAGTCCTAGCCACGCCAGCACAAGCGAAGATGACAGAACTCACTTCTTGCCAGAGGTTGAACTCAATCGATGTGTTAGTATATCAATGGTTACTCTCATTGAGAAGAGAATGGCACTCATGATGGGGCAATTTTCTGGTTTCTTTCATTCACTAACTTCAAGCCATACCAACCAAGGGGTTGGTGTTACATATATATAGGCTAGTGGGCAGCCAAGCATATGCTAATCAAAGATGCTAGATGCTAGTCTAAGATGCTAGTCTTAGATGCTAGTCTAAAAAGCAAAAAAAAGAAGATGTTAGCAAAAAGGAGATACTGTCCTAGAGCATTCCAAAAGCACACAAAGACCAAGACCAATCAGCACTAGACTTATTCCATCATTCTCCCCCTAAGTCTTGTGCGTCGTCTTGTGGGACAGTTGAACCATCCTGGTCCTGGAGCAAAGCTCAAGGAACTTGATCCTCCCAAGGGGCTTGGTGAGCAAGTCCGCAAGCTGGTCCTTGGTGTTGATGTAGCTCGCCTTGATGCTCCCTTCCTCCAAGCAGCCTCAGATGAAGTGGTACCTCACCCGGATGTGCTTGCTCCGTTCGTGAAAAACGGGGTTCTTTGCCAGGGCCAGAGCGGACTTGCTGTCCACCCTGAGCTCCACCGCTCCAGTGTCTCTGCCGAGGAGATCACCAAGCAGTCGAGCAAGCCAGAGCGCCTGGGTCGAAGTAGAGGAGGCCGCTATGTACTTGGCCTCGCAGCTAGACAGGGCCACCACCTGTTGCTTGACCGACTGCCAGCTAACGAGGCACTCGCCGAGGAAGAAGAGAATCCCGCTCGTGCTCTTGCTGGTATCGATGTCGCCGGCGTGGTCGCTGTTGCTGTACCCGACGAAGTGTGCCTTGCCAGGACACCTCGGGTAGTGGAGACCGTGGTCGAGAGTCCCCGCAATGTAGCGGATGATCCTCTTCATAGCCTGCTGGTGCTCTGTCGTCGGTCGCTGCATGAACCGACTGACGTAGCCGACGGAGAAAGCCAAGTCCGGTTGTGTGTGGGTGAGGTAGCGAAGGCTCCCCACAAGACGCCGGTACTGTGTAGCATCCACCTCCTCCGTCGTGCTGTTGCGGCTCAGCTTCAGTCTCTCCTCCATCGGAGTGAGGGCTGGGTTGCAATCGGTGAGCCCAGCCAGCTCAACGACGCGCTTGGCGTAGGCGGTCTGTCGAAGCGTGATCCCGGAGTCGTCCTGGTGCACCTCGATCCCCAGGTAGAAGGAGAGAGGCCCCAGATCACTCATCTGGAAGGTGGCCTTCATCTTCTCCTTGAACGCCGCCACCTCCGCATCCTTGGTGCCGGTGATCACCAAGTCGTCGACGTAGACACCCACCAGCAAGACATGTCCTCCATTGCCCCGTCGGTAGATGGCCGCCTCGTGCGGGCTTTGCTCGAAGCCCATCCTCTTGAGCGTGGAATCCAACTTGGCATTCCACGCCCTCGGTGCCTAACGCAAGCCGTAGAGGGCCTTGTGCAGGTGCAGCACCTTGCCCTCCTTGCCGGTGATCACAAAACCCGGCGGCTGGTGCACGTAGACTTCCTCCTTCAAGTCGCCGTTCAGAAACGCCGACTTGACGTCCATGTGATGGACGCCCTAGCCTTCCTGAGCAGCCAGTGCAAGGAGTCGCACAGACTCCATCTGTGCCACGGGAGCGAAGGCATCGTCGTAGTCGATCCCCTCCTGCTGCACGAAACCGCGTGCCACCAAGTGAGCCTTGTGCTTGACGATGGCGCCGGCTTCATCCTTCTACAGCTTGAACACCCACTTAAGGGTGATCGCGCGGTGATCACGAGGGAGGTCAGCAAGCTCCCAGGTGCGGTTCTCCTGAACCGCGTCCATCTCCGACTGCATCGCGGCACGCCATGCCGCGTGTTTCTCGGCCTCTGCGAAAGACCGAGACTCACCGTCGTCGCACGCAAGGTGCAACTGCGCCTCCAGGTCGCGAGGCACCAGTCCCGGCACCGGCTGATCGCCGAGAAGGTCCTCCATCGTACGGTACCGTAGCTGCTCGCCGTCGTGGTATGCGTCGATGCGCTCCCCGTCGTGGGAGAGCGGAGTAGCGAACTCCACCGGGCTGCGCTCAACACGAGCTGGTGTCGGAGTAGGTGTGCCCGGAGGAGTGGCTGTAGGTGCTGGAGCGCGTGGGATCGTCGGCTGTTGTGGTGTCGGCGAAGAGCTCGTCGCAGCCGAAGTCGTAGCTCGAGAGTGTGTCGCTGCCGGAGTCGGTGGAAGCTCGGGGACTGGGGTAGACACGCTCGGTGAAGAAGAGCTGCCTACTCCCCCAGCTCCCTCGAAGTAGACGTACTCGATAGTGAAGTCGTCGTACGTTGAGGTCGAGCCATCGTCCACCGCCTTGTCCTATACCCACCCTCGCCCTTCGTCGAACACTACGTCACGCGCCGTGCGCACACGCTGTGTCTTCGGGTCGAGGATGCGGTAGGCCTTCGAGCCCTCCGCGTAGCCGATGAACACCCCTGGGGTGCTCTTGTCGTCGAGCTTGCCGATGTGGCCAAGCTCCTTGGCGAACGCGAGGCAGCCGAAGACCCGCAGGTGGGAGACCGCCGGCTTGCGCCCATGCCAAGCCTCGTACGGTGTCCTGCCATCGAGGGCCTTGGTAGGCGAGCGGTTGAGGATGTAGACGGCCGTCACCACCGCCTCTCCCCATAAGGTGGCTGGCATCCCCCTCTGCTTGAGGAGAGCCCGAGCCATCCCCACAACCGTCTGGTTGCGTCGCTCGACGATGTCGTTCTGCTGCGGGCTGTACAGCGGGGTGTAGTGGCGCTGAATGCCCTCATCAGTGCAGTACGACGCGAATTCAGCCGCCGTGAATTCACCGCCGTTGTCGGTGCGCAGCACGCGCAACTTGCGGCCGCACTCCGCCTCCGCAGCAGCCTGCGCGCGCCTGATGGCGTCCGCAGCCTCTCCCTTGCTGCCAAGGACCATCACCCACATGTAGCAGGAGAGGTCGTCGACGAGCAGCAGGAAGTAACGTCGTCCTCCTGGTGTGGCCGGTGTCACAGGGCCACACAAGTCCCCGTGCACGAGCTCGAGCCGCTCCTTGGCTCGAAAGCTCGTCTGCTGAGGAAAGGGGAGTCGCCTCTGCTTTGTTAGGACGCAGACGTCGCACAGTTGCTCCACGTGGTCAAGGCATGGCAGGCCTCGCACCATCTCCTTGGCACTGAGCCGCTTCAGGGCCTCGAAGTAGAGGTGCCCGAAGCGCTCGTGCCACTGCCACGCCTCGTCGTCCCGACGAGCGGCGAGGCAAACTGGTTGTGCCACCTGTGCGCCGAGGATGTAGAGTCGATTAGTGCCTCTGGTTATCTTGGCAAGGAGGCGGCGACGGCGATCCCAGATTCTCATGACTCCGTGCTCGACCAGCACGCGTGAGCTGTTTTCATCCAGCTGTCCCACGCTGATGATAGAGTTCTTCAACGCGGGGATGTAGTAGACTCCGGTAAGCAGCCTGTGCTCACCGGACTTGGCGGAGAATGTGACGGAGCCGACGCCCTTGATCTTCACGCCGGAGGCATCCCCAAACTTGACGGAGCCTCGGACGCTGGAGTCAAGCTCGGTGAAGAACTCTCGTCGGCCAGTCATGTGATGGGTGGCGCCGGTGTCGAGGTACCACCCATCAGCCTTGTCGTTGCTGGAGCTGTTGCCGAGGAAGGCGTGTACCTTCGGCTCGTCGAGGTGGAGGAAAGCTGTTGCGGCCGGTGCCGCTGGAGATAGCTCGATGCTTGCGTGTGCCAGGAGCAGAGCCGGCTCTTCCTCCTCCACCTGTGCAACGTGGGCCTGGCCGCGTCGTGGCTGTCGACAGTCTTTGGCCCAATGTCCAAGTTTGCCACAGTTGCGGCAGGTGTCGTCTCGTGCCGGCTTGTGGTTGCCGACGGCGCCGCCCTGGATGCCTCTGCGAGCGACACCCTCGGCGCGTCTTCGCGCCCACCGCAGCTGGACACCTCCGCGCGCCTTGCGCGGCTTGCGGCCGCCTGTCGAGGAAGAAGACTCCCCCTTCCTCCCGTCACCCTGAGAGGCCTCCCACTGCTCCCGAGTGAGATGGAGTTTCCCGCCAATGGTGATAGGCCCCGAGAGAGGCTGTGGCTCATCACCGTCGACGACCTTGAGGCGGCCTAACGCCTCCTCGATCGACATCGTGGAGAGGTCCAGCAGAGACTCGATCGAGCGAGCGATCTGCCTGTACTTCTCTGGGACGCAGCGGAAGAGCTTCTCGACCGTTCTCTCCTCGTCGTAGGTGTCGCCGCCGTACTGCACCATCTTCTGCAAAAGAATGTTGAGACGAAGGGCAAAGTCATCAACATCCTCACCTGGCTTGAAGGCCAGGTTCTCCCACTCCTTGCAGAGTGCCTGCAGTGTGGACTTGCGAGCGCGGTCGTTGCCGATGCGTGCCGCAACGATGGCGTCCCAAGCCTCCTTGGCAGTCCGCTTCTAGGAAAGCGAGAACTGCATCTCGGGCGGGATTGCAGCGATGAGGGCATCCAATGCCCGTCGATCCTCGTCGTAGTAGACGTCGCCGTACCGGACTGCCTCCCACATATGCCGCACCTGGAGCCATACCCTCATCACCGCGGCCCACTCGATGTAGTTGGTCTTGGCGAGGGTAGGCCACCCACCGCCGGGGCCGACTTCCCTGACGACAGCCTGGACCCCGTGGTGTTGGCCTGGGGAGGGAGAGCGGCGCCGCCTGTGAAGGTCGCGCTCTTCGTCGTCCCAACCGCCGCGCCGGCGGTTGAACTCCAGCTCCGCCTTGAGCTGGGCGGCCCTCTCCCGTAGCCGCTGGATCTCCTCCAGCGCTGGGTCGACGTGAGGGCCGCGCCTAAGGTCACGCTCGTCGCGTCCGTCAGGGGAAAAACCGGCGCGCGCACGCCCATCTGGGCTGCCGTGACCGCGCCTCCCAAGGGGGCTACCTTCGCGCCTGCGCCCGGCCTGGTCGCCGTCGGCGGGCGCGCGGTCCCTTGGGTCACCGCCGCCGCCGTGGGGGTGGGCTGCTGCCCACCGCTCTGCCCGCTCCCGCGCCCTTCTTGCCAGCTCCTCAGGCTCCCTGTCGACGGTGATGTCACCGGCGATGGAGCCGTTGATGCTGTTGCGCAAGGTCTCAACCTCTACCTCCGCCGCACGTGCCGCATCTTCCGCCGCCTCTGCTTCCGCCTCCGCCCTAGCTGCTGCCAACTCCGCTGCCGCCAGTCTGGCCGCCCTCGCTGCTGCTGCAGCGGTCTGAGCCGTTGCTCGCCTACGCTCTTCTGCTGTGGCGAGCTCGGCGTCCTGCTGACGCCGAGTGCTCGAGGCGACCGAACGCCGAGACCAAGCGTCGGACATGGCGCGCCTCCGGGAGGCTGCTGCGTGGTGAGGGGGAAGGAAAGGGGAAAGGAGGTGCAACCGGTGCTGCCGCTGCTGCTAGCTGAGAGCTCAATCGAGCTTGGGAAGGGGTGGAACAGGAGATATTTAGCCTACAGGAAAGTGTGGCTCTGATACCAGATGTTAGTATATCAATGGTTACTCTCATTGAGAAGAGGATGGCACTCAAGATGGGGCAATTTTCTGGTTTTCTTTCATTCACTAACTTCAAGCCATACCAACCAAGGGGTTGGTGTTACATATATATAGGCTAGTGGGCAGCCAAGCATATGCTAATCAAAGATGCTAGATGCTAGTCTTAAATGCTAGTCTAAAAAGCAAAAAAAAGGAGATGCTAGCAAAAAGGAGATGCTGTCCTAGAGCATCCCAAAAGCACACAAAGACCAAGACCAATCAGCACTAGACTTATTCCATCACGATGCAGCTCATGTGTGAAAACAAGAACTCGTCGAAATAAAACCTCATAAGAGGGTGGCGATGCGTCGAAAGTAGATGCATATTGATCTGTGGAGATAAGTTACAGGGACCTTGGGTGTACATATTTGTACCCATAGGCCGATAAGAGTCCTAATTGGACACGACACAAACTTTCCTAAAGATAAAAGGAAAACATAAAGTCCTTATTGGACATGACACAAACTTTCCTAAATATAAAACTTGCCTAATTAATAGATAAATTTAAGCCGCCATGCAATAGTCTTCAAGATTCCTTCCTGAACTCGGTCTCTCCTGAATAAATTTCCATCAACTACTTGACCTCTTTTCTTAACCGAATCCATTAAAGAATCTTACCAAATTTTGGCATTAACACGGCTAGAACTAAACTATGCATAATTATCAATAAACCATTCTGTATCAAAAACAATCTTGATAGATCAGACCAAACCAAGATAATATAAGATTGAAGTTGATATAGATATAACTAAAGATTATATAAGTTTGAGTATAAGTCGATGTAACTCAGAAATAGCAACGAAATAATATAATGTGAACCAATTGGTCAAAACTGATATAGTGTGATAGATGTAAATCCGATGATTAAAACATACAACGGCTAGAGATCCGATGTAATCCGATGTAAGTAAATTAAAGTGTATATCGGCTAACTAACCGATATATCTGATAACTGAAGCTCAAAATAATGATAATATCGGCTAGCACTCCGATGAACGTTGCATAAAAACCTATTGGCTTGCTAGAATTAAACTTGTTAACAACAATCTAATAAATCAGACCTAACCGAGATAGTATGAGATTGAAAATAATAAGAAAAACCTATTTAGCCGATAGATCTAGACAAACGTGATGGATATAACAAATCTATCTAGAATAGTAGTACGATTAGAGAAACATCAACTTAGCCAAAATATCGAACCTAACCGAGAAAGTCCTAACTAAGCGATATGACTCTAAATAGTACTGCAATTAAAGATAGAATCATATATCAGATAGGCAACACTTGCATCAACTTAGATAGAATATCGGACTTAACCGAGAAAGTTCTAGCCACGCTGATACAAGCAAAGTTGATGGAACTTCTCGTCGGAGATCAAACTTAACCGATGCAGCCCAACTCAAAACTAAGAACTCACCGGGGTAAAAGGGTGGCGATGCGCCGAAAGTTGTATATTGATCGAGAGATGATTGATAAAGACGTTGGGTGCACATATTTATACTCTCGGGTTAATACTAGTCCTAATAGGACACTACACAGTGTTTCCTAAGGATAAAAGGAAAAAAACAAGTACTGATCGGACACTAGACAAAACTTCCTAAAGATAAAGAAAAATTATTAAATCCTGCCTAATTAATAGATAGAATTAAATTGCCATGCCGCGGTCTTCACGATTCCTTCTTGAATTTGGTCTCTTCTAAATAAACTTCCATCGGCTGGTTGATCTCTTTCCTTAATGGAATCCACTAAAGAACCTTATCAAATTTTGATGTTAACAAAATGACAGTTATTTGCTAAACAAGTTGATGAAAACAACATCTATTCCCTCAGAACCAAAATTTTAGTTGTCTCAGATTATGGCAGTAAAACTTTTAAAACATCTACTTCCTCTGATCCAAGATATAAGATGTCCTTACGCAGTTGGTCCATTAGAAGTAGTGGAGTTTGTCAAGAGGGGAGACAATTGTAGCGGGCACTTGGTAATAAGGACAATTTAGATAGTAAATGCTTAGGAATGGCAAAGCAATAGCTATTTGCAGCTTGAATCTTGGGAAGTAAAGTCACAAAGTCTAGTTTGGACCAGAGGTAGTTTTTTTCCCCTCACATGTTTTTTCTAAAATTTTTATAGAGGCTTCTTTCATGATAAAATATCCAGCGTTATACTCCCTCCATCCCAAAAAGAGTGTCTTTTTAGCTGTGTGGTCCACTAGACCTCTTAATACCACTTACTTTTTTCTTCTCGTTTTAGCCATCCAACCATTAGTACTCCCTTCTCCTTGTTTTCTCCCCCTCCTCGTTCTCTCTGCATTAATGGAGGGGCATGGTAGTCTTTTGGCCTCTTGTTTGATATGCCTTTTGACTTTCCAAAAAGACACTCTTTTTGGGATGGAGGGAAGCTCATTTACAATTCCTACACTTGGACATGCTACACTGTGAACAAAAAGCACAAAAGGATCATGGCTCATCATTCGCCAAGCCTCACTGTAGCATGCTAAACATACCCTTTATAGCACAAAAGATAACTACAATGGCCACCCACGTTTTGAGCAACCCACTAAATTCCAGATGTCCAATGATGTTTTGAGCTTCTTCAGGGACACAGTTTCATCGAGGTGGAGCTCCTGCATGATTCTCCAAAAATCCCAATATAACAAAACATGACTTGTAACTTCTTGTTCTGACACAGTACTCTCCATTTACTTAGCATCTGGGAAAGCCTGTGATGTATCATCTGCAAACCAATCCATGGCTTCTTTTGAAAATATATATCATTCTGAGTTCTCCAAATTAAAGCAGAGCTAGTCATATTTGAAATGATATTTTAGACATACTTAGCCAAAGACTAGCATTAAATTCATACATCTGCTCACACATGTATTAATCAGCAAACACATATCAAGCCAAAGAAAAATGAACTACAACCACAAAGTACACAAGACAAATTTGTTATTTGCTGTCCTGTAGCAAGATTGTAACGAGTTAGAAGCTATGTTTTAACATTTTCAGGAAGAGGAACAGATTAAACGGCTGGAAAGGCTTAAGCAAGAGAGGCAGAAGAGGATTGCTGCAAGAAGTACCACATCTAATTCAATATCAACACCACAGCAGGCCAAAATGAAACCTTTACCAAAGACTTCTCCCAGTACCTACAAGAGTTCAAAGTTTAGTGATGCTGAACCAGGATCCTTTTCACCTCTAAGAAAGCTTCCTGCTAGAACTACTGCAGAGAGTGATCATCAGAAAACAGGAAAAGCTAGCAAACTAAGCGATAGTAGTACAAATGCAGTGAGTAAATCAACCTCATCATTGGCAGTGATGAAGAAAGAGAAAAATGGGAGAAATGAATTGTCCAGTGAGCGTTTGAAGAAACTTGCTGAACCTAAAAGCAATGCTTTGACCGACCATCCTTCGAATTCAAAGTCTGCTAGCATGGACCATTCACGAAGGAAAAGCATGCCAGAAGATACCCAAACAAAGAAAATATCTGCTATAATGCAGCTCGACCAGAGGAAATCAGCAACTCTACCAGAACTCAAAGTCAAATCTCCACGAGCTCCCTCTATATCTGTGAAAAATAAGACAATTGCTAAAGAAATAAGGGATGGGGAACCTGGAGGTAAATCACCTCCCACTTCAGAAGTTACAGATGGAAAGAAAGCTGATGTAGAAGTCTCCAGGATAAGCAACAGTGATGATGTGGTGGTTGAGAAGACTGTTGTGATTCTTGAAAATGAGGTGGTTTCAACGCCTCCTGTCATTCTACCTCCTGGAAGAACAGCAGAGAATGAAACTTCTAGCAATGACAGAACACAGAAGCCCAGTCTGGAATTGGAGTACACTGCCATCAGGACTCCATCTTCTCCAGCTCTTCTTCCTGAAGCTGAGAACCCCACCATCCATAGACACAATGACCAGGGTAATTACGAGGTATGATGCTTATCTTCTTCTAAGTTGTTTACTTGAGGCTTCCCTAAAAGGTTATCTGTTTTTTTTTCTGTTTCTTTGCACAAATAAGGTGTTTATGAGGACTTCAACTAGAATGCAACAGTTGCTCTTTTTCTATTAAGTTGAAGTGATAAAAGAATGCTTCTGATGACTAGGTGATGACTGAGCATCTGAAGGATGAGATTGAGGAATTAACCTTGTCTGCTGTGGAGAAACCCTACCAGGCCCCTTTTGCTAGGGTGACATCATTGGAGAATGATTCAGCCATCATTCATGCTTACCCCCATGCACTACCAGTGCAAGAATCTGAAACACTTGTGCATGCCAAGAGCATTAGGGCTCGAGTACTAGACCCAGTATTCACAGTTTCAGTGGAGGAGACCCCTGAAGCAAATGAAAATCCTCGTAATAAGGAATCAAAAGGCTTCAGAAAACTTTTGAAGTTAGGTAGGAAGAGCCACACATCAGGTACAACGGATTCTTATGCATCATCTGTTGACGGAGCCTTAGCCAGAGACGGTATGACACTCACTCCTTAACAATCCATTACTTATGAGTAAATTTCATACTGCCAGATTTTAAGCCATAAATGCCATATATGTTACACAAAACACCAGGTTTTATTAATTTTCACATAACACTAGCTACATGTGTGCATATAATACAAGTAACACAAAACACCGGGTTTAACTTTTTCACATAATGCTGGTACATTTGCGCATATAAGTATATAACACAAAACACCAGGTTTTTTAGCCTACAACTCTCAGCAGATAAGGTGGAGCCACATATGTTGGACCACCAATCAGGCTAGCAATCCTGATTTGTGCTCCTCTGGTGCCACCACTTTGACAAAATGCTGCACCGCTCCCCATCTTGCACTGTCTTCCATCTCCAAATCACCAGTGCACCTCCCTCAACCTCTGCTGCCTCCTCTCTGTTCACTGCACAGTGCCCCTCTCATGCCCCATCATCCACCCCCAGCCGCCACACTGGGTGAGATGGGCTTAGTGACGCACACTATCTACCCTCTAACCATGCTCACAACTGCTACAAGAAATGCTTCTGCGTCGTGTGGCATCCAGGCATGTGTGCCTGCATGATGGCACAACACGATGCCTTCAGATTCAGCAATTGCCTAGCTAAGGAGAAGAATTGGAGATCTCCTAGTTAGAGCAAGCAACCATCAATGGAGTTGCTCTTTGCTGATAGACTAAAATCCCTACTAGTCTTCAATGGAGTTATGTGATTACTGATGTAAGTATACCACCTACCGTATATCTGAGAAATTAAAGTATCCATCAATTAGCCATGACCGGATACATGCAAGAGAAGAAGCTGCTATTTTCTAGCATGATTAATTCCTCCTATGTTTCCTTAAATAGTATTTTTCCCTCTTAATGAAATGAAACACATAGCTCTTGCGTTTACAAATAAACGTACATGCAAGTAAAGAAGCTGCTAGTCTTCTATGGAGTTGCACCTAATAATGCAAGTTGCACATCGGTCTTATCTCGTGCCATTTTTGCTTGCCTGCCTGGCCGTCTCCGATGGCGGTGACTGATCGTTCATGGGCGAACCTCCCCGATGGCCTCATCTACGACATCATCCGCTGCTTCCTGTGCAAGGTTGATTGCCTCCACGTGGGTGGCATCTACCACTCCTGGTGGCGTGTGGCGTGCACAAACACTGCCCTGCCCCTATCCCTACTCTCGTGGCTCGTCCTCCTGAAAACCGATGAGCACGGGCTTACCTTATCATGTGTCCCCAGCGACTACCGCACCCATTCTTCCTCCCGCAGACCGTGTGCTGCTCGTGCTGCTTCGGTTCGTAAGATGGCGCTTGGCAATTCCTCGACTTGAAAAGCCGAGATAAAGCTCAAGGTAACTCTGTCGTGCCCATCAACTGAACTAGGATGCATTGTTGCTGGTGCCATCGATCTTCCTCTCACCCCCCGCCAAACTGCTTTCTGGCGCATGGGTGATCAGGTGGTCCCACAGTCAGAGCAATTTGAGGGGGTGTGGCCAAAAGCGGAGGACCTCCTATACGACGATTGATTATTTAAGGGAACATGGGAGGAATTAATTGTGCTGGAAAAGAGCAGCTTCTTCGCTTGTGTGTATGAGTGTATCCTATCGTGGCTAATTGATGGATACTTTAATTTCCTAGATATATGGTAGGTGGGGTATACTTACATCAGTAATCACACACATGCATGGTTGCCTATATTTATAGGCTTTACAACTCCATTGAAGACTATCATGACTACCAGTCTGTCGGTGAAGAGCAATTCCATTGATGGTATAGGGTTACATGGACCTCTAAATCTAGACTTTTGTGAAATTACAGAAGGTCATTATGTAAGTAGTAATGGCATCCTATTAAAATCGAGATTCCAAAAGATAGAAAAATTCAGGATCTATTGGTAGTCATGTTTGCTTCCAAAAAAGAGGAAATTACAATTCACTCAAGGTTTGTGGGTTTAACACTTGTTGTTGATGCTTAATGTTTCAGGGTCAATGCTGAAAACCCTCATTTCACGAGATGACTCTGGTTCTTCATCTAAAGGTTAGAAGTTATAAACGCGCTTTGGTCAAATGCATTTATGCATCGCTTGAATAATAGTGGCAGGATTTGTTATGTGAAACTAGAAACCTAGCTAGTTTCTATATTCTATCTGGTTTTCACTGTAGTCTTTCTTTTTAGCTCCTTAGCGAGAGATTTTGGCAAGAACAGCAGTGCATTCTATGAGTTCGTTCGAAAAGTTTTCGTTTGGTAAAAATGGATGCTGATTGTGTTTTGCTATAATGTGGCCTGCAGCTTCTCGGTCATTCTCCCTACTGTCACCGTTCCGCAGGCAGAAGGTGATTGTACTGTGACCGTGAGTTGGATGATCCTATCTTGATCTGTCATGTTAATGCAGCTTGTGCATTAACTAATGTCATGTTAATCTTAGTAGTACATACACATACAGACATGTTAGTAGTACATACTATTGCCTACCTCTGTGTACGTTGCTTGTAAGCTGTGTATTTTGAGTGCGTGTATATGTGACTATCTGTATATGTAGTACTTGGTATGCATATCTATATCATGTTACACACAAGCACAAAACACATTCGTTTGATCGATTCCATTTGCATATTGATGTCTCGATCCCGCAATGAAGCTGCGAATTAACCATGTGTTGACGACGGATTTTGGTAATCGACTCGGAAAGGAAAGAGGAAACCGAAACAGAGAAGAAGGATTGAGTTGGAGTCGGACCAGGCTTCGTATCGGACCCGGTAACCGTATCGGACTGGGGAGGTGTTGCTATAAAGAGCGTATCGGCCGATACGGATTTGGTTTGGTCATGTGCCGATGCGGGTTGTGAGTTGACAGTGTCAACGTGGGCTTGGTCTGGGCTCGAAGTAAGCTTCAAGGAAGTTGTCAAATAGAGATAAAGCTCGGTTTTAGGCAATTGTATCTTGTAAATTAAGTAGTATAGATCTAATCTGTGGCTTAAGTCTGCCGCAAGGACTTGTTTGTTAGTTGTAGATAAGATCGTGTCCTACAAGGGTTCTGTTGTAACCTCGGGTATAAATATCCCGATAGTTTGTACATGTAAGCTCTCTCGAATCAATCACACAAAAACCAGTTCAATCTACTTTCGGCGCATCGCCAACCCTCGCAAGAGGTCTTCTTCGACGAGTTCTTGCTTCCTCGGAGCAGAGGTAAGAACTCGTCCCCGACGATCTGCATCGTCGGGGCTAATGTGTCGTTTTAGACACATTAAGCCTCGATGATGTGATTGTCGATTATCATGTCTTGAATAGTTTTGACAGGTATTTTAATTAAGCCTTGCCAGCGGTTTACTCGTTTTAGGGTTTATTGCTGACGATGGTTTAATTCTTATGCTTGGCTAAATTGTTCAATACATTTACCATCCCCAAAAGCGATCGAAGACTTATTTTCTTTATGTTAACTCTCGATCTACACTTTGAGTTGCTATCGACCTTAGTCGTGTTTCGAGGTTTAACCTAAAGCCTGTTTTTGATCGTAATTAAGGATAGCGCCGGGGTTTCAGCCGGTCTTACCTAATGCATGTGATTATTTTATGTTCTTGCATGTGTTTGCCACTTATGCAGGCGGATTGGTAAATATAAATACATTGATTACAGGGTATTCTCAGGATCTCTCTGCGGTTGGTATATTTATATTGGCCGATTGGCTTGTATAAGTTTACACTAGAGTATTAGCTAGTGTATTTATCTTCATGTTACCTTCATCGGCCGATTCCAGTAATTTGCTATAAACATGATCACATGGGCCGATGAGATTAGATCTACTTTATTAGTTCTATCTTATTACTACCTCAAGTAAGCCGATATAGGTTTGCCCTATCGGCCAGGCCTTCACGATGCAACATCGGCCTATCGGCCATCGGTTCTCACATGGTTTACTTGTTTAATCTTGTTGATTGCAGATCAAATCAACTGGCACGCTCTACTTACGACTAGGCAAGCCATTTGGACCTGCACTGGAGTTAAGCAGATCTCCCAGGCCGCCGTGGTAACGCGGAACCCGTTTGGTTGCTGGACGGGTCGAAATTCTGCGCCAACACGGCTTTGGCACGCCCAGTGGGACCTCAAGAACACAAGCTTCTCACCAGCAACAAGAACACCTCGAGATGTCGAAGCAGGCCGAGATCGTCGAGGAGAACGTCATTCCTGTGACCGCCGACCAGCTCAGCGCAGAACAAAAAGCTGAGATGGAGAGTCTGGTCGCGCAGTTCCAGAATATGTACCTGCAAACATATTCTAGGACTCGGCAGGGCACCTTGATTCAAAAGTCCAAGGTGGTCATGACGAGTTCTGGAGATGGAGCTGCAACGTCGGCGGCGGCGCACGATCATGCTGTAAAAACTGAAGACGCCGCAGCGCCGACATTGTAAGACCGAATCGACTCCGCAGTTCACTCTGCGCTAGTCAACCAGTCGGGGATCCTGGTGAACACGTTGACCAATACGGTCAAGTCGATCCTAGATGGTTCAATCCATCAGTACAAGCCTCAAGGCCCGATTTACCTGCCAGAAAATAAGTTCCCTGCCTATCGGACCTTGAGGAACGACCTGAGCACGGCTCAGCCGACAGCGCCGATGCCATCTCCATCGGCGCAACCAACAACAACCCTGCCGCTGGTCCTCACCAAGCAGGCGGGAGGAAGCCCTCAGCACATCACCGAGGAACAGTACGCTCAATGGACCAAGGGGAAGCAACCGGTGGTTGAGCCGATGTTAACGACCAAATTTGGTAAATCAAATATTAGATCTGAAGATAGAATCGAAGCGGATTTGGAGGAAGATGACGGTTACTAAAACAGAGCAAGAATCGGCTGGTGACCGGATCGGCTACGGTGTCTATCAACTGGTGACCGAATCGGCTATTGTGACCATCGGCTGAGACAGAGTCGGACAAGGATAGCCGATGTAGCCGATTCCGACGAGAGAATAACAGAGTCTTTGTCGGGTTCGGTTGGTGAGCTTCATGAGGATTCCCACATACGGATTGGGTCCGAAGAAGGGAATTGTATCTATTAATTAGGATATAATGTTAGTTTCCTAATAGATGCTGTCGGTTAGAGTCTGTATTAGGGAATTATCCTTAGTATGAGTTGTAATAGAAGTAAGGGTCGTGTCCGACAAGGACAGGTCGTGTAATTCTGGGTATAAATTGAACCCAGGGCTGTGTGAGGAAAAGAACAGATCAATACAACAACTTCGGCGCATCGCCACCTTTACTCTTTCATCGTTTTTCGACGAGTTCTTGCTTTCGAGTTGGGCTGCATCGGTCTCGATCTCCAGCAAGAGGTAAAACTTGTTATGGCGGCTTGCACTCTCGGGATTAGTGCTTCCATCTTCATGACACTCTAATCTTGTTTGTGTAAATCGTCGAGTTATCATATATATTGTATAATCTAGATTGATATCAGCATATAACTCAAATTGGCTAATAACTGTTCTGCAGAAAACTAGCCGATAGAGTTATATATTGATGCTGGTTTAGATTACACAATATATCTACCATCTCGAAAAGGTTTTCATCGACTTGATCATCTAGGCATTGTGTTTCTTTACATATTTGGTGCTGCATCAGTTAGGTTTGACCTACTAAATCATGTTCAGAACCATAATCCCTAGCCTGTCTATGATTACTAATAGAGATAGCGTCGGGGTTTCAGCCGACCTTACCTGGTTTAATTGTCTTGTTATCTTGATATATTAAATCTGCCCTTTATATCGAGATATTAACTTAGTAAAATATATTGAGCTTGTTGTCAAATCTGGTTAGGGTCATCTTAACACTAGTTTGACAGTTTGTTTAATATATTTTGTTCATGGTAATATCTCTGTATAAAGTGGTATCGGAGTACTAGCCGGTACATGTTAGATTTGCTTAATCGGCTATGCTATGAGCTTGTGTAATCTACACTTCATAATATATTTAGGCATAAGTGATTTATACTGTCTCGGCGCCCTGTCCGATCTATCCCAATCACTTAGTTTAAATATGTTTTGAGACTTAGATTACAGTTTGTTGATATCTACAGCCGATTAGGCAGATTTAGCTTTATCTTGCTTTATCTGTTATAGCCGATTTAATGCATCTTGCATCGGCTCAATGCTCAATGATATGTCATCGGTAAACCAGCCGATCGGCTATCATTGGTGGATTTAATTGCACTTTCTTTGTTTCTTATTGGTTGCAGGATCAAACCAATTGGCACGCCTAGAACCCGAAAGAAATCTTTGGACCTGCACTGGAGTTAAGCAGATCTCCCAGGCCAGTGTGTGTTTTTTGCATCAACACGCTTTTGGCACGCCTGGTGGGACACGAAGAATTTTCATCATGGTAGACTCCAAGAAAACTGACGTTGACCCAGAAAATATCATTCCAATGACAGTAGACAAGTTGACGTCGGAGCAAAAGGCAGAGCTGGAGGATATAATGAACAAGCTCCAAAACCAGTACTTGCATTCCTTTGTCCAGACTAGAGCAGGAACGGTGGTTCAGAGATACAAAGTGACTTTGCCCAACAGCGAAGAGCCAGAGTCAAGTTCTGGGAAGGAGAAAGGGGTCAAGCAAGAGGAATCTCCTGAAGAGCCCGTGAATTTGCAAGATCGGATTGACTATGCTGTGCATCATGCTTTGATCAACCAATCAGGAGTGCTGGTCAACACTTTAACAAATATTGTCAAGTCTGTGGTTGACGGTACTATCGCTGAACATCAAGCTAAAGGACCAATATTCTTGCCAGATGGGGTCTTCCCGCAATACAGGCCGCTTATGACCAGCCAGCCAAAGCCTGCCAATGTAGCCCCAGGACAGCCGATGGCGTCAACATCGGCTACAAATCAACAGGACATATCAACATCAGTACAGAAGCGCGTAGAGTTTAATCCTCATGTACTGGTCTGACAACAACCTCAGCATGTAGGGCATAACATACCACAGATATCAGCTGAGCAAGTTGCATCCATGTTCAATTCCAACCAGCCAGTTGCTCAGCCGATCATGCATACACCGGCAAGACAGCAAGTGCCAACCTTCCAGCAACAGGCTGCCAGCACTCAATATGTTCCTAATCAGCAAGATTTTAGTGCTCCGCGAATTCCTCAGTTCCACACAAGTGGTAATCTTAATTATCAATTTCAACCTCATTCGCCACAGGTGCAGTATCGGCAGAGAACGTCTCCTCAGCCATATCATCAACCGCAGTATTATCAAGATGAGCCGATACAGCCACAGCATCAAGATGGGACTCGGCAGAAACCTTGGGCCGATATGATAGCTGATATAATGAGAGAACAATTCGGATTAAAGCCAAGGGATGGTGACAACCTGTATCGGCATCCATATCCAGAGTATTTTGAGAGGGTGCCGTTACCGAGCCGATACAAGGTTCCAGATTTTTCAAAGTTCTCAGGACAAGATAATGTATCAACTTATGAGCATGTTAGCCGATTTTTAGCTCAGTGTGGTGAAGCATCGGCTACGGACGCGTTAAGAGTTAGGCTGTTTCCTTTGTCTCTGTCTGGATCGGCTTTCACGTGGTTTTCATCCTTACCTTACAATTCTATCCACAGTTGGGCCGATCTGGAAAAACAATTTCACAAGTATTTCTACAGTGGGGTGCATGAGATGAAATTGTCTGATTTGACAAGTATTAGGCAAAAACGAGAAGAGTCTGTCCAAGATTATATCCAGAGATTCAGGGAAGTCAGAAACAGATGTTACAGCCTGACATTGACAGATTCCCAGTTAGCCGATTTAGCCTTCCAAGGTTTGTTAGCCCCAATCAAAGAGAGGTTTTCGGCTCAAGACTTTGATAGTTTGGCTCATTTGGCCCAAAAGATAACAGCACACGAACAAAGATTTCAAGAGGCCAGTAGAGCATTCAAGAAGGTGAACTTCATTAATTCTTATGTTTCCGATTCTGAGGAAGAGGAGGTTCCCGAAGTAGCAGCAGCCGAGTGGGAAAGAAACAAGAAGGTGATTCCATGCCAATGGGTCAAGAGCTCTGGGAAAGAGGAAAAGTATGATTTTGATGTCAATAAGGCTGATAAGATTTTTGATCTTTTGCTTCGGGAAAAACAAATTCAGCTGCCTGCTAGTCATGTGATTCCATCGGCTGAGGAATTAGGGAGGAGGAAATACTGCAAGTGGCACAACACAGGGTCTCATAGTACTAATGAATGCAAAGTTTTTCGGCAACAGATCCAGGTGGCCATTGAACAAGGCAGGATAAAATTTGATGACTCCAAGAAGCCGATGAAGATTGATGGTAATCCTTTTCCTATCAACATGGTTCATGCAAGTGGTAGGGCAGCCGACAGAAGGGATGATCGGTTCAATAAGTTTGACTCTACAAGCATGATTAATAAATATCAAAGGAGATATGATCGGCAAGAGAGCCAATATTATGAGGATGATGATGGTTTTGATTCACATTGGAACTGCGAATTTTTCATATTTTGTTGGAACAAAGGCATGAGGTTACCATCGATAGAAGATTGCCCAGGTTGCTCTAATGCCGATGGAAATTATAATGAGAGTTTTAGCCGATTTCGTTTTAAAGAAGATCGGCTGATGCAAAGGAAGTTGCCTGTTCATCAGAGGTTGGGCCCAATTCATCAAGATTATTTCCAGGAGGAGGATGCTGAAGATACTTCAAGAGCTCAATGGTGTCCTTCTGGGATTTTTTCCAAAAGTCAGAAGAGAAGGGTTCAGAGGATGAGGAACAAGGAACAATTTCAGAAAGTTGAACAAGAGATTGATCATCGGCTGAAGAGAGCAAAAACAAAACAGGAATGGCGTGTTAA